>SJYQ01104719.1:321-38977 GCA_006410935.1 Redunca redunca | reverse complement strand
TGACTCTTCTATTTAAAAATATAAGAAGTATCCAAGATTCCATTCAATATCCAAAAAAAGAAACTACTTCAGTTTCAATCGGGATAGTAAATATTTTATAGACAATATGTAATATGATCAATATCTTTAAATATAGAAATTTGCACATATTAAAATGGTTTATGTTTCTATTCATTTAGGATTAGTTTCATTCCATTCAATAGTATTTTGTCACTTTTTAAGAAAAAAAGGCTTATGCATTTCTTATTACTAGACAGTCTATATTTTTTCCTCAATTGTTTTGGGATGTCATATATTACATTTTTAATTGGTTATTCTTTTCTGTATAGGGACATTATTGTTTTT
Source organism: Redunca redunca (assembly GCA_006410935.1). Taxonomy (NCBI): domain Eukaryota; kingdom Metazoa; phylum Chordata; class Mammalia; order Artiodactyla; family Bovidae; genus Redunca; species Redunca redunca. The sequence continues at coordinate 38,632 of SJYQ01104719.1, read as the reverse complement.
CTTCTTTTGAATTTTCTTCTGGCCACTTTGCTGGACTATCTTAAACCACATTTTTCTTTTGGCTAGTTGATTTTACTAATTTCTACAGAAATAGGCACATCATCTGAAAATAATGAGAATTTGGCCCTCCCTTTCCAAAATTTTTACTTCACATTTCTTTTTCTTAAAATATCTGCTAGGGCTGCAACTATCATTCTGAGTATTAGTGAAACAAGTAGCATCTTTTTCTTATTTCTGACTTTAGTTACAATGATTCTGCTATCTGATAAATGCAATGTATAGTGTAAATTTCTCCTATAAATTTTTTCTCAAAAATGTCAAAGTTTATTTGTAAACTTTATTGTTTCCTTTTCCCCCCTCTTTTTTTTTTTTTTCCATTCTGTGGGTGTGAAATAGTATGTCAGTGTGGTTTAATTTGCATTTTGTTGATGACTAATGAGGGCTTCCCTCATAGCTTATTTAGTAAAGAATCTACCTGCAGTGCAGGAAACCCAAGTTCGATTCCTGGGTCAGGAAGATCCCCTGGAGAAGGAAATGGCAACCCTCTCCGGTATTCTTGCCTGGAGAATCATCCCATGGACAGGCTTTCTTGCCTGGAGAGCCTGGCAGACAATACAGTCCATGGGGTCACAAGACTAATGATATTGAACACTTTTTCATGTTCAAATATTGGCCATTATTATATCCTATTATTTGAGATATAATTGATAAAGCATTATATTAATTTCAGGTCATTATGTAATAATACAATGCATGTATATGTGTATTTTGATCACCAAGATAAGTCTAGTTAACATTCATCACCACATATGGTTTCATTTTTTTCCTTGTGATGACAGCTTTTAAGATCTACTCTCTTAACAGCTTTCAAATATACAATAGGGAGTGAAGTAAAGTGAAAGTCGCTCAATTTTGTCCGACTCTTTGCGACCCTATACAGTCCATGGAATTCTCCAGGCCAGAATACTGGAATGGGTAGCCTTTCCCTTCTCCAGGGGATCTTCCCAACCCTAGGATTGCACCTAGATCTCCCACATTGCAGGCAGATTCATTACCAGCTGAGCTACAAGGGAAACCCCAAGAATACTGGAGTGGGTAACCTATCCCTGCTCCAGTGGATCTTCCAGACTCAGGAATAGAACCAGGGTCTCCTGCATTGCAGGTGGATTCCTTACCAAATGAGCTATGGGGAAGCACTCAAATACAAAATATAGTACTGTTATTAGAGTTACCAGGTTATATATTATTTCTCCAGGACTTATTTATAACTGAAAGGTAGTACCTTTTGAATACCTTCACCAATTTCACCAATTTGCCACCCCTACCTCTGACAACCATCAATTTGTTAATCTGTATTTATGAGCTTGGTGACTTTGTTTTGTTTGTTGTTGTTGTTGTTAGAGTCAACATATGAAATAATATGTTGTTTATCTTTCTCTGCCTGGATTTTCAGTTATCATAATGACCTACCTCTTGAGAAATCTGTATGCAGGTCAGAAAGCAACAGTTAGAACTGGACATGGAACAACAGACTGGTTCCAAATAGGAAAAGGAGTACGTCAAGGCTGTATATTGTTACCCTGCTTATTTAACTTAAAGCTCAACATTCAGAAAACGAAGATCATGGCATTCGGTCCCATCACTTCAAGGGAAATAGATGGGGAAACAGTGGAAACAGTGTCAGACTTTATTTTTGGGGGCTCCAAAATCACTGCAGATGGTGATTGCAGCCATGAAATTAAAAGACGTTTACTTCTTGGAAGAAAAGTTATGACCAACCTAGATAGCATATGCAAAAGCAGAGATGTTACTTTGCCGACAAAAGTCCGTCTAGTCAAGGCTCTGGTTTTTCCAGTAGTCATGTGTGGATGTGAGAGTTGGACTGTGAAGAAGGTTGGGCGCTGAAGAACTGATGCGTTTGAACTGTGGTGTTGGAGAAGACTCTTGAGAGTCAGTTGGACTGCAAGGAGATCCAACCAGTCCATTCTGAAGGAGATCAACCCTGGGATTTCTTTGGAAGGAATGATGCTCAAGCTGAAACTCCAATACTTTGGCCACCTCATGTGAAGAGTTGACTCATTGGAAAATACTCTGATGCCAGGAGGGATTGGGGGCAGGAGAAAAAGGGGATGACAGAGGATGAGATGGCTGGATGGCATCACTGACTCGATGGACGTGAGTCTGAGTGAACTCCAAGAGTTGGTGATGGACAGAGAGGCATGGCATGCTGCAATTCATGGCGTCGCAAAGGGTCGGGCATGACTGAGTGACTGAAGTAACTGACTGACTGAATGCCCTAGAGTCTTATACATGTTGTTGCAAATAACAGGATTTTCTTCTTTCTCATAGGTGAAAAATGTTTCACTATATATACCACATTTTCCTTATCCATTCATCCACTGATGTACACTTATGTTTCCATGTCTTGGCTGTTGTAAGTTCAGTTCAGTTCAGTTCAGTCATTCAGTCGTGTCCAATTCTTTGTGACGCCATGAAATGCAGCATGCCAGGCCTCCCTGTCCATCACTAACTCCCAGAGTCTACACAAACTCATGTCCATCGAGTTGAGGATGACATCCAGCCATCTCATCCTCNTCTCCTCCTGCCCCCAATCCCTCCCAGCATCAGAGTCTTTTCAAATGAGTCAACTCTTCGCATGAGGTGGCCAAAGTACTGGAGTTTCAGCTTTAGCATCATTCCTTCCAAAGAACACCCAGGACTGATCTCCTTCAGAATGGACTGGTTGGATCTCCTTGCAGTCCAACGGACTCTCAAGAGTCTTCTCCAACACCACAGTTCAAAAGCATCAATTCTTCAGCACTCAGCTTTCTTCACAGTCCAACTCTCACATCCATACATGACTACTGGAAAAACCATAGCCCTGACTAGATGGACCTTTGTCGGCAAAGTAACATCTCTGCTTTTGAATATGCCATCTAGGTCCTTCCAAGGAGTAAGCGTCTTTTAATTCCATGGCTGCAATCACCATCTGCAGTGATTTTGGAGCCCCCCAAAATAAAGTCTGACACTGTTTCCACTGTTTCCCCATCTATTTCCCATGAAGTGATAGGACCGGATGCCATGATCTTCGTTTTCTGAATGTTGAGTTTTAAGCCAGCCTTTTCACTCTCCTCTTTCACATTCAAGAGGTTTTGTAGCTCCTCTTCACTTTCTGCCATAAGGGTGGTGTCATCTGCATATCTGAGGTTATTGATATTTCTCCTGGCAATCTTGATCCCAGCTTGTGCTTCTACCAGCCCAGCGTTTCTCATGATGTACTCTACATATAATTTAAATAAGCAGGATGTTGTAAATCACGCTCCAATAAGTTTGGGGATTGAATATATCTTTTTGAGCTAGTCTTAATGCTTCCATTATGGAGACCCAGAGGCAGATTTGCTGGATCATATGTTAGTTCTATTTTTAATTTTTTGAGAAACCTCCACGTTGTTTTTCAAAATGACTGTAGCAATGTACATTCCCACCAACAGTACACTGAGGTCCTTTTTTTACCTCATGCTTACCAACATTCATAATCTTTTTTTCTTTTTTATAATAGTCATCCTGTCATGTGTAAATATCTCATTTTGGTTTTAATTTGCATTTCCCTGAGATTAGTGATATTGAGCACGATTTCAAGTACCTTTTGATAACCTGAATATCTTCTTTGGAAAAAAAGCTAATCCACTTCTCAATTTTAATTTTATTATTTGTTTGTTTTTCTATTGAGTTTGAAGAGTTCTTTATAAATGTTGGATATTAACCTCTTATCTGACAATATTTGCAAATATTTTCTCTATTTTCATATATTGTCTTTTCATTTTGCTTAGGCAAATGCTGCACTGATTTTCCTGCCTCTATGAGTATGTTAAAAAGGAAACTCAAGGTCTGCACTAGGACTATATACAAACTGGTACACTAGATAACTACTCAGGGGAAATTTTACGGGTCCTGAATTGTGGAATACATGGTATCGTTGATGCTACGTGATGACATAAGGCGTCAGCAAGCAAGAGAAAAAAGAATATTTTTAAAAAGGTACAACTCTCATAATATAATACCAAAAAAGAAAGTGCCCTTTTCACATCTAAAATTCCTCTTTAAAAAATATTTTTTTACTACTTTATTTATAAGGGTACTTATAGAAGTATGAAGTGTCCAAAAATATCTTACATGCATTAAAATGATGATACACAAAGGATATTCACAATACAGTCCTTGAAGATCATGGTTTTACCTAACCGATTCCCCCTACTTCCTCCTCCTTCACCATAGCAAAACTGTCACCATAATTTACCTCTTTATCCTCATTTTTTGAATAGCTGGTTCTTCCACTGTCTTTGGATTTGGCCTTGTGATTTCTTTGGGCCACAGGACTTTAGCAAACATAACATAAGCAGAAATTCTAAAGTTCTTATGCATTGGGACTTTCCCTGTCTTGAATTTGTTCAAAACTAGCCACCATGTGTAATACAGCCACACCAGAAAGCTCACTGTGGAGACTCATTCAAGAAAGATTTAAATTAATGCAGCCAGAGAATGATAGGAAACAAACTGTTTGCAGAATGATCATCAAATTCCCTTTTTTGCATCTATGCCCTTGGGCATTTCTTCCCACATATTCTAAATCTGATCTTGAAACTTGCTTTGGCCAACAGGGTCATATCAATGCAATACAGCTAGAAACCTGAAGAGTGCTTGCTTACAAGGCTCATCCTCTCTTACACTTTTGAAATGCAATTACCATGTGAAGTAACTGAAGGCAATCATGACTCATAAGTGAGGTCAACCAAGACCAACAAGGCACTAGCTGACCAAGCAGATAAATTCAGCTACACAAATGAACTAGGCAAGTCCAACAGAGTAATAACCAGCTAAGCTCAGAACAAGTTCCTTAACCAAAGAATTATGAGCTATTAAACAATTGCTTTAGGCCACTAAAATGTTTGTATACTTATCAAAGCTACTAATGTAACCAAAACTCTATATCACCTTGGCTAGTCCATAGTATGACCCTGACAACAATTCCAATCAGAAGACAGCTCTCTGTCTTTGTTAGAAAAAAAAGTACATAGTTTTTATTTTTCAGACTTTTAAATTTCTTATGAAATATTTTAACAATAAATACTTTATGGATAACTAGGGAAATAAAATTTTCTAATATTACTTTTCACTGACATTAATTATTAAGATTTGTGTTTTATTTTCAATTGATGTTAACTGAAAATACTTCATGTAGAAAATGTAATTTAGAAAGATGGGGATGATGACCCCGTATGCGAGAAAACAAAAGAGACTCAGATCTATAGAGTGAACTTTTGGACTCTGGGGGAGAGAGAGAGGGAGAGGGTGGGATGAGATGGGAGAATGGCATTGAAACATGTAAAAAAAATAAATAAATAAATAAATAAAAAAGAAAATGTATGACCAATTACAATAAAGTCAATGAATAAACATAATTTTTAAAAAATAGGATGTGGTGCTATTTCTCCAAAAGCTGATAAGCAACCACTGCAAGTTTCCACACATCTATTGGATTTTCCAAGAAAACAATTTACCATAGCAACTCCAAAATCATATGCTATACTTTTAGACTATTACTAGTCACTAATATTTCTTCAAATGTGAATTAATGTATAAATATATCTACTCATGATTAAATACATTGATTTGTGATAAATTAGGGTGTAACACTTGTAACCCTGCTGCTTTTTAAAATAAATATAATATCCTGATTGAAATATATTTAATCATTTCAACTGAAGAAAAAGTATCTAGAGAGCCAGGTATGCAATGGATCTCAGAGCCCTAATATTACACAAAAACTCTACTGATCCTACTATTTCCATGTCATAGACTGAAAGAAGCTCTAAGAGGAAAGAAATATCAAATAGGAATCCTTAAAAAATACATTGGAACTCTGGACCTCAATTCCACACTTAAAAACCATTACTTAATGGAAAAGAAGAGGCAACAGCAAGTATAAATGCAGGGGAAAAAAACAGACCTAGTACTGTAAGGAATACCTTGTTCTATTGAACTTCAGTTTATTGTGCTTTGTAGATATTCCGTTTTTTTAATAAATTGAAGATCTGTGGCAGCCCTGTGTCAAGCAGGTCTATCAACACAATTTTTCCAAAAGCACTTGCTCACTTCATTTCTCTGTATCACTTTTTCATAAGTCCTCAAATATTTCAAACTTTTTCATTACTTTTATATTTGGTATGGTAGGACTTCCCTGGTGGCTCAGATGGTAAAGCGTCTGTCTACAATGTGGGAGACCTGGGTTTGATCCCTGGGTTAGGAAGATCCCCTGGAGAAGGAAATGGCAATCCACTCCAGTACTGTTGCCTGGAAAATCCCATGGACAGAGGGGCCTGGTAGGCTAAAGTCCATGGGGTCACAAAGAGTTGGACATGACTGAGTGACTTCACTTTTTCACTTTCTCTGATCAATACATTTTTGATGTTACTATTGCAAAATATTATGACATCCTGAAAGTTCAGATATGGTTAGAATTTTCTAACAATAAAGAGTTTTATTTAAATAAAGGTATGGACATTATTTTTTAGATTTAAATTCTATTCCACACTTAACAGACACCAGTATACTACAGGAGCCAGGACTGGGGGAAGATACCCTACTTCCAAGGTCATGAGCAGGGGCTGTGAGGCGATACCCTACATCCAAGGTCAGAGAAAACGCAATAAGATGGTAGGCGCTGAGACAGAACATCAGAGGGCAGACAGACAGAAAACACAATAACATAAAACTAACCAATCTAATCACATGGAACACAGCCTTGTCTAACTCAATAAAACTATGAACCATGCCGTGTAGGGCCACCCAAGACAGACGGGTCATGGTAGAGAGTTCTGACAAAACGTGGTCCACTGGACAAGGGAGTGGCAAACCACTTAACTATTCTTGCCACGAAAACCCTGTAAACAGTATGAAAAGGCAAAAAGATAGGACACTGAAAGATGAACTCCCCAGGTCAGCAGATGCGCAGTTTGCTACAGGAGATCAGTGGAGAAATAACTCCAGAAAGAATGAAGAGATGGAGCCAAAGCAAAAACACACCCAGCTGTGGATATGACTGGTGATGGAAGCAGAGTTTCATGATGTAAAGAGCAATATTGCAGAGAAACCGGGAATGCTAGGCCCATGAATCAAGGCAAATTGGAAGTGGTCAAACAAGAGATGGCAAGAGTGAACGTCCATATTTTAGGAGTCAGCAAACTAAAATGGACTTGAATGGGGGAATTTAACTCAGATGACCATCATATCCACTACTGTGGGCAAGAATCCCTTAGAAGAAATGGAGTAGCCATCATAGTCAATAAAAGAGTCCAAAAGCAGTACTTGGATGCAATCACAAAAACAACAAAATGATCTCTGTTCATTTTCAAGGCAAACCATTCAATATCACAGTAATCCAAGTCTATGCCCTGACCAGTAATGGTGAAGAAGCTGAAGTTGAAAGGTTCTATGAAAAAATACAAAACCTTTTATGAATAACACCCAAAAAAGACATCCTTTTGATTATAGGGGACTGGAATGCAAAAGTAGGAAGTCAAGAAATTTGTCTCCAGTGAAATTTTCCTGGAGTAACAGGCAAATTTGGCCTTGGAGTACAGGATGAAGCAGAGCAAAGGCTAATAGAGTTTTGCAAAGAGAATGCACTGATCATAGTAAACACCCTCTTCCAACAAAACAAGAGAAGATTCTACACAAGGACATCACCAGATTTTCAACACCAAAATCAGATTGATTATATTCCTTGAGGTCGGGGGCAGCGGCCGAGAGGAGCTACCCCACGCATGAGGTCAGGGGTGGTGGCCGAGAGGAGCTACCCCATGTCCAAGGAGCAGCAGCGGCGGGGGTGCAGGAGGGCCGAGAGGAGCCACTTCACATTCAAGGTCAGGAGGGGCGACCTCATCCAAGGTAAGGAGCAATGGCTGCGCTTTGTTGGAGCAGCTGTGAATAGAAACCCAACGTCCAAGGTAAAAGAAATCCAAGTGAGACAGTAGGTGTTTCGAGAGGGCATCAGAGGTTAGACACACTGAAACCATAATTACAAAAACTAGCCAATATGATCACATGGACCACAGCCTTGTCTAACTCAATGAAATTAAGCCAGGCCATGTGGGGCCACCCAAGATGGGTGAGTCATGGTGGAGACGTCTGACAGAATGTGGTCCACTGGAGAAGGGAATGGCAAACCACTTCAGTATTCTTTCCTTGAGAACCCCATGGACAATATGAAAAGACAAAATGATAGGATTCTGAAAGAGGAACTCCCCAGGTCAGTAGATGCGCAATATGCTACAGGAGATCAGTGGAGAAATAACTCCAGAAAGAATGAAGGGATGGAGCCAAAGCAAAAACAATACTCAGTTATGGATGTGACTGGTGATAGAAGCAAGGTCTGATGCTGTAAAGAGCAATATTGCACAGGAACCAGGAATGTTAGGTCCATGAATCAAGGCAAATTAGAAGTGGTCAAACAGGAGATGGCAAGAGTGAAAGTCGACATTCTAACTAAATGGGAATAATCAAACTAAAATGGACTGGAATGGAGGAATTTAACTCAAATAACCATTATATCTACTACTGTGGGCACTATTCCCTTAGAAAAAAATGGAGTGGCCATCATGGTCAACAAAAGAGTCCAAAATGCAGTACTTGGATGCCATCTCAAATATGACAGAATGATCTCTGTTCGTTTCCAAGGCAAACCATTCAATATCACTGTAATCCAAGCCTATGCCCCAACCAGTAATGTTGAAGAAGCTGAAGTTGTACGGTTCTATGAAGACCTACAAGACCTTTTAGAACTAACACCCAGAAAAAGATGTCCTTTTCATTATAGGGGACTGGAATGCAAAAGTAGGAAGTCAAGAAACACCAGGAGTAACAGGCAAATTTGGCCCTGGAGTAGGACAAAGGCTAATACAGTTCTGCCAAGGAAACACACTGGTCATATCAAACACCCTCTTCCAACACCACAAGAGAAGACTTTACACATGGACATCACCAGATGGTCAACACCGAAATCAGAATGATTATATTCTTTGCAGCCACAATGGAGAAGCTCTACACAGTCAGCATAAACAAGCCCAGGAGCTGATTGTGGCTCAGATCATGAACTCCTTAAGGGACTAGATCTGATAGACAGAGTACCTGATGAACTATGGATGGAGGTTCGTGACACTGTACAGGAAACAGGGATCAAGACCATCCCTATGGAAAAGAAATGATAAAAAGCCAAAGAGCTGTCTGAGGAGGCTTTACAAATAGCTTTGAAAAGAAGAGAAGTGAAAAGCAAAGGAGAAAAGGAAAGATATTCCCATTTGAATGCAGAGTTCCAAAGAACAGCAAGGAGAGATAAGAAAGCCTTCCTCAGTGATCAATGCAAAGAAATAGAGGAAAACAACAGAATGGTAAAGACTAGAGATCTCTTACAGAAAATTAGAGATTATCAAGGGAACATTTCACTCAAAGATGGGCTCAATAAAGGACAGAAATGGTATGGACCTAACAGAAGCAGAAGATATAAGAAGAGGTGGCAAGAATGCACAGAAGAACTGTACAAAACAAGATCTTCATGACCCAGATAATCACGATGGTGTGATCATTCACCTAGAGCCAGACATCCTGAAAAGTGAAGTGAAGTGGGCCTTAGAAAGCATCACTAAGAAAAAAGCTAGTGGAGGTGATGGAATCCCAGTTGACCTATTTCAAATCCTGAAATATGATGCTGTGAAAGTGCAGCACTCAATATGCTGGCAAATTTGGAAAATTCAGCATTGGCCACAGGACTTGAAAAGGTCAGTTTTCATTCCAATCTCAAAGAAAGGCAATGCTAAAGAATGCTCAAACTACCACACAATTGCACTCAATATCACACGCTAGCAAAGTAATGTTCAAAATTCTCCAAGCCAGGCTTCAGCAATACGTAGACAGTGAACTTCCAGATGTTCAAGCAGGTTTTAGGAAAGGCAGAGGAACCAGAGATCAAATTGCAAACATCCATCAGAACATCGAAAAAGCAAGAGAGTTCTAGAAAAACGTCTATTTCTGCTTTATTGACTATGCCAAAACCTTTGACTGTTTGGATCACAATAAACTGTGGAAAATTCTGAAAGAGATGGGAATGCCAGACACCTGACCTGCCTCTTGAAAACCTGTATGCAGGTCAAGCAGCAACAGTCAAAACTGGACACGGAATGACAGACTGGTTCCAAATAGGAAAAGGATTACAACCAGGTTGTATATTGTTACCCTGCTTATTTAACTTAGATGCTGAACACATCATGAGAAACGCTGGGCTGGAAGAAGCACAAGCTGGAATCAAGATTGCCAGGAGAAATATCAGTAACCTCAGATATGCAGATGATACCATCCTTATGGCAGAAAGTGAAGAGGAACTACAAAGCCTCTTGATGAAAGTGAAAGAGGAGAGTGAAAAAGTTGGCTTAAAGCTCAACATTCACAAAACTAAGATCATGGCATCTGGTCCCATCACTTCATGGGAAATAGATGGGGAAACAGTGGAAACAGTGTCAGAATCATTTTGGGGGGCTCCAAAATCACTGTAGTTGGTGACTGCAGCCATGAAATTAAAAGATGCTTACTTTGCTTATATTTTCCTTTGTTGTGCAGAAGCTTTTAATTTTGATTAGATCCCATTTGTTTATTTTTGCTTTAATTTCCAGTATTCTGGGGGGTGGATCATAGAGGATCCTGCTGTGATTTATGTCAGAGAGTGTTTTGCCTAAGTTCTCCTCGAGGAGTTTTATAGTTTCTGGTCTTACATTTAGATCTTTAATCCATTTTGAGTTTATTTTAGTGTGAGCTGACTCTGGCTCAGACCATGAATTCCTTATTGCCAAATTCAGCCTAAAATTGAATAAAGTAGGGAAAACCACTATACCATACAGGTATGACCTAAATCAAATCCTTTAGGTTTATACAGTGGATTTGGGAGATAGTTTAAGAGACTAGATCTGATAGACAGAGTGCCTTATAAACAATGGACAGAGGTTCCTGACATCGTACAGGAGACAGGGATCAAGACCATCTCCAAGAAAAAGAAATGCAAAAAAGCAAAATGGCTGTCTGAGGAGGCCTTACAAATAGCTGAGAAAAGAAGAGAAACTAATGGCAAAGAAGAAAAGGTAAAATATACCCATTTGAATGGAGATTTCCAAATAGTAGCAAGGAGAGATAAGAAAGCCTTCCTCAGTGATCAGTGCAAGAAATAGAGGTGAACAATAGAACGGGAAAGACTAGAGATCTTTTCAAGAAAATTACAGATACCAAGGGAATATTCTATGCAAAGATGGGCTCAATAAAGGACAGAAATGGTATGGACCTAACAGAAACAGAACTTATTATGAACAGGTAGCAAAAATACACAGAACTGTACAGAAAAGATCTTCATGACCCAGATAATCACGATGGTGTGATCAGTCATCTAGAGCCAGACATCCTGGAAGGCCTTAGGAAGTATCACTATGAACAAAGCTAGAGGAGGTGATGGAATTCCAGTTGAGCTATTTTAATTCTTAAAAGATGCTGCTGTGAAAGTGCTGCACTCCATATGCCAGCTAATTTGGAAAACTCAGCAGTGGCTATAGGACTGTAAAAAGTCATTTTCATTTCTATCCCAAAGAAAGGCAATACCAAGGAATGCTCAAACTACTGCACAATTGCACTCATCTCACATGCTAGGAAAGTAATGCTCAAAATTCTCCAAGCCAGGCTTCAGCAATACATGAACCATGATCTTCGAGATGTTCAAGCAGGTTTTAGAAACGGTAGAGGAACCACAGATCAAATTTCCAACATCCTCTGGATCATCGAAAAAGCAAGAGAGCTCCAGAAAAACATATATTTCTGCTTTATTGACTATGCCAAAGCCTTTGATTGTGTGGACCATAACAAACTGTGGAAAATTCTTCAAGAGATGGGAATACCAGACCACCTGATCTGCCTCTTGAGTAATCTGTAAGCAGGTGAGGAAGCAACAGTTAGAACTGGACATGGAACAACAGACTGGTTCCAAATATAAAAGGAGTACGCCAAGGCTGTTCACATCAAGGCTGCTTATTTAACTTGTATGCAGAGTACATCATAAGAAATGCTGGGTTAGAGGGAGCACAAGCTGGAATCAAGATTGCCAGGAGAAATATCAATAACCTCAGATATACAGATGAAACCATGTTAAGGCAAAAAAACTGATGAAAAACTAAAGAGCCTCATGATGAAAGTGAAAGAGGAGAGTGAAAAAGTTGGCTTAAAGCTGAACATTCAGAAAAGTAAGTCATGGCATCCAGTCCCATCACTTCATGGCAAATAGATGGGGAAACAGTGGCTGACTTTATTTTTGGGGGCTCCAAATTCACTGCAGATGGGGACATCAGCCATGAAATTAAAAGATGCTTACTCCTTGGAAGGAAAGTTATGACCAGCCTAGACATCATATTAAAAAGCAGAGACATTACTTTGTCAACAAAGATCCATCTAGTCAAGGCTCTGGTTTTTCCTGTAGTCATCTATAGATGTGAAAGTTGGACTATAAAGAAAGCTAGTACTGAAGAATTTATTCTTTTGAACTGTGGTGTTGGAGAAGATTCTTTAGAGTCCCTTAGATTACAAGAAATCCAACCAGTCCATCCTAAAAGAGCTCAGTTCTGAGTGTTTATTGGAAGGACTGATGTTGAAGCTGAAACTCCAATACTTTGGCCCCCCAATACAAAGAACTGACTCATTTGAAAAGACCCTGATGCTGGGAAAGATTGATGGCAGGAGGAGAAGAAAATGATGGAGGATAAGATGGTTGGATGGCATCACTGACTCAATGGACATGAGTTTGAGTAATCTCCGGGAGTTGGTGATGGTCAGGGAGGCCTGGCGTGCTGCAGTCCATGGGGTTGCAAAGAGTCAGACATCACTGAGTGACTGAACTGAACTCAACTGAACTGTGTACAGTACAAACATAACTTGTAAATCAACATATTCATGTGAGTCACTTCATTGCATCATTTATTTATTGCAGTAGTCTTGAACTAAACGTATATTTTTTTCCTCATTCTGACTCAATACCTAGTAATTTTCCATCCCAGCCTCTTTCCCTTCATCTTTCCTCTTAATCTTCTCCTACTTAGGTTTTGTAAAACTGTCAGATCCTTTTATTGAGGTTCCCTCAACAGTGAGATGACCCATGCCCCCATGCCTACTCTGATCAACATGACCTTTGACCTGTGTATCACTCCATAGGGAAAAAGGGAACAGAGAGAGCCCATGCTTTTCCTGTCTTTGCTTCTTGATTGTAACACTGCAGTGATTTACAGCTCAACTCATTCACTCTTTAACTAGCTACTCAGACATCTGACAGTTCTCTGGATCCCACCTCCCCCATACTTCAGATTCAGCCACACTGTACTTGCACCAGTCTTCACATTTATTCTTTCTTACTCGGTGATTTTGAACTATTTTTGATTAGAATGTTTCCTTTCTCCCTATCACTGAATAACAGAAAAACAACTGATAGTACTAGAGAACAACATAAACATAAATTCTTCCCCCAAAGACCTTCTGATCTCATTTACATGAGGCCACTTTTATGTTCCCCCATCTTAAAAGAGCTTTACCGCCACTTTATGCATAGGTGACACTGCAATTTATATATGTATTCATATTTCCACTTTCAGTAATAATTGAGCACTTAGAAGTCAATGGTGGAATCACATTTTTGCCTACATCCTTAATTCCTAACTCAGCACTTAGTACAAAAAATGTACTTAATAAAAACCCTAGATTCCTAATGAAGTGTCCTAGGTTTCATCATAAAAGTGAATTAAAAGTTGTGTTTGATAATTTGTTGAAAAGACAGATGACAGGAATAGAACAGAACATGATTTTGATTGCTTAAAACAATGTCTGAAGCATAGCTGAACTTGAATTTATTTTTGCTCAAAGATTGTTATGGAAAATTATAGTTCTAACATTCCCATAAATTGGTGTAATTGAAAAGCTACACAATGAGAAACCCTTCCTCTTTACTCTAAAGACTTTCTATAATTCATGTGGTACTCAGTGGAAAATGAGCTGAGGGTTGAGTTTTACACAATGTTATGAATATTGTTGAAATAAAGCATGGGATTCATAAAGCTTAGTCTTTGTCTAAAACAACTGTGCTCTTCATATTCTGTGGATAAAATTATTAAAATTATAACTTTTATTTTCAAAAAATTATGAGAAAATAATTTTGATAAATTTTGGTTTTATACAAAACCTAGCATTGTGTTAAAATATAGTCAACTCTACCTTTTATTTTTAAATGAAAAAAAAATATGGACAGGGACTCTCTCTCTCTCTCTCTTTTTTTTTAAAGTTTCTCTACAAATAAGCATTGTCACTTTTCCCTTATGTCAAATCCAATCCATTTGGTTCTCGGTCAGAAACTTCATAATTTATTTTTTTCATTTTAATATTTTCATGTATTCTAATTTTTTTAGCTTTAATTTTTTTCTCTCTGCATATCTCTATTTTGTTCTATTTATTCTAGTTTTCTTTTCCTTTATTGTGTTCAGTATCTAGATAATAAGTCACTTTTTGGAAAATCACATATGCTCATAAAATATGATAATTTTACATAAAGATGCTTATGTTATTCGGAGAAAGCAATGGCATCCCACTCCAGTACTCTTGCCTGGAGTGCTCCAGTCCATGGGGTGGCGAAGAGTTGGACATGACTGAGCGACCTCACTTTCACTTCTCACTTTTATGCATTGGAGAAGGAAATGGCAACCCACTCCAGTTTTCTTGCCTAGAGAATCCCAGGGACAGAGGAGCCTGGTGGGCTGCCATCTATGGGGTCGCACAGAGTCGGACACGACTGAAGCGACTTATCAGCAGCAGCTTATGTTATTAGAATGGATTTTTTTTAAGGCAGCCTTATAATAAGTTTCCTGTTACAATCTAGAAGAGTTTTAAAGCTTTATCATATGGGAAAATTTATTCTCTTTCACATTTGCCATTTCTGGGTTTTGCATGTGATTATAACATTAGTTCTTTCACTCAGCTAATATTTACTGACCACAAAGTATAAAGCTGGGAGTGTTGTTTAAAAAAAATTTAAAAATACTGTTCTCAAAACTTTCAGGTTTAGGAAGTTAAAATCCATGTGTGCAAATATTTACTTCAGTCATGAATGAGCACAGCACTAAAAAGAAGGACCTCAGCACCCAAGTCCTCCTGATCCCTGAAGGATCCCTTGAAGGTTGTCAGTCAACAGAATTAGTCACCTGCCACATTCAGACCCCAGAGGAGGTGACAATGTATCCAGTGGTAAAAAAAGCAAACATGGTTCTTACAGCTAGAGATGAAAGATGGAGCAGGGGTGATATTGGATAAAGAGGAAGGAAATCAAGACAAGGGGAAGAGGCTGAGAGTTGAGAAGGCATGAGAAAGCATGATAAACATGGAAACAGAGAGGTCTGGTTTTTGTCTAAGTCTGTTTTGTCTTTTCTTTTGGGGTTGTGAGGCTCTTGGAGTATGACAGGAATACTGTAGATGAAGGGTTAAAAATTTAGAGAAACATTCAATAGACTCTTCTGTTAGGTAAAGACGACCAGTACCCCAAAAAGAGTGTCTAACAGGCTTTTTAACGGTGAAGCGCTCCTGAGCGGGGTTCCCAGACCCGAACGAGGCAGGTGGAGGAAGTCCCCGCCCGAACCATGTTGCGGGTGGCTTTTATATGCTCTTTGCGAGGGATGGTCAGGCTAGATGGAGTGGGGTTTAGATAGGTCGCTAGGCCAAGGCGTCGCGGGCTGAAAGGTCCTTCTATGTGGCTGGGGTGGGGCGGCTTTGGCTGGCAAAGTGTGCTGTCATTGGTCCCCGGGATCTGGGAGGCTCCTTCCATTACAGACCTCCCCCACCAGCGGAGGAGAGAAAGGGCTGCCCATCATGGCCCCCAGGGTCGGACCTTACATCTTCTTAAAGGAGTTTGCATAGAATGAAGGGAATAACATTTTTTTTTTTTTCTTACAGGCAGTCTGTAATTTGGACTGTTGTGCAAACTTGATGAGCACAGAGAGAAATGATCATAGGCCAAGATGAGATAACTGATGTGTTTTATGAACACATCTCACAGCCCCTGTCTTCCCCTGGACCAACCAACCTCAGCAGCAGTAAGACAGTCAAAAATTACAAGAAAAATTTAAATAAGAGTTGAACAATTCTTCTTCTTCTTCTTCTTTTTTTTTTTTTTGCCAGAATGCGTAAAACTGCTTTTTTCCCCCAAATTTATTTGAAATATATTGCCTTAGAGTGTGTCAGCTCAGCTCAGTATTTGTCTACCTGACAGTTCATTCTTTATTCAGCAAATGATTTTTTAAGCTCTTACTGTATGGTAGTCTTTGCTTTCCATGCAAAGACTCCAGCTATGGATAAAGCAAGCTTCATCTATAAGGAAGCAAAATATGTAGTGTATTGGATATTGATGTTTTCTACAGAAAAAGAAAATAAAGCAGAAGGAGAGAGAAAAATTTCAGTCATGAAGATATAACACTTTAGGCAGAGATGGAGAGGAAAGACATTCCTGAGGACATACTTTAAAACCTGAAGGAATAGAGAAAATGAAATATAGAGCGAAAGTGAAATATGGGGAGTTGTGTATTCCAGACAGAACAAAAAACAAGCAACAATTCCCTGAATCAGGAGAGTAGTCCTGGCAAACACAAAGGAAGAGTAATGAAGCCAACCAGGGGGAGGAGAATAGCAAGAGAAGAATGATTTAGAGCAAAGGGGATATATTTTTACTTAGGTGATATGCAAACTGTGGAGTTTTAAGTGAGAATGGCATCATCTTGCCTTCATAGGATTTCTTTGGCAAGGGTGTTGCATGCAATTTAAAAAGTGACCTGGATGGAAGGAGGGAGAAATAAGAGGTTATTACATATACAAATGAAGGCAAAAATGATAATGACTTAGACTAAGGTTAAAGCTATTCAGGGGTTCAGAAAGGGCTACTTTCACTACTTTCTAACTTAAATAATAAAAGAAGTTTAAAAGTCCATTTAAGTTACTATATTGATGAAGGTCAGGGAAATAATCATGAGTCATATATATCTCTTTCTATGACAAGGGTCTAAAAATATGTTCTCTACTTCCTCAATTAGAAATTGTGTAGGAGGAGTTAGGCTAGAGTTGGCAACATGAGAAAAGCTATTCTCCCCTCCTTGTTTAAGTAACTACCACATTAAAAACAAAAAATGGGAAGTCGAGTCATGAAAAGATCAGCCTGACTTCTGAAGTGATAAAAAATGAAGGCATTCAGAACTACAGAAATACATGTTACAAGTTCAAAGTCTGTGCAGCGAAAAAGAAAAAGTAAGGACTCTGAAGTCAGACAGTCTGGACTCCATGACTGACTAGTTACATGACCTGAGAAAGTCACATGCTGCTGCTGCTGCTGCTAAGTCGTTTCAGTTGTGTCCGACTCTGTGCAACCCCATAGACGGCAGCCCACCAGGCTCCCCCGTCCCTGGGATTCTCCAGGCAAGAACACTGGAATCGGTTGCCATTTCCTTCTCCAATGCATGAAAGTGAAAAGGGAAAGTGAAGTCACTCAGTCGTGTCCAACTCTTCAGGACCCCATGGACTGCAGCCTACCAGGCTCTTCCGTCCATGGAATTTTCCAGGCAAGAGTACTGGAGTGGGGTGCCATCGCCTTCTCTGGAGAAAGTCACATAACATCTCCTTTAAAATGAATGTAAGCATGTCTCACTATATAGGGTTGAAAGTGAAAGTGAAGTCGCTCAGTCATGTTCGATTCTTTGTGACCCAATGGACTGTAGCCTACCAGGCTCCTCTGTACATGGGATTTTCCAGGCAAGAGTACTGGAGTGGGTTGCCATTTCCTTCTCCAGGGGATCTTCCCAACCCAGGGATTGAACTCTGGTCTCCTGCTTTGCAAGCAGACACTTTAACACCTAAGCCACCAGGGAAGAAGTTAGTTGTGCTTATTAAACAAGTTAACGTGAAACTATTTGAACAGCATCTGGAAAATGGAAACAGCTAGAAATTTATCTTTCCTGAGGCTAAGGAGAAAAGCTTCATTGTTTAATTCATTATTTTCTTCTAGAAATCAGCCTACTTTAGACCTCAGGAGAACACTATCCCTGAAGCACAGACTGATGGAACAAAAGAGGAATTTAGGATTCAGCTCAGTTCAGTTCAATCACTCAGTCATGTCTGACTCTTTGGACTCTTTGCAACCCCATGAATTGCAGCACACCAGGCCTTCCTGTCCATCACCAACTCCCAGAGTTCACTCAAACTCATGTGCATTGAGTTGGTGATGCCATCCAGCCATCTCATACTCTGTCGTCCCCGTCTCCTCCTGCCCCCAATCCCTCCCAGCATCAGACTCTTTTCCAATGAGTCAACTCTTTGCATGAGGTGGCCAAAGTATTGGAGTTTCAGCTTCAACATCAGTCCTTCCAATGAACACCCAGGACTGATCTCCTTTAGGATGCACTGGTTGGATCTCCTTGCAGTCCAAGGGACTCTCAGGAGTCTTCTCCAACACCACAGTTCAAAAGCATCAATTCTTCTGCACTCAGCTTTCTTCACAGTCCAACTCTCACATCCATACATCACCACTGGAAAAATCATAGCCTTGACTAAATGGACCCTTGCTGGCAAAGTAATGTCTCTGCTTTTAAATTTAGGATTATAGGTCAAATATTCCTTGAAATTAGAGAACACACTGGAACAAACTACAGTACAGAGTTGCATTAAAATTTCCAACAATACATGGAATTGGGAGTATTAATAAAAGCATTTCAGATCAGTGTTTTATACATAATAAACACAATATTGTAACTACCTATTAAATGATTTATATTATTAAATTCATATATTTTATTTTATATGTGCCTGTTAGACATTGAATTGATATTAAAAACTTCTTTTTAGTTTCTTTTAAATTCTCGAAAAAAGATTTATAGTTGTAGCTTTTCCCTACATTTTAAGGATATGATTTTATCACATGTACAAGATTGTTAATTAAATACAGTCCCAAAAAGCATGAGTGCCACTTGTGTACAACTTTAGGACACTTGCATACATCTCATTTAATCTTTCCAGCAATGGCACCTCACTCCAGTATTCTTGCCTGGAAAATCACATGGATGGAAGAGCCTGGTAGGCTGTAGTCCATGGGGTCGTGAAGAGTTGGACACGACTGAGTGACTTCACTTTCCCTTTTCACTTTCATGCATTGGAGAAGGAAATGGCAACTGATTCCAGTGTTCTTGCCTGGAGAACTCCAGGGACAGGGGCGCCTGGTGGGCTGCCATCTATGGGGTCACACAGAGTCGGACACCACTGAAGCAACTTAGCAGCAGCAGCAGCAGCATCCTTTTAGATAGGCATATGAACCCATGTTTATAAACAAAGTGAGGACTGGCAGAGTAAAGCATCTTGCCCTGGCTTCTGCTTCCAATGCACAGTGTAGACATGACTCGGATGCCTGTTTTCCTGACACTGCTCCTAGATGTTAACTACCCTGAGTCTTGTCCCAAGCAACACAGGACTCTGAGCCATTCCCCTTTTCTTCTATTTCCAAGTGGCCTCACATCCAGAATGGCAAAATTCATTCTGGTGACATTCATCTCTGTATGAGAGTGTTCTTTTCCTTTTTCCCTTTTACTTAAGAAAAGGAAATGCTAGAGGAATGTCTGAGTCCTTGATCCTCCATAACTGCTTACTTATAAGTAAAATGAGGGCTTTCCTGGTGGCTCAGCTGGTAAAGATTCTTCCTGCAATACTGGAAACCAGGGTTCGATTCCTGGATTAGGAAGATCCCCTGGAGAAGGAAATGGCTACCCACTCCAGTATTCTGGCCTGCAGAATTCCATGGACTGTATAGTCCATGGGGTCACAAAGAGTAGGACAAACTGAGTGACACTTTCAAAAAGTATGGTCAAAGTAGGGCTGGATTTAAAATGGAATGATTTTTTTAATGTGCTTATTGATTCTGATAGAAAAGTGTAATTTTATTGTTAGAGAATTTGAAAATAAAATCTTATATTAGGTGTCATCCATTTATTTCAAGCTAATTTATCATTAGCTCTATAATGACAATGAGTTTAGATCCAAAGTGGGAACATATTTCTTTAAATTACTGCAATATTATTCAAAGTGCCATTTTCCACAAACAGAATATCTATAGTTTTATCTGAATTTTTATTTAAATATTTTTCCCTTTCTCTTAGCANTCCTCCTCTGTCAAAACCAATTTATAGGATATTTATATTTCCACTGTTTAAATTTTGCAAATTTATATTTATAATAAAAGATTCAGGTTCTATTTATATTTTCACATACTTTCTTCTGCATTGAAAACACAGAAGCATGTCTAAGTTAACTAATTACATCATTCACACCAGAACTAGATGTAAATCTCTGATTCATTAATTGCTTTTTTTAACCTCTAGTTAAATTTTATATAAAGTTGACCCTTGAACAATATGAGTTTTAACTGTACAAGTCCATTTATATGTTGATTTTCTTCAATACATACATGCTACAGTACTCATGATCTGAGGTTTGTTAAAACTGCAGATGTGAATAGGGAGGAAGGACTATAAAGTGATATGCTGATTTTCAACTGTACCCTAACCCTGCATTATTCAGGGGTTGATTATATACATATACCTTTCAGTTACTTGTAGCTCATTTAGGGGGAATATATTATTCTAAAATGCTTTTCCCCCAGGAATTTGGCATAGTGTCTCTTTCAGAAAACTTGCTCAATTAATGCTAGTTGTATTAATAAGAGTAAACATTTCTTGGAAAATAAATAAATAACATGTCATAATATTTTCACTCAAATGATTGTCAGTGAGCTCAAATAAATTATATAAATGCTATATAAATATTAAAACCTATGCACATTATTTATTTTTATAATTAATTTCTTATACAATATTTCCAGTTGTTTTTCAAATGAAAAGTTAACTAGAATAGTGTTTAAAAGAAACATCCAACTCAAAATGGAGTCACTTGTGCTAAGACCCACCATAACTTAATGCCTAACATAACTGCAGCATCTCTCTGGAGTGACATTTTCAACCAGTCAGTCTGGAAAACCCTTATCAGCACCAGGTAGGCACCTAAGGCCCCTTGCCTTCCCCTAAGGAAAGGTAACCTGAAATAATCCTGAAATAATCCTTTTTTTAATAATCTATTTTTAAAATTTATTTATTTTAGTTGGAGGCTAATTACAATATTGTAGTGGTTTCGCCATACATTGACATGAATCAGCCATGGGTGTACATGTGTTCCCCATCCTGAATGCCCCTCCCACCTCCCTCTCCATTCCATCCCTCTGGGTCATCCCAGTACACCAGCCCTGAACACCCTGTCTTGCCTGGGTCCAGCCCTAGTGGATCCAGGGTGATTCTAAGGGGAGATGAATAGGTGAGGAAAAACTTATTTATATAGAAATAAAAAGAGATTAGGAAGAAATAGTATAGTAGGAAATTTTAGTGGAGAAAAGAGGCTGAATAACTTGGTTTATGGGGAAAGCCAATAAAATCTCAGAGCAAGAGATTTGCACCATCTACGTTGGGCCACCAGCTCCCGTTTGAATATTAGAGAGTGCCCCACCTTGGGCTCTCTCTCTCACGAAACTTAAAAGCCAGGACAAGTAAGTAGACTTGGCGAGTCTCCTCGTTCCAGATGGGAATTCAGCCAGAAAAGGAGAGGGAGGGAAAGTGAGAAAGAGACACAGGGGGAGCCAGATTTCCAAGAAACTATGTCGAGAAACTGATCCATCCGTTATTGTTCAGAAGGCTTTTTATACTTTTGATAGTACATGGAGATCAATAGGTAACACAAAGTTATGGAGCATATAGCAGCCCAGACTCTTATCAAAACCAGGCTTTTCTCTCTGCATACGTAGTTGTATACACAAATCTTAGGTGATTTACATCATCTTCTGGCCAAAAGGGCCAATTAACATTTTACAGCCCTTTTCTGATAAGGATTTGTCAACCAGAAGACTTATTTGTGTTGTTCTTCTCAAAGTCTGATGCCACTCTCAGAAAGCACTAAATAAAGTTACATTCTTACATAGCAAAGATACAGCAATTTATAGCAAGTAAAAGGAGTACAGTGATTTATAATAAAAAAGTAATTAACTCAAAAGTCTAGTGTTGCTAATATCAAAACTACTATATACCTTTTTCCATATCCTGATTACATTGATTAATATCCTCCCAGGTGCCTAAAAGATAAAGAATATGGAAGCTTGGCAGCAATCATTGAGTCAATAGTGAAATCCATCACCAATATGATTTTTAGCTCTTTAGAAAAGGCTCTGTATCTTTAAGATGTTTTAAGCTTTGTGTCTTTCATGGTTGGGAGGCTGTAAACAATTCATAAGCTGTAAAAAGTCTGGGGGAACCTGTCAGGCAAGTTAGAGAGTTATCAGAGGGGGTTTGAACTGAAACATTCCTTTCAAATGCAGAAGACTGAAGCCCTGAGTTAACTTTTTCCAGAGAGTGTCAGAAGACTGGAAAAGCACAGTACAATAAGGCAGGCAGATTCTGGTTTTTTTTGGGGGGGTATATGCTCAGGGAAACTCAGGGGGATCCCCTGAGGCCTGACTCACTTTGCCCATCAGGCCTCTCCACATGACCTTGTCATGGGTGGGATCTCCCATCCATCACTGTCTCACACATCAAACCTGGACTGGCTATCTGTTTCATATATGATAATATACATGTTTCAGTGTTATTCTCTCAGATCACCCCACCCTCACCTTCTCCCACAGAGTCCAAAATATGTTCTACACATTTGTGTCTCTTTTGTTGTCTTGCATAAAGGATCATCATTACCATCTTTCTAAATTCCATATATATGTGTTAGTATTCTGCACTGGTATTTTTCTTTCTTATTTACTTACTTCTGTATACTAGGCTCCAGTTTCATCCACCTTTTAGAACTGATTCAAATGTATTCTTTTTAAAGGCTGAGTAATATTCCATTGTGTATATGTACCACAGCTTTCTTATCCATTCATCTGCTGATGGACATCTAGGTTGCTTCCATGTCCTGGCTATTATAAACTGCTGCAATGAACATTGGGGTACATGTGTCTCTTTCAATTCTGGTTTCCTCGGTGTGCATAACCAGCAGTGGGATTGCTGGGTCATATGGCAGTTCTATTTCCAGTTTTTTAAGGAATCTCCACACTGTTCTCCATAGTGGCTGTACTAGTTTGCATTCCCACCAACAGTGTAAGAGGGTTCCCTTTTCTCCACACCCTCTCCAGCATTTATTGCTTGTAGACTTTTGGATAGCAACCATTTTGACTGGCATGAGATGGTACCTGATTGAGGTTTTGATTTGCATTTCTCTGATAATGAGTGATGTTGAGCATCTTTTCATGTGTTTGTTAGCCATCTGTATGTCTTCTTTGGAGAAATGTCTGCTTAGTTCTTTGAATCATTTTTTGATTGGGTCATTTATTTTTCTGGAATTGAGCTGCAGGAGTTGCTTGCATATTTTTGAGATTAATTCTTTGTCAGTTGCTTCATTTGCTATTATTTTCTCCCATTCTGAAGGCTGTTTTTTCACCTTGTTATAGTTTCCTTTGTTGTGCAAAAGCTTTTAATTTTAATTAGGTCCCATTTGTTTATTTTTTGCTTTTATTTCCAATACAGTAGGAGGTGGGTCATAGAGGATTCTTCTTTGATTTATGTCAGAGAGTGTTTTGCCTATGTTTTCTTCTAGGAGTTTTATAGTTTCTGGTCTTACATTTAGATCTTTAATCCATTTTGAGTTTATTTTTGTGTATGGTATTAGAAAGTGTTCTAGTTTCATTCTTTTACAAGTGGTTGACCAGTTTTCCCAGCACTACTTGCTAAAGAGATTGTCTGCCAGAGTCCAGCTCCAGCAGTCAGGGAATCAACCTGAAGAGATGAGTGGTGTCAGCGAGAAATGATGCAGCCTCTCAGTTTTCTTGGACTGCATATTTATTTCAAGCTTAAGATTCTCTTTTATACTTTTACAAAAGCATTAGGTCAGAGGTTTGACATCTTCAGTTGCCCCTAACCCAGATTTGTTGTCTCCATAAATCATTGTTGCCCCTCAAAAGGAGTTCCTGCCTCATTGATTTTCTTATCTACTTCTTCTCATGTGTTCTTGTGAATACATTGTAACTCATGCTAATGTCTGGGCTACATACCACATTCCTCAGTTTATTTCTAAGTCCTGTTTGCCCCTAGTATCCTAAGCTCACTATTTCTTAAAAAAGGCTTCTAGCTATTAATATCTCTAAAGTTCCTAATCTATAAGCAATAGTAGAATATGCTAACATTACAACATTCCTTAAATCTTTAGCTTCTGACTATTTTAATTATTCCTAAGCCCTAAATTCAGCAAACTCCTTTGCCATAAACATTTCCCTCACATATAGGTTTCAGATAGCAATCCCTCCCATGGCCTCAAGATGAGGCCTACATGTTCATCCTGGAACACTCTTTGTAAAGGTCCTTGAACGAATATCAATGGTTAACTTTATGAATTATTCTCTGAGCACAGCTGCAGAAGTCTTTGTGCCTTCCCATGCTCCTCTCAAGAACAATAAGCACCTTAATATTTCTTTTCAGTCAACTCAGCTGAGGAGAGGAAAAAACAAGTCAGAATCATAAGGCCTAACTCCTTCATCCCGGGTCCGTGCCTGTGGGACAAGGAGAGGGAGTTAGGGCCGTGCCTCCATTTTGTCAGTAATGCCTAATGTGGCTCCCAAATTGTCTTTTCTCCATTGTATATACTTGCCCCCTTTGTCTAAGATAAGGTGTCCATAAGTGAGTGGGTTTATGTCTGGGCTTACTATTTTGTTCCATTGATCTATATGTCTGTCATTGTGACAGTACCATACTGTCTTGATGACCATAGTTTTATAGTAGAGCCTGAAGTCAGGCAGGTTGATTCCTCCAGTTCCATTCTTCTTTCTCAAGATTGCTTTGGCTATTTGAGGTTTTTCATATTTCCATACAAATTGTGAAATTATTTGTTCTAGTTCTCTGAAAAATACCGTTGGTAGCTTGATAGGGATTGCATTGAATCTATAGATTGCTTTAGGTAGTATACCCATTTTCACTATATTGATTCTTCCGATCCATGAACATGGTATATTTCTCCATCTATTTGTGTCCTCTGATTTCTTTCACCAGTTATTTTATAGTTTTCTATATATAGGTCTTTTGTTTCTTTAGGTAAATATATTCCTAAGTATTTTATTCTTTTCATTGCAATGATGAATAGGATTGTTTCTTTAATTTCTCTTTCTATGTTCTCATTGTTAGTGTATAGGAATGAAAGCGATTTCTTGTGTTAATTTTATAGCCTGCTACTTTACTATATTCATTGATTAGCTCTAGTAATTTTCTGGTGGAGTCTTTAGGGTTTTCTATGTAGAGGATCATATCATCTGCAAACAGTGAGAGTTTTACTTCTTCTTTTCCAATCTGGACTCCTTTTATTTCTTTTTCTGCTCTAATTGCTGTGGTCAAAATTTCCAAAACTATGTTGAATAGTAGTGGTGAGAGTGGGCACCCTTGTCTTGTTCCTGAGTTTAGGGGAAATGCTTTCAATTTTTCAGCATTGAGGATAATGTTTGCTGTGGGTTTGTCATATATACCTTTTCTATGTTGAGGTATGTTCCTTCTATTCCTGATTTCTGGAGGGTTTTTATCATAAATGGATGTTGAATTTTGTCAAAGGCTTTCTCTGCATCTATTGAGATAATAATATGGTTTTCATCTTTCAATTTGTTAATGTGGTGTATCACAATGATTGATTTGTGGATATGGAAGAATCCTTGCATCCCTGGGATAAAGCCCACTTGGTCATAATGTATGATTTTTTTAATATGTTGTTGGATTCTGTTTGCTAGAATTTTGTTAAGGATTTTTGCATCTATGCTCATCAGTGATATTGGCCTGTAGTTTTCTTTTTCTGTGGCATCTTTGTCAGGTTTTGGTATTAGGGTGATGGTGGCCTCATAGAATGAGTTTGGAAGTTTACCTTCCTCTGCAATTTTCTGGAAGAGTTTGAGTAGGATAGGTGTTAGCTCTTCTCTAAATTTTTGGTAGAATTCAGCTGTGGATCCATATGGACTTGGGCTTTTGTCTGCCGGAAGATTTCTGATTATAGTTTCAATTTCTGTGCTTGTGATGGGTCTGTTAAGGTTTTCTGTTTCTTTCTGGTTCAGTTTTGGAAAGTCGCACTTTTCTAAGAATTTGTCCATTTCCTCCAAGTTGTTCATTTTATTGGCATATAATTGCTGATAGTAGTCTCTTATGATCCTTTGTATATCTGTGTTGTCTGTTGTGATCTCTCCATTTTCATTTCTAATTTTGTTGATTTGGTTCTTCTCCCTTTGTTTCTTGAAGAGTCTGGTTAATGGTTTGTCAACATTTTTTATCTTGTCAAAGATTCAACTTTTAGCTTTCATTTTTGCTATGGTCTCTTTTGTTTCCTTTGCATTTATTTCTGCCTTAATTTTAAGATTTCTTTCCTTCTACTAACCCTGGGTTTCTTCATTTCTTCCTTTCTAGTTGCATTACGTGTAGAGTTAGGTTATTTATTTGACTTTTTTGTTGTTTCTTGAGGTAAGCCTGTACTGCTATGCACCTTCCCCTTAGCATTGCTTTTACAGTGTCCCATAAGTTTTGTATGTTCTGTTTTCATTTTCATTCATTTTTATGCATATTTTGATTTCTTTTTTTGATTTCTTCTATGATTTGTTTGTTATTCAGAAGCGTGTTTTTTAGCCTCCCATATGTTGGAATTTTTAATAGTTTTTTTTTTTTTCCTTGTAGTTGAGATCTAATCTCACTGAATTGTGGTCAGAAAAGATGATTGGAATAATTTCATTTTTTTTGGATTTATCAAGGCTTGATTTATGGCCCAGGATGTGATCTATCCTTGAGAAGCTTCCAGGTGTGCTTGAGGAAAAGGTGAAATTCATTGTTTGGGGGTGAAATGTCCTATAGATGTCAATTAGGGCTACCTGGTCCATTGTGTCATTTAAAGTTTGTGTTTTCTGTTTTAAATTTAAATTTTCTGTTTAGTTGATCTATCCATAGGTGTGAGTGGGGTATTAAAGTCTCCTGCTATTATTGTGTTACTATTAATTTCCCCTTTCATACTTGTTAGCATTTGCCCTACATATTGTGGTGCTCCTATGTTGGATGCATATATATTTATTGAAGGGTTAATGCAGCCGCAATAGAGTCGCAGAGATGTGCTTGCAAACGAGGCATTCTGCCAAGGAGTCTGGACACAGCCTTGAGTTTAATTATCCCTTGCAAATGAGAGAGCATTCCCTTCTTGTGATAAAAAGAAGGAAAGGGCCTTGGATAAACTTTGTAGTAGACAGGGGTTTCACTCCCCTTGCTGTACGATAACATGTATGCACCTGCACTGTACTAAAAAGACTTATTCATACTGTCTGGAGTTCTGCCTAGGGGGCTTATAAAAATAAACCGCAATTAGTTTTGCGCAGTCTTTTCCTCCGGCCGGAGTTGTGCCTTTGTCTGTCTTTTGTGTGTGTCTTGTCTTTGTGTCATTTCGCTCAGAACAATTTATGTATCCTCTTCTTGGATTGACCCTTTGATCATTATGTAGTGTCCTTTTTTGTCTCTTTTAATGGCCTTTATTTTAAAGTCTATTTTATCTGATATGAATATTGCTACCCCTGTTTTGTTTTGTTTGTCTCCATTTGCATGAAATATCTTTTTCAGCCCTTCACTTTCAGTCTGTATGTGTCCCTTGTTTTGAGATGGGTCTCTTGTAGACAGCATATATAGGGGTCTTGATTAGTCTTTGTCTTTTGGTTGGGGCATTCAACCCATTTACATTTAAGGTAATTATTGATAAGTATGGTCCCATTGCCATTCACTTTGTTTTTTGGGGTTCGGGTTTATACACCCTTTCTGTGTTTCCTGTCTATAGAAGATCCTTTAGCATTTTTTGAAGAGCTTGTTTGGTGGTGTTGAATTCTCTCAGCTTTTCCTTGTCTGTAAAGTTTTTGATTTCTCCTTCACATCTGAATGAGATCCTTGCTGGGTATAGTAATCTGGGTTGTAGGTTTTTCTCTTTCATCATTTTAAGGACGTCCTGCCATTCCCTTCTGGCCTGAAGAGTTTCTGTTGAGAGATTAGCTGTTATTAACTTTCTGTGCTACCCTCTTTCTGCTTATATAAACTTCCTATTTTTACAACTCCTTGAAGCCCCTTCATACTTGCTAGAATGGATGTTGCCTTACTCATGAAGATTTGAATAATGTCAATTAGATCTTCAAATTTATTCAGCTGCATTTTGCTTTTTAACAATAGAAAAACTAACTTATAAAAAATTATTTTTACACTTCATTCTTATATTGGAATTGTTTAGAACATGTTTATGTTAGCAAACTAAAATATGCCTGAGACACTGATGTATAAAAGTAAACTTGTAGCTAGAANTAAGTTAAAGATTAAAAACTGGCTGAAGTTTAGAGAAAGAAAAAATATCAAACTTATACATGAATCACTGATTTTCACATCTATTGTAACTTAGGATAATTTATTTAAATTGGTTTCTCCTACCTTACTCATCATTCTCTGTGAAAAAAAAAAATTCAGAATATTTAAATTTCCACAAATAGTTTGAAATTTGCATATTACATTTATAATCACAGATTTAAACTCTATTTACATTTTTAAATATTTCTGCTTGCACTGAAAGCATAGAAGCATATTTAAGTTAAAAAATTACATCATTCACACCAGAACTATATGGGAAACTATGACTCATTATAGTGCTTTTTGAACCTCTAATCAAACTAGCAAACCTCATATCACTTTAGGCCTATCTAAAAATAAATATCCAAATTATTGTTAGTTAGTTCAGTCGCTCAGTCCTGTCCAACTCTTTGTGACCCCATGAATTGCAGCACACCAGGCCTCCCTGCTCACCACCAACTCCCAGAGTTCACTCAAATTCACATCCATCGAGTCAGTGATGCCATCCAGCCATCTCATCCTTGGTCGTCCCTTTCTCCTCCTGCCCCCAATCCCTCCCAGCATCAGAGTCTTTTCCAATGAGTCAACTCTTCGCATGAGGTGGCCAAAGTACTGGAGTTTCAGCTTCAGCATCATTCCCTTGAAAGTAATCCCAGGGCTGATCTCCTTCAGAATGGACTGGTTGGATCTCCTTGTAGTCCAAGGGACTCTCAAGAGTCTTCTCCAACAACACAGTTCAAAAGCATCAGTTCTTCGGTGCTCAGCTTTCTTCACAGTCCAACTCTCACATCCATACATGACCACTGGAAAAACCATAGCCTTGACTAGATGGACCTTTGTTGGCAAAGTAATGTCTCTGCTTTTCAATATGCTATCTAGGTTGGTCATAACTTTTCTTCCAACTATTGTAGTGGGGATCAACTTATGACATGAAAATATTAAGTGCTGTTGACTTACTTTTCAGTGAAACTTGTAAAAAATAAAAAAAATACGACCACTTAAAGTCTCTTGCAATAGTCTTAAGAGTGATCAATACATGAAGAAATATCTGTTTAAGAAAATCTATAAAAATTTGAAAAGAATGGCAAGACTGTGTTATCTGTATCAAGGACTCTCCCTGTCACCTTCCTCCCAACACAGTGAGGTAGAAACACCATTCCTGACCACTTCAGGCCAGAAGACAGAACTGGCTCTATTCCTGGCACTCAGATATGACTTTCTTCTGAGGAGGTGCAGAATACGAGCATTCCTCAACCTGCCCCTATCTGTAACTGAAGTTAAGTCGTGGGAGAGTACAGTTGAAAGGTAGGACACGTGGTATAGAAGCTTTACTTTGTGTGTGGCATGCTGAGCATACTGGGGCCCTGTTCACCTTTTCCTGGATTCTATGCTTATTACTTGATGTCACGGCAAACTGAGAGCAACCCCTAACTTCATTGCTAAACTTCTAGAGCAATGGTGTCATTCAGAGAAGCTTACCTTTGTCCCCATCCCCAGCTATATGTGAACTCTGGCTCATAGATACTGCCTAGGGGAAAAAACAGACCATACAATACAAAGGGTCCTGATCTCTTCAGGAAGGAATTGACTTTATTTGTAACAAAGTGGAGAAGTTCCAGTCTAAAGGTACCTAGTAACAACAGAAGGAGTCCCCCTGGAGTCAGAACAAAAATCAAACATTGGTCTAAGAAACCAACCTTCATAGAAGCCAAAATCTGACTAAACTGGTGTATAGAGAAATGTGGAAAATTCTTAAAGAGATGGGAATACCAGACCACCTGACTTGCTCCTGAGAAATCGGTATGCTGGTCAGGAAGCAACAGGTAGAACTGGACATGGAACAACAGACTAGTTCCAAATGCGGAAAGGGGTATGTCAGGCTGTATATTGTCACCCTGCTTATTTACCTTATATGCAGAGTACATCATGAGAAACACTGGGCTAGATGAAGCACAAGCTGGAATCAAGATTGCCAGGAGAAATATCAATAACCTCAGATATGCAGATGATACCACCCTTATGGCAGGAAGTGAAGAAGACCTAAATAGCCTCTTGATGAAAGTGAAAGAGGAGAGTGAAAAAGTTGGTTAAAACTCAACATTCAGAAAACTAAGATCATGGCAACTGGTCCTATCACTTTATGGCAAATAGATGGGGAAACAATGGAAACATTGACAGACTATTTTTTTTTTGGGGGGGGGGCTCCAAAATCATTGCATATGGTGACTAGAGCCATGAAATTAAAAGATGCTGGGTCCTTGGAAGAAAAGTTATGACCAACCTAGACAGCATATAAAAAAGCAGAGACATTACTTGGCCAACAAAGATCCATCGATTCAAAGCTATTGTTTTTCCAGTAGTCATGTATGGATGTGTGAGTTGGACTATAAAGAAAGCTGAGCACCAAAGAATTGATGTTTTTCAACTGTGGTGTTGGAGACTATTCTTGAGAGTCCCTTGGACTGCAAGGAGATCTAGCCAGTCCATCCTAAAGGAAATCAGTCCTGAATAATCATTTGAACAACTGATGCTGAGGTAGAAGCTCCAATTCTTTGGCCACCTGATGCTAAGAACTGACTCCTTTGAAAAGACCCTGATGCTGGGAAAGATTGAAGTTGGGAGGAAAAGGGGACAACAGAGGATGAGATGGTTGGATGGCATCACTGACTCAATGGACATGAGTTTGAGTAAACTCTGGGAGTTGGTGATGGACAGGGAGGCCTGGTGTGCTGCAGTCCATGGGGTCGCAGAGTCGGACATGACTGAACTGAACTGAAGAGCAATGTATGCCCCAGGTCACTTGAAAATAATACAGAAACAGCTGGCAACCAGTAGTTTAAAGGGCTTCCTTGGTGGCTCAGTGGTAGAGAATCTGTCTGCAAAGCAGGAGCCACAGGAGATGTGGGTTAGATCCCTGAATCCAGAAGATCCCCTGGGAGAGGAAATGGCAACCCACTCCAGTATTCTTGCCTGGACAATCCTGTGGACAGAGGAGCCTGGTGGGCCACAGCCCATAGGGTCACAAAGCATGGGACACAACTGAAGCTCCTTAGCATGTATAGACTACAGCTTAATACCTGGATATGGCCAGAGAAAGTTCTATCAATGCCAGCTCCATCTCAGGATAACTGTTGGCATACCCAAATGTGCAACTTCTTGAGGAACAACCTTAGGGCTAAGTAGTATGTGTGGATATGGATGTGGAGGATTGGGTGGGTGGGATAGTTGAATTGATGTCACTAAATTAATTCAGTTAACAGCTAACAAATAAGTAAGCAAATAAAAATAATAACCCCAGAGCAGAATGGTTAGTACTCAGAGTTGCTACAATATAAGACATGCAAAACATGACCAATCACTGAAAAAAGAGCAGCCAATTATAAGATACATCCCATATAAGACTGGGCAGAAAAAGTTAGAGTAATCGATAAAAGTAAGTCCAAAGAACTGAGGGAAACCATGATTAATGAAATAAAGATGGCACAGTGGTAAAGAATTTGCTTGCCAATGCAGGAGACACAAGAGACATAGATTCAATCTCTGGGTCAGGAAACTCCCCTGGAGAAGGAAATGGCAAACCAGTATTCTTTCCTCAAAAATTCCATTGACAGAAGAGCCTGGCAAGCTACAGTTCATGGGGTCTTCAGAGAGTCAGACACTACTGAGTCAATCAGCATGCACGCTCATAATAATGTATCAAACAGACAATATCAGTAAAGATATAAGAATTCTAAAAAGGAAGCAAATGTAAATTATGATGTTGAAAAGAAACAACAGAAATAAAAATATGCACTGGAGAGGTGAAATAGTAAATATGAACTGTCTAAAGATGGGACAAATGCACTTTAGGATATATTGATGGAAATTATGCAAGTTAAGGAAAAAAGGGAAGTCTCACTAAAAATGGGACACCAATAAGAACACCAAGATACAGGTAATGGGACCATCAGAAGGAAGAGAGAGAGCTTGATGGGGAAGGGGGAGGAGAGCACCTCAAAGAAATAACAGCTACAAAATTTTCCAAATTTAGTGATAAATGGTAATCTACACATCTAGCATGGAGAAGGCAACGGCACCCCACTCCAGTACTCTTGCCTGGAAAATCTCATGGACAGAGGAGCCTGGTAGGCTACAGTCCACAGGGTCACTAAGAGCGACTTCACTTTCCCTTTTCACTTTCATGCATTGGAGAAGGAAATGGCAATCCACTCCAGTGTTCTTGCCCATCCCAACAGGGACGGGGGAGCCTGTTGGGCTGCTATCTATGGGGTCACACAGAGTTGGACACAACTGAAGTGACTTAGCATCAGCACATCTAGGAAGCTCAAGCTCAATAAACTTCACAGAGAGTAAACACAAAAAAACCTGCAAAGAGATTTCATAACAAAAGTATTTAAAGTCAAAGACAAATAGAAAATCTACCCCGATGTTCATTGCAGCACTGTTTATAATAACCAGGACATGGAAGCAACCTAGATGTCCATCAGCAGATGAATGGATAAGAAAGCTGTGGTACATATACACAATGGAGTATCACTCAGCCATTAAAAAGAATACATTTGAATCAGTTCTAATGAGGTGGATGAAACTGGAGCCTATTATATAAAGTGAAGTAAGCCAGAAAGAAAAACACCAATACAGTATACTAACGCATATATATGGAATTTAGGAAGATGGTAACAATAACCTTGTATGCGAGACAGCAGAAGAGACACAGATGTATAGAACAGTCTTTTGGACTCTGTGGGAGAGGGAGAGGGTGGGATGATTTGGGGGAATGGCATTGAAACATGTATAATATCATATAAGAAATGAATCGCCAGTGTAGGTTCAATGCAGGATACAGGATGCTTGGGGTTGGTGCACTGGGATGACCCAGAGGGATGGTATGGGGAGGGAGGTGGGAGGGGGTTTCAGGATGGGGAACACATGTATACTTCTGGTAGATGCATGTTGATGTATGGCAAAACCAATACAATATTGTAAAGTAAAATTAATTAATTAATTAATTTAATAATAAAAAAGTTTATAGAATATTTCTTCACAAAACTTTTTGCCTTTAAAAGATCATAAGGCTAGAGTCAAAATTCGAAATTCATGCCTAGATTTGCCACTTACTGTTAAGATGAGCTTTAGCAATTAGCAGCATTTATGAGCCCCAATTTTCTCATTTACAAAATAGTTAATATTTTAAACAAACATAAGATCTTTCTCAGATTCAACGAGGTAATATATGTGAAAGCCTTTTGAAAAGAATAAATGTCCTAAACTGTCGGGCCCTACATGGGAAACCTTGACAAAGAAAAAGGCTAGCATTGCGGACGGAAACTAAGATGGCGCCTGGCGGAAGAGATGGGGGCGTAGTCTATGTTGTCTGTCAAAACTTCTGATTGGTTCTCTTGATTTCTGTACACGTAAACAGCGCGTGATCACCATAGACTCCCATTATAATGATGGCACATGACGATTTGACCTTTAACATGATTGGTGTAACTATGGAAAGTCCCTTGCAAACCCCTCCCCGCTTGCCTTTATAAGCAGGGAGTTTGTGACAATAAAGCGGAACCGCACTAGACGGAACCCCTGTCGCGTCTGATTGTCTCTTGCTCGCCGAGAGGCTGGGTTGGCGGACAGCAGGCTCACCTTTCCTTGGGACGCCTCAGCTCTCTGCTGAGGGAAGTTCCACTGCCTCTCTCTCTTTCTGCGGAGCGCTCCCGCACTAAACAAATATAAAACACTTTCTTTCTTTTGATTTTAAGAGAAATGTTTTGAGATTTTAAAAAGCATCTAGATTATTCCAATTCACACTTTGGAATTGCTTCACTATATAAAATGAACGTAATCTAGATAACAACTGGCAGAAATGAAGGAGGCCATTTTCTGTAGTGTAAAAACTATTATTCTTTTTAAAAGACACAATTTGTACATCACTACAGGCAGAGAAAATACATTAGTGATAGCTAAACAAGCACTAAATCAATAAGCTGTAAATCATGCACTTGAGTACATGAGTATTTTAATATTACTAATGCAATTATGAAATATTCCAGGGGCTTCTGAAAAGCCATGCTCATATTCATGTTCATCAATTTCCTCAGAAGAGAAGCATATCTCTATTTCTTCTTTATTTTTTTTTTATTTTAACTTTAGTTTACTTTACGATACTGTATTGGTTTTGCCGAACATTGACATGAATTCACCACGAGTGTACATGCGTCCCCAAACATGAATCCCCTCCCACCTCCCACCTCATACCATCTCTCTGGGTCCTCTTCATGCACCAGCCCCATGCATCCTGCATCCTGCATCGGACATAGACTGGCGATTCGTTTCTTACATGATAGTATACATGTTTCAATGCCATTCTCCCATCTCATATTTCTTCTTTAATATAAAACTAGCAATTAAAAGTAACAGTTTTAAATAAATTAAATTCATATTGACAATACTTTGATATTAGCTTACTATTATTTGTATAACAAAATAATGATTTGCTAAGATCTGTATTTTATATATATATATGAAAATTTGTGACAGGAGTGACATATATGAAGAGACATTGATTCATGCAAATGAATTAGGTTATGGTTTCTCAGAAATTGGTGGAGGGGATGGGAGAAGATGGTGGAGGAATAGGATGGGGAGACCACGTTCTCCCTCACAAATTCCTCAAAAGAACATTTCAACGCTGAGCAAACTCCACAAAACAACTTCTGAATGCTGGCAGAGGACATCAGGCACCCAGAAAAGCAGATCATTGTCTTCAAAAACAAGTAGGTAAAAAATATAAAAGATGAAAAAAGAGACAAAGGAGGTGGGGAGGGAGCTCTGTCCCGGGTAGGGAAGCCCGTCCCGGGAAAGGAACTTTAAGAAGAGAGGTTTCCAAACACCAGGAAACACTCTCCCTGCTGAGTCTATGGCGAGCCTTGGAAGCATAGAGGGCAATATAACAGGAAGGATAAGTAAATGAATAATTAAAACCAACAGATTACAAGCCCAACAGTAACTTCCCCAGCGGAAAAGCAGCAGACACCTGCATCTGCCACTAGCAAGTGGGGGCAGGGCAGGGACGCATGGGAGGCGCGGGCTGCAGGGCTTTATAAGAATCATAAGAATCGGGCAGAAACGCCCGGCAAGTAACCAGAACGAACTAACTTGGGCTAGTAAACCAGACTGGGGGATAACTAACCACGCGAAAAGCTCGAACATAAGACACTGCCAGGACCACGCACAGAACAAAGGACAGAACAGAAATAGCTGGCTGCAGACCATCCCCTGCCAGGGACAGGCAGCCAGAGCCGTAAGGGCTGGAAAGGGACAATCACAGCCCCAGAGAGACTTTTCCTACCAAACGGCAAGCAGGCTTCTTTGCTAAGACTTCTGCAGGTGCTGGTCAGTCATCATCTGCCTCACAAGGGGCGCCAGTGGTACACCCAGAAAACTGAGCAGCAAAGGCGAGAAACGTGACAAATCACAGAGACTGCATTCGCCAAACACCTGAGACACTCCGACCTGGGAAGGGCACGAAACGCAGTCCCAACCCAATCTGCGCCTCTGGGGGATACCTGAGCGCTGAACCCAAGTGGCTTAGACCAGGGAGGGGCACGCAGCCTAGGGCCGGCCTCAGACAGTTCCCAGCGGAGCAACGTAGAGCCCGAGCCATTTGTGTGCCACGAGCAGGGGCAGACCCAGAGGGGCTGAGACACTGCATATACACGACAGTGTTATTTGTGTGCAGCATCCCTCCCTCCCCACAGCACGATTGAACAAGTGAGTCCAAAAAACAAAAGGGTCCGTCCCCCCGTGCCAGGATGGAAATCTGACACGGAAGAGACCAGCAAACAGAAGTTAAACAGAGGGAACCGCCTTGAAAGTGACCCCACACAGCCCACAATTCCAGAGAAAGGGCCAGATATATCTTTACTATTTTTACAATCATAACCCCCCCTTTTTTTCTCCCTTTTTTCTTTTTTTTCTAACTTTTTAAAATTGATAAGCCCTCTATATCTCTTTTAATTTTTATTTCTGAAACTATTTCTCTTCAAAAAAAAAAAACAAACCTATTTTTTAAAGCAAACACCATATATAGTCTTTGTGAGGTTGTTGATGGGGTTTTTTAATAATTCTTGTGGCTCTGTTTTTGTTTGTTCATTTGTTTGTTTGTTTTCTTTTTTAAATATTTTTTCCTTCTTCACTTCATTAATATTGTATTTTTGAAAATCCAACCTCTACTCTAGATTTTTAATCTTTGCTTTTTAGTTTTTGTTGTCAATTTTGTACATTTAAAAACCCAAACCTCACTACCCAGTTTTACTTGAGAGCAAGATTACTGCTTGACTACTCTCTCCTCCTTTGGACTCTCCTTTTCTCCACCAGGTGGCCTCTATCTCTCTCTTCCCTCCCCCTTCTCTTCTCTATCCAACTCTGTGAATCTCTGTGTGTTCCAGATAGTGGAAAACACTTAGGGAACTGACTATGGGCTGGATCTGTCTCTCTCATTTTCATTTCCCTCTTTTATCCTCCTGACCACCCCTGTCTACTTCCTCCCTCTCCTCTTCCCTGTATAACTCCGTGAACATCTCTGAGCAGACCAGACTGTGGAGTGCACATAAAGAAGTGATTACTGGCTAGCTTGCTCTCTCCTCTTTTGATCCCACCTCATCTCATTCCAGTCTCCTCTAACTACCCCCTCCCTCTTCTCTTCTCTATGTAACT
This sequence comes from Redunca redunca, assembly GCA_006410935.1. Taxonomy (NCBI): domain Eukaryota; kingdom Metazoa; phylum Chordata; class Mammalia; order Artiodactyla; family Bovidae; genus Redunca; species Redunca redunca. The sequence goes on along the minus strand of SJYQ01104719.1, from coordinate 1,316 downwards.
CAGTGAACCTCTCTGGGTGTCCCTCAATGTGGAGAATCTTTTCATCTTTAACCTAGATGTCTTTTCATCAGTGCTGTATAGATGGAGAAGTCTAGAGGCTATTGTAAAAATAAAACTGAAAACCAGAAGCAGGAGGCTTAAGTCCAAAGCCTGAGAACATCAGAGAACTCCTGAACCCAGGGAACATTAACCAATAGGAGCTCATCAAACGCCTCCATACCTACACTAAAACCAAGCCCCGCCCAAGGGCCAACAATCTCCAGAGCAAGACATACCACGCAAATTCTCCAGGAACACAGGAACACACCCCTGAGCTTCAATATACAGGCAGCTCAAAATTACTCCAAAACCATTGACGTCTCATAACCCACTACTGACCTCTCCAGTGCACTCCAGAGAGAAGAAACCCAGCTCCACCCACCAGAACTCCAACAGAAGCCTCCCTAACCAGGAAATATTGACAAGCCACTGATACAACCCTACCCACAGTGAGGAAGCTCCATAATAAAGAAAACTCCACAAATTCCCAGAATATAGAGAGGCCACCCCAAACGCAGCAATATAACCGAGATGAAGAGACAGAGGAATACTCAGCAGGTAAAGGAACAAGAGAAGAGCCCATCAAACCAAACAAAAGAGGAAGAGATAGGGAATCTACCTGAGAAAGAATTCTAAATATTGATAGTGAAAATGATCCAAAATCTGGAAATCAAACTGGAAGCACAGATAAGTAACCTGGAGACAAGGATTGAGAAGATGTAAGAAAGGTTTAATAAGGACATAGAAAAATAAAAAACAGTCAATATATAATGAATAATGCAATAAATAAGATCAGAAACACTCTGGAGGCAACAAATAGTAGAATAACAGAGGCAGAAGATAGGATCAGTGAAATAGAAGATAGAATGGTAGAAATAAATGAATCAGAAAGGAAAAAAGAAAAACGAATTAAAAGAAATGAGGACAATCTCAGAGATCTACAGGACAATATGAAA
>SJYQ01104718.1:29773-42690 GCA_006410935.1 Redunca redunca | reverse complement strand
GGGCTGTCAGGCCTCGTCTCGAGTGGAGACATGCACGTCAGCTTGCCTCCTGAGCTGTGGCAGCAGTGTCAGTCTTCCAGGCGTGGTGACCCAGGGATCTGGGTCTTTCCCTCGAGGCTTCACCACAGGGCTGTTCCACGTGTCACCATGGTGTGAGTCAATCCTCGGTGTGACAGGGGAGGCAGTGTAGGGAAATCAGGTGCCTTTTGAGAGGGCTGTGATCTTTGGGGGTCTTTTGGAATGGTGGCACGACCCCTGGAGTTCCTGTCGACTTTCCTGTGGAGTGCGCCTCCTCTTCACATGGGACAGGAACAGCGGGAATCCATTCCCGACGAAGCAGCGAAAGGAACATTCATCTCGAACGGAGGAGGGGGAAAAGGGTCACGTCTTGAATGGTGGTGGGACACTCGGTAGTCCTCTCGAGTGGAGACGGGAATGACGGGAAACTTCTTGAGTTGCTGTGAGGGTTTGAAGGAGCTGTCCGAGGTTCAAGCGCGAAGGTGTGGTTTCTCTCATGACACTGGAGCGGAAAAGGGTCTCCTCTTGCCTGGAGTGGAGAACCTCCGCGTTTTTCTCGACTTGTGGCAGGTCCTCGCAACTTACGACGGGGACCTCAGGGCCCGGCACGCTTGGCCTCAGGAAAGGTCCTTATACTTGCCAGTGGCGAGGGACCACTCGGGAATCGACTCCAGTCGGTGCCGGGACCGATGTCCTCTTCTGGAGCGCAGGGCAGAAGCAGAGGTTTAGTCCCCAGTGCTGGCTCGGACCTTGGGGTTCCTCTGGAGTCTCCACAGAGGAATCAGGCCTCATCGGCCATGGAGCCCTGCATGTTCGCTTTGCTTCCGAGCTGGAGCAGCCGTGTCAGGCTGCCTATCGAGCTACACAGGGATCTGGGTCCTTCGTTTGAGGCCTTCCCACAGGGATGTCACACGTGCCACCGGGGTGTGAGTCGATACTCGCGGTGACATTCGAGGCAGTCCAGGCATTTCAGGTTCCGCTGGACTGTACTGATACTTGAGAGGGTCTTTTGGAATGGCAGGACTATACCTGGATTTCCTCTCGACTTTCCTGTTGAGAGCGCCTCACCTTGAGTTGTGACGGGAATGCCGAGAAACCTGGACCGACGAAACAGGGAATGAATCCATATCTGGAGGGAGAGGCGGAAAACGGGGCTCCTCGGGAGTTTCCTGGAACCTGTGGTGTTCCTCTCGAGGGGAGAGGGGTATGTCAGGGAACTGCTTGACTTGAGACAAGGGAGTGTAGGACCCCTGGCAGGTTCCAGTGGGAAGGTGTGAGTTCCCTCGAGACGCCACAGCTGACAGGGGGCTCATCTCGCCTGGAGGGTAGAGCCTCCTGGTTGTTGTCAAGATGCGGCAGCTTCCTTTCGATTTACGACTGGGTCCTCAGGGACCTGCTCGTGTGGCCTCAGGAAAGGCCAGACACCATGCGAGGTGCGAGCAGGCTCTCGGGATGCTTCTCCAGTCAGTGCCGGGTCCTAAGTCCTCCTCTAAAGCGGAGACCAGAAAGGAGGTTTCTTCTCCAGCCCTGACATGGATTTGGGGTACCTCTGGAGAGTCCACAGGGGTGTCAGGCCTCATCTCGAGTGGAGACATGCACGTCAGTTTCCTCCTGAGCTGTAGCAGCAGTGTCAGTTTCCGGTCTTGGCGACACAGGGATCTGTGTCTTTCCCTCGAGGCTTATCCACAGGGCTGCCCCACGTGTCACCGTGGTGTGAGTCAATCCTCGTTGTGACTGTTGAGGCAGTGCAGGGAAATCAGGTTCCTCTAGAGAGGGCTGTGATCGTTGGGGGTCTTTTGGAATGGTGGCACGACCCCTGGAGTTCCTGTCGACTTTCCTTTGGAGTGCCCCTCCTCTTCAGATGGGAGAGGAACACCGGAAATCCATTCCCAACGAAGCAGGGAAAGGAACAATAATCTCGAGCAGAGGTGGGGGAAAATGGTCACGTCTTGAGTGGTGGTGGGACCCTCGGTGGTCCTTTCGAGTGGAGACGGGAATGACAGGGAACTTCGTGAGTTGCTGCGAGGGTTTGAAGGAGCTGTCCGAGTTTCAAGTGTGGTGTATTTCTCTCGTGACCCCGGGGCGGAAAAGTTCCTCCTGTTGCCTGGAGTGGAGAACCTGCGTGTTTTTCTCCACTTATGGCAGGGACTCTCGAGTTACGACTGGGACCTCAGGGACCAGCATGCTTGGCCTCAGGAAAGGCCCTTCTCAATGCGAGTGGCGAGGGACCCATCGGGAGTCCACTCCAGTTGGTGCTGTGACCGATGTCCTCTTCTGGAGAGGAGGGCAGAAGCAGAGGTTTGGTCTCTAGTGCTGGCACGGAATTTTGGGTTCCTCTGGAGTCTCCACAGGGAAATCAGGCCTCGTCTGACATGGAGCCCTGCAAGTCCGCTTTGGTTCCGAGCTGGAGCAGTAGTGTGAGGCTTCCTGTCTAGTTGAAACCGGGATCTGGGTCCTTCGTTCGAGGCTTTCCCACAGGGCTGTCCCACGTGTCACCGTGGTGTGAGTCAATCGTCGGGGTGACAGTTGAGGCAGTGCAGGGACATCAGGTTCCTCTCGAGAGGCCTGTGATCTTTGGGGGTCTTTGGGAATGGTGGCACGACCCCTAGAGTTCCTGTCGACATTCCTGTGGAGTGCGCCTCCTCTTCACATGGGACAGGAACAGCGGGAATCCATTCCCAACGAAGCAGGGAAAGGAACAATCATCTCGAGCGGAGGAGGGGGAAAAGGGTCACGTCTTGAGTGGTGGTGGGATCCACGGTGTCCCTCTCGAGTGGAGACGGGAATGGCGGGGAACTTCTTGAGTTGCTGCGCGTGTTTGAAGGGGCTGTCCGAGGTTCAAGCGCGAAGGTGAGGTTTCTCTCATGATGCCGGAGCAGAAAAGGGCCTCATCTTGCCTGGAGTGGCGAACCTCCGCATTTTTCTCGACTTGCGGCAGGGCCTCTCGAGTTACGACGGGGACCTCAGGGACCGGCACAGGTGGCCTCAGGAAAGGCCCTTCTCCATGGGAGTGGCGAGGAACCATTCCGGAATCCACTCCAGTCGGTGCCGGGACCGATGTCCTCTTCTGGAGCGGAGGGCGGAAGCAGAGGTTTATTCTCCAGTGCTGGCACGGACTTTGGGGTACCTCTGGAGTCTCCACAAGGGAATCAGGCCTCGTCTGCCATGGAGCCCTGCATGTCCGCTTTGCTTCCCAACTGGAGCAGCAGTGTCAGGCTTCCTGTCGAGTTGACACCAGGATCTGGGTCCTTCGTTCGAGGCTTTCCCACAGAGCTGTCACACGTGCCACCGGGGTGTGAGTCGATACTCACGGTGACATTCGAGTCAGTCCAGGCAATTCTCGTCCCACTGGACTGGACTGAGACTTGAGGGCGTCTTTTGGAATGGTGATACTAGACCTGGAATTCCTCTCGACTTTCCTGTTGAGAGCGCCTCACCTTGAGGTGTGACGGGAATGCCGAGAAACCTGGACCGACGAAGCAGGGAATGAAACCCCAATCTGGAGAGAGAGGCGGAAAACGGGGCTTCTCGGGCATTCCCTGGAACCCGTGGTGTTCCTCTCGAGTGGAGAGGGGTATGTCGGGAAACTTCTTGACTTGCTCCAAGGGTGTGACGTACCCCTCGCAGGTTCCAGTGGTAAGGTGTGAGTTCCCTCGAGACGCCACAGCTCAAAGGGATCGATCGAGGCAGAGATCGATTGGTGGATCTTAGGGACACAGAACACTGAGTGTCTCAGGTGGGGCTTCTGATACTGACCACAAACTTGCGTGGCGGGGAGGCTTAAAACAATAGTAATCGATTCTCCCCCAGTTCTGGGGGCCAGAAGTCTAAAGTCAAGGGTCAGCAGGACCGGGCCCCCCGACCTGGTCTTTGGAGGAGCGTCACTCTCAGCTCTTCCAGTTTCTGGGGCTCCAGGTGCTCCTGGATTGTGGCCACATCCCCCCAGCCTCCGCTTCCTCCTCACATGGCCTCCTCGTCTCTGTGTGTCTCTCCTCTTCTTATAAAGACACCCATCATTCTGCATAAGGCCCAACTAATTCACTGTAACCTTATCTAACTTTATTTCATCTGCAGTGACCCCATTTATGAATAAAGGCTCCCTGGCAAATATGGGGAGTTGGGATGTGGGTGTCTCTTTTGGAGGGCACCATTCATCCCACCACAAAGCTGACCCTTTACACACGAGCAGTTATCCCAGGAGTGGGGGGAGCTCACGCGGGTCCCCTCGAGTACAGCCATGGATGGGGGAGGCATGGCCTGTGGTTGGAGAGTTGAGCAGGGCAGGTTGTCTAACGAAGATCAAGCCTGGGCCTTCCTGCCTCCGTGCAGGGTCCCGGGGTTTGCACAGAAGCCCCTGAGGTCGTCAAGATGCAGATTCTGAATTTGAGCAGATATAGAAGTGCCCCACAGTGCTCTTCTCACCTGCTCCCAGGGTGTATAAACAGCTGACCCTGGTCCATGCTTAGAGGTGCGAGGACTGTGCAGGCCTGTTTCCTGGGAGCTGTTGGAAACTTCCCCAAGGAAGACGCCCCATCCAGTGTCTACGCAAGTCCCCAGTCCCCTGACCAGTGCCCCAGAGGTACCCCAGACAGAGACCCACACACAACACTGGGAGCCTGGGCCAGGAACCCAGTAGAGGGGGAAGTGGTGGGTCTGGAAGAAACGTGCTCATAACTTTGCATATAGGACGGATGGAGGCTGAGCCTGGCCAACTGGCTGTGACCACAGGTAACCCACTTGCCCCCGCACCCTCTGCCAGGCACCATGGGCCCAGAGGACCTCAGCTATAAAATTGTTTCCCCAGCCACCCACCAGAGGGGCCCTCATTGTCAAATCAGGATCTGACACCTTGATCCAGAAGACGGCCCCCGAAGTCAGTTTCACATATGAGGGTCCAGGAGGGGTGTCTTATCAGAGACCCCTGGGACAGAAGACAGCATGGAAATGGTAGGAAAAGGTCCTGGGGGCAGGTGGCCCAGGCCTGCCTTCTGCAGGAGCGCCTCTTCCGCCCATCCCCCACTGCTCTGTCCCTCCGGTGGCTGTGGGGTTAGTGGCCAGGGTTCCCAGGAAATGGACAAGAGCAGCTTGTGGGCCAACATGTTTCCTTGTAACTGAAACCCGTCAGCATTTTTCAAGTGCAAACTCAAAGCCAGGGCATTATTTATGTCCACTGGTAATTGCCAAAAAGGCCACAGAGGAAAATCCCAGCTGTGTACTGGGGGTGACCGAGGCCCGCACCTCCCTGATGTTGAACTTGACTCCGGATTTGGCAGAATTGTTAAGGCCACAGACACGTGCACCCTACAAGGTCAATTTGATTTCAAGCTGCTGTTCAGAGCACCCCAGGGCTGGAAGGCTGTAGTTTCTCCTCATTCCTCCCCGGAGCTGGTGTGGACCGTGACAGTATCTGTTTCCCGTCTTCATGGATATTGTGTTTTGAAAAGCAAGCAAGCAATTGCCTGCTGGACGATGGGAGTCACCTCCACACCAGACTCCAGGATGGCAGGNAGGCTTAGTGCCTATGCCATGAGCCCCTCCTACAGTGAGGTGTCAGTGGCCATTGTCTCGTTCCAAAGCTATTCATGTCTCTATTCATAATTCCACCATTACACATTCATTTCTTTGGCTGTAAAGTTTTTATGTCTCTTGAGTCTTAAGTGCTGAGGCTTTTATACACCGCACCTGGCTTCCTTTGGGCCTCTCTTGGTTTTGTGGAAGTGTACTTGTTATTAACTGGAGAAGGAAATGGCAAAGTTATCAAGTGAATTCTGGACATGTTTTAAGAGTCTTGTCTTTAAAGTTCCCCAAGGACGGCTCTTCCCTGGTCCCAGGCAGTCGGGCTGAAATCTGTGCCCCTCTGGTTGCGGTTTTGATGTCCTCCCATGTCTCCAGGCCGGTTGTGTGCCAGAGTCAACCCTTTCTGGCTCATCGGGAATTCTGCCAGCCAGGTGTTAACCCTTTGGTACATAAAACAGGCCACGGCGGGAGTATTTACACCACGGAAACTGGCAAATGATGCAGCTACAGATCAGGGTTTCTTCCTGGACAGCAGAGGGTTGGGCAGGGGGCTGCTTACGTTATCAGCATGCCCCTGCTGTGTGGCCACGTGTCTCCTTTTCCTGAAGAGGTCAAGTGTCTCCAAACGCGTCTCTTGTATTTTCGCTTCTCGTTAGGACACTTTGTTATTTCTCCTCGTTCTCTTTGGTTCTTTTCCAAGTTGGCTGTGTAATGGTTTCCTGTCCTTTGCAGGACCTTTCTATCTTGAGGTTTATTTCTCTAACTGAGATGAGCTTAGCTGATTTATTAGATTTATTATCCACCAAATCCTCTCAGAACCCCAAAGCTGAAGGGGTCACTTCTGCTGGTTCTCCTCCAGCTGTCTTTCATCCTGGTGTGCCTGGCACTCTTCCACAATGGCCACCACCCTTCCATAACCCGTGGGGCAGTTCCCAAGCCTGAGAAGAAGGTATTCTTATCCGGAAAGACTTGGCACTTGCATTCTCCACTCATCTGAAGGTGTAATGGATAGTATCACCTTGAACCAAGGTCATCACGGGCTGACATGGCTGGACCCACTGGGGTCTTCACCTGTTCCTTCTCCTGCTTGGCACCAGAATCTCTTTCCTTGTCATTCTCGAGGCTGGAGGAAGGAGGTCCTTTCTGGGTCACCTGAAAGTGTCATCTCCTGGGAGTCCAGCTCCATGAGGAGAGAGGGCTTTTCTGTTGGACTCCTCCTCTTGGGCAGTTGCTCCTCTGGATCTTCTCAGGTCTTCAGCAACTTGAAGGCATGACACTTTTTTTTTTATTGTTTTTGTTTTCCATGAGAGAGTGGATCTGAGTAACCTATGCACCAATCATCAAAGCAGAACTGTGGATGAATACATGTCTTTTATTCCTTCAACAAGCCAGGCTTTAGGAGCCAGACCCTATGCCAAAGCTGAGGGGTAAATCTGCCCCAGCTAGTCCTCCAGCCCCAGCTCCTTCAGAGACTGCGTTCTGGGTCCTGGCTCACTGGAGACAGTCAAGGGTACCATGTCCAGGATGTGTAGAAGGCATGCTTATGCCAGCACCCCGTGTGACCGCTCCTCGCGGGTGGTGTAGACGTGGTCAGCAGGAGCCACGGTGCAGAAATGCCTCCCTGCAGACCCTTTCCCAGGGACTGAGCACTTTGCTGTCCCCTTCGGGAGCTGTCCAGGTGGAGGGCACACGTGAGCAAGTCAGGGTCAGCCCCCAGTGGCAGTCCCAGCCTGCCCCCTCATCCACGAGAATTAAAATGAACCGGAGGATGCTGCCAGAGTTTGGGGAAGGACCTCAGGAGCATCCGCGGCCAGCACACTGTAGGAACTCAGCGGGACTGTACCCCGGGCCCCCTGGATCACTCAACAAATATCATCAACCAAGGCTCCTGTGAGATGACACGTTCAGGTGACCCAGAAAGGGCCCTTCTCTTCCAACTCTGGGTACTGGAAGGAGGGTGGTCCTGGCGCTGATCAGAAGGAGGGGATGAGGCCCACCCTGTGCCAGATGCTGTCCTTCCCAGGGGGCACGTCTGTCACCTAAGCAGACAGACTCAGCCTGGAACAAGCCTTTCGGTTCATACCCAAATGGGATGTGGAGCCCAGCACAGACCCGAGTCAGTCCTACCCTGAGACCCACGGGCCACCCACACCATTCCCCTTCCATGGCCTGGCTTTCTTCTACCAGGACCTTCAGAATGGTGGAAAGGCAAGTGTGGCCTCAAGCTGGGGGACCCAGCGCAGGCTCATAGCCCCTGGGGATCCCCTTGGGACATCTGGTGAACCGTAGTACCCACTGCGGTCGGGCAGCTGTGTCTCAGGGAATGTCGTGTTTCTTTGCCTTTTTTGTGATGCAGCACCCCAGGGGCGATTGGGAAGTCTGCTGGTGTTACATGCTCCTGCCTTAAATGGGGAAACATTATTGCTGCATTGACGCTGCTCACTCGATGCTGGGAATCTGTTAAACACAAATGGCAAGGGGAACAGAGCGAAACAGCAAAGGAAAAATGGAGAGTTGCTTGGTTGCTTCAGGTCTCACCTGTGATTAAGAGTGTGTACAGCCTGCACACTAACCCGAGTTCCCACACCTGCCAGCTATAAGGTGCCTGATTTTAGAACCCTAGCTTCACTAAGGAATCATTGACAGATAGAGTTGTTGTGTATTTCGGGTCTACATTGTGATGACTTGATGACCAGAGACATCATGGAAGGATTGCCCAACATACGCTTTGCCTCACACAGTTAACTCTGTGTGTGTCTTTAATGTTCCTATAATCCATGGAGAAGGCAATGGCACCCCCTCCAGTACTCTTGCCTGGAAACTCCCATGGACGGAGGAGCCTGGTAAGCTGCGGTCCATGGGACTGCTAAGAGTCGCGTAGGACTGATCAACTTCCTTTCCAGTTTTCACCTTCATGCATTGGAGATGGAAATGGCAACCCACTCCAGTGTTCTTGCCTGGAGAATCCCAGGGACAGGGGAGCCTGGTGGGCTGCCGTCTGTGGGGTCACACAGAGTCGGACACGACTGAAGTGACTTAGCAGCAGTAGCAGTATGCTAGTCTTAGAAAACAAGGTTGAGAGTGTTCCTTGTTTACCCGGAGAGTTCCTGTGAGATTGCTGTTTTCTTCACTAGATTTTGGAAGAATTGATTGACAAAACCAGTTGGTTTCATTGTGGGGAGGCTTTTAATTTCAGATTTAGTTCTTTTCATGCAAATACAATTTTCTGATTTTGCATGTCTTCTTGGGTATATTTAGGGAAAGCATTTCCCCTTTGCTAGGCCAGTAGACTCTCCTATTACTAAGTGAACTGTGGTTCATAACATCTTTCTTTCTTGCAAGATGTGTTGTCTCTTCTTGTAAGAACCCTTGATTCTGGTGATCTGTGCTTTGTCTCTTTTTCTTAACCAGTCTCTCTAGGGGTTTATCAGTTTTATCAGTCCTTTCAAAGAGCCCACTCCTGGCTTTGTTTTTTAAAAAATTCATATTTTCCCTATGTTTCCTTATTTTCTGCTCCTTTTTCTTCCATCTACCTTGTGTTTCATTCGCTATGCTTTCTTTCTATTTTTTTTGCGGATGGAGGCTCAATTGATTTTGGCCTTCCTTCTTTTCCAGTATATGTGTTTAGGGCTTTAAGTTACCATCTAAACACAGTTCGCTGGGTCCCACAACTTTGAATAAGCCAAATTTTCCTTATGTTTTTATGTAAAAGTATTTTCTAATTTACATTGTGTTTTTTAAAATTATTATTCATGAAATTCTACAAGAAGAATGTCATTTATCTTCCTAATGTTTGAGGAGGTCTTTCTAGTGACCCTTTTTTGATCTCTATTAATTCCATGAGGAGCCCCATCTTAGTCTTTTGGGGCTACTGTTATAAATACCATAGAACAGCTGAGAAACAACAGAAAGTTTCTTCTTACAATACTGGAGGCTGGGAAGTCCCAGGATCACCAGCAGGGGCCAGGTCTGGTGAGGCCTGATTCCTGGTTCCTAGACTGCCTGCTTCTTCTCCCTGTCCTCGCAGCACGGGAGCCCATTCCCTCCTGACCTGACCCCTTCCAGAGTCCCTGCCTCCTAGTATCATCCCCACGTGCAGGGTGAAGTTTGAGGGCACATAAGCCATCAGCCCATTGCAGTCCGTTAAGTATCCCCTGCATTATTTCAGTCCTTTGAAATACTTTGAGCTTTCCTAAGGACCCAATATATAGTCATTTTGTTATATGTTCCTTGGGCCCTTGAAAATAATATCTATCAGTGGGAATGCAGTGTTACGTGCGTATCAGTTAGATCAGGTTTGTCAATCGTAATTCAGATTTCAGTAGCCACGCTGAGTTAAGCAGAAGTAGGTGAAATTGCCTGAACCATATTTTATTTTACCATTCCCCAAATATTATCATTTCAGTGTGTAAACAACCTGATAAAACGTAATGAAATATGTTACGTTCGTTTTCTCATGATAAGTCTTTAAAATCCAGTGTGTGTTTCAGGCTTGCAGCATATCTCATTGTAGAGCCAGCCGCATTTCAGGTACTTCGTGGCAGGTGAGTAGGTACCAGGGAGCCCGGTTCCATGAGAGATGTGTCTTTAACATCTCCCACTGCAATTATGAACTTGGCTGTGACTGCTTTTCCATTTCTGTCAGTTTTTATGTATTGATATTTTGAGGTTATGTTCTTAGGTACATTCAAATTTAGAATCCTCATCTCCTTGGTAGACTGAATGTGTATGAGTATGAGATGCTCCTTTCTATCGCTAGTAATGCGTCTTTCTCTAGACACTCTCCGACAGTGATATTGCCACATCAGTTTTCTGTCCTTGTTCGCCTGGGTATTGTTTATTTCACCTGTCTGTGGTCTTCCATCTTAACATGTACCTCTGGGAACAGTGTATAGTTTTAATCTTACTCAGTGTGACACTTTTAATCTTTTAACGAGAATATTTGCTCAAATTATAATTTTGACGCTTCCGCCTGTAGACACCATGTTGCTGTGTTTTCTGTTCGTCCGCCTGTTCTGTGTTCTCTCTCTTGCCTTCCTTTAGAAGGATGAGGTGTTTCTCTAGTTCTGTGCTCCTCTGCCAGGTTGTTGGGTGCACATTCGCAGATACAGCCTGTGTTTTACATTTAAGTCTAACTTAGTACTTTTACTGCCTCCCTGACACGACTGTTTCCTCCTTGTCACTGTTCTTTAAAATTTTAGATATATTTTTGGCGTTATCATCACTGTAGTGTTAATATTTACCCTCACAGTTACCTCATTGTTGGTCTTTACTTGTTTTTTTTATATTTCAGTCAGAGACTACTTTTCTTTCTCCCAAAGCACTGCCTTAATATTTTTTTAGTTGATGTCTGTGGGTGATGAACTGTCTCATTTCCATTTGCCCTAAATGTCTTTATTTTGCTTTCACTTTCGAAGAGAGGTTTTGTTGGGTATAGAATCCCAGGTTGCTGGTTATTTGTTTTTCAGCATTTTACAGATGCCATTCCCTTATCTTCTGACTTCCTTTTTCATGAAAAGTCAGCTCTCAGTGTTGCTGTGCCCTTAAAAGCCACACCTTTTTTCCTCTGAGAGCTTGAACATTTTCTTCTTGCTTTAGGCACCTGCAGAGCTGCTGAAACCAATGTGTGGTTCTCATTTTTGAGTCAATGCTCTGATTCTGGAACCAACGCTTGCCACTGTCCCTGTCAGTCAGTTCAGTCGCTCAGTGTCTGACCCATTGCGACCCCATGGACTGCAGCACGCCAGGCTTCTCTGTCCATCACCAATTTCCGGAGCTTGCTCAAATGCATGTCCATCGAGTCGGTGATGCTATCCAAGCATCTCATCCTCTGTCTTCCCCTTCTCCTCCTGCCTTCAGGCTTCCCCAGCATCAGGTTCTTTTCCAATGAGTCAGTTCTTCGCGTCAGGTGGGCAAAGTATTGGAGTTTCAGCATCAGTCTTTCCAATGAATATTCAGGGCTGATTTGCTTTAGGATTGACTGGTTGGATCTCCGTGCAGTCCACGGGGCTCTCAAGAGTCTTTTCCAACACCACAGTTTAGAAACATCGATTCTTCAGCGTTCAGCCTTCCTTACGGGCCAACTCTCACATCCATACATGACTACTGAAAAAAACCATAGCTTTGACTAAATGAACCTTTGTCAGCAAAGTAATGTCTCTGCCTTTTAATATGCTGTCTAGGTTTGTCATAGCTTTCCTTCCAAGGAGCAAGCATCTTTTCAGTTCACCATCTGCAGAAATCTTGGAGCCCAAGAAAATAAAGACTGTCACTGTTTCCATTGTTTCCCCATTTATTTGCCATGAAGTGATTGGGCCGGAAGCCATGATCTTCATTTTTTTTGAGTGTTGAGTTTTATGCCAGCTTTGTCACTCTCCTCTTTCACTTTCATTAAGAGGCTCTTTAGTTTCAGCCCCTGGAGGCATTTCTTATTCCCCTTACTGTCTTTTCTCCACCATGAGGGGCCCCATTTATAGTTTTTAACAATGTAGTTTCACAATGGGTTCCTTCGATATTCTATACTTTTCCCCCTCATCTATTTTTTTAACCGATCCATTCATCAGTTCACTTATCTTCTCTTCAGCTACGTCCATTTTGATGTGAAGCCCAGAGCCTGACTTCTTAAATTCAGTCACTGTTATTTGAAAGTTCTCCAATCGGTTTTGAGTCTCAGAAATTTTTCCTTTTGTCAAGTACAGTTTTGAACTGGTGAAGTTTGCAGTCCACAGGGCTTTCAAGAGTCTTTTCCAACACCACAGTTCAGAAGCATCGATTCTTCAGCATTCGGCCTTCTTCACGGGCCAACTCTCACATCCATACATGACTACTGAAAGAACCATAGCTTTGACTAAATGAGCCTTTGTCAGCAAAGTAATTTCTCTGCATTTTCATGTGCTGTCTAGGTTTGTCATAGTTTTCCTTCCAAGGAGCAAGCGTCTTTTCATTTCACCATCTGCAGCAATTTTGGAGCCCAAGAAAATAAAGACTGTCACTGACACAACGTGGTCCACTGGAGAAGGGAATGGCAAGCCACTTCACTATTCTTGCCTTGAGAACCCCATGAATGGTATGAAAAGGCAATATGATAGGATACCAAAAGAGGAACTCCCCAGGTCATTAGGTGCCCAATATGCTACTGGAGATCAGAGGAGAAATAACTCCAGAAAGAACGAAGGGATGGAGCCAAAGCAAAAACAATACCTAGTTGTGCATGCGACTGGTGATAGAAGCAAGATCCGATGCTGTAAAGAGCAATATTGCATAGGAACCTGGAATGTCAGGTCCAGGAATCAAGGCAAATTGGAAGTGGTCAAACAAGAGATGGCAAGGGTGAACATCGACATTCTAGGAATCAGCGAACTAAAATGGACTGGAATGGGTGA
>SJYQ01104718.1:0-23849 GCA_006410935.1 Redunca redunca | reverse complement strand
GGACCTGTTTTGAAATGTATTTAGCTTCTCTAGCTCTTGGTAGACTGACCCACAAGCTGCTTGCATCTATAAGTGGAAGTGGGGAAGCCCTGGGTGTCTTCTCTCATCTGAAGCCACATGTAAAATTCACAGTAATTCTATTGATCATCTTTGATATCAGGGTAAACAAGAACCAAGTGTCCTTGCTTATTACCCACGGTTGTGTTTCTGATCAGAATCCCCAGCTTGCCCGGGCTGTTTCAATGCCACTTGAATTTGGGAAGGAGGTGGGGCAAGTGGCCCATGTGTCGTGGGGACAGAGGAGCCAGTCTGCCCTCTTCCTTTGCCCCTGCCGGCCCAGGGCAGGCCTTGTGATGACTGGTGGTGGTGGTGGAGAAGGCTGAGGAGGGAAGGGTTGCGTGAACTGTATTCTGTGACATGGTCACGTGTGGGTTTACTTTTTCAGTTTGAAAAAATGACTGCTTTCACTCTTCTCTCCAGTTTCACTTTAAGGTTGAAAATGAAGATTTTATTCTTAAAGTTGAGCACAGTGATTTTACAGTCTTTTTGAAAGCAAATGTTGAGGTTTTAAAAAGACATCTCAAAGAACTCCAGCAGATACAGTGAAAAAAAAAAAAAAAAACAGAATATGTTCAGGGTGAACTGAGGGTGGGACCCCAAATTGTACTCTGTCTCTCCCAGAGTGTGTAATTGCTGAGATGGGTGGATATAGGGCCCCAAGCACCCTGGAGACTGAGGCCCTAAGGTGACAGCATAGGTCCCAGCTGAGGCAGGAGCAGGATGGCCTGTTCCCTGGCGAGTGGAGAGCCACAAGGATGGGAGTGGGGCCAGGAGAGGCCGTGGGAGACTCGGCCATAGAGGGAGGGGCAGCACCTGGCGGGGTCTGGAAGGCGCTGGCTGTCGTGGCTCAAGGCAGGGACACCCCTGAACCTCCACCATGCAGCCCCCACGGGGCAGAGTTGTCTGGAAGCCCAGGGTCAAAGTTAAGAGGGCGAGTTTGCAGCAGATTGACGGAACCCCTGTACCCACTGTGAATTCATTTTAAGTGCCTGAAATGAGGTTGGTCAATCCCTTGCTGAGTTCGAGTGAGGGAGTCAGTCAGGGAGGACCGAGCTCAGGGTGAGATTGAGGGGCAGCTAGCGTGGTGAGTCCTTGTCAGCCGGGTGGGTTCTGGGGACACCCTTTAGTTCAGGGGTGCCCTTTCAGTAGCCTCACTGGAGGCTTGTTTGGGGGGTAGAGGAGGCAGAAGCCCACTTAGGAGACATGCTCATTCCTAGTGGTGGTGGTTTCTGAAGCAGTTTCTACTGTTTGATTTGACTGTGAACCAGTATCCTTGCAGGGTCATGTTTGATGGTGGGCCTGAGCTGTGAGCACAGCCTTCCTTCTCCTGCACCCACACTCATCTGTCGTCTCTTTGGCAGCCCCTCCCCCTTCTCTGCACCCTTGACGGTGGGCCTGAGCCCAGCCCCCCTGTTACCATGGAGCCCCTTGTGACTGAGTGGGTTCCAGGTTCCAGGCTCCTGGGAGACGTGCTGGAGACAGAGCCTTCGTGCCATTTCTTCTAGAGACAGCAGTGCTGATGGTCCTAGTGTGAGAGCAGTGTGTCTGAGAGTGGTGTGTGAGTGGTGTGTGAGAGCGGTGTGTGAGAGTGGTGGTCGTAGTGTGGATAGTGGTGGTTGTAGTGTGAGATCGGTGGTGATATCTCGGGTGCTGAGGTATCTAACCGTGAAACAGCAGTTGCCCCTGAGTGGGGGGCTGCCCCCATCCGCGAGGATGGGTCGCAGAAGGGCCCGCCTATGGGCACTTTTCCAGTGCTGCATCCCCAAGGCAAAGGCCAAGACAAGGAAGAACCTGGCCTCGGCCCAAGTCCTGGAAGCAGAGGGGCCTGAGGTGAGAGCAGCCGGGGGCTGGGCCCGCCGGATAGGCCTTCTCCCGGGAAAGCGTTGGGGCTGTGGTCCATCTTGTCAGCATGGCTGTGGGCCCTGCCACCCAGGGCGCTGTGGCCTCTGGGCAGGATCGACCCCAGCAGGATGACCTTGTAAGTGGTTGTGCAGGTGCTGCATGGAGGATGGGCGGGGGTCCCACAAGGAGGGAAACACTGGCTGGAGGAGTCACTGGGGCACGTGGATTGAGCTATAGAGTCAGTCCTTGAAGCAGAAAGGCTAAGCCCCTTCACATTTCCCATCTTACAAAGCACAGAACAGTGTGCCCAGTATCTTAATGATGCGTACCTACTGCTTATGTGTATAACATACACCCCTATAGCTTCACATGTCTACTACATGCCTCTTACAAGTGTTGGGCAGTGTTCTAGGTGCTGAATACTCAGTATGTATTAGGGGATACGTAGCCCAGGATATTTTTACTTGTGCAAAGAAAAATCGAAGAATGAAAGACTCCATGTGGTTCAGTTTGAGCAAGTTCACCATGTGAACGGCACCACGTGCATGAAGCTTGTGATAAAATACGTATAACATGAATTTAACATTTTACCAGTGTATCGAATGACTGGGTGACTTCAGTGGAGTCAGGCTAACAGATGGCCTTGGGGTGCCATCAGCCTTTTTCCCAGAGGAACACTTCAAAGCCTGATGGCCTTGTAGATCTTAGCTTTCTTCCTCACTCTCCCCAGCGGTTCTAGGTCACTTGTCTNCAGAAAGGCTAAGCCCCTTCACATTTCCCATCTTACAAAGCACAGAACAGTGTGCCCAGTATCTTAATGATGCGTACCTACTGCTTATGTGTATAACATACACCCCCGTAGTTTCACATGTCTACTACATGCCTCTTACAAGTGTTGGGCAGTGTTCTAGGTGCTGAATACTCAGTATGTATTAGGGGATATGTAGCCCAGGATATTTTTACTTGTGCAAAGAAAAATCGAAGAATGAAAGACTCCATGTGGTTCAGTTTGAGCAAGTTCACCATGTGAACGGCACCACGTGCATGAAGCTTGTGATAAAATACGTATAACATGAATTTAACATTTTACCAGTGTATCGAATGACTGGGTGACTTCAGTGGAGTCAGGCTAACAGATGGCCTTGGGGTGCCATCAGCCTTTTTCCCAGAGGAACACTCCAAAGCCTGATGGCCTTGTAGATCTTAGCTTTCTTCCTCACTCTCCCCAGCGGTTCTAGGTCACTTGTCTGTGTGTCGTTTAAGAATCTCTTTATCCACTTTGTTGTTAGGTTTATGTTTCGGGAAGTTTCTCAGACTTCCCTGGGTCTTGAGAAGGCCAGGCTTGGATTCTGGGTTCTCCCATGCCACGTGCCTGCCAGGTAGAGGTGGAGGCTGAAGGCCGGTCTGACTTGTGGTGGTCTGTGTGGTCTTGTGGTCAGTGGACCCCCTCTTGTCTGGAGGGGCAGGGAGACCCTTTGTGTGGAGCCTGGAGAGACTTGACAGGGTCATCTTCAGAGTCTCGCTCTCTTTTTAATTTGTGTTTGCATTGAGTCGCTTACTCATTTCACTGTTTTCTAGGAGTTGGCAACATCTACGGAAGAACTCAATATATGGTGGGAGCAGCTTTTTGCAAGAGAACAAGAAATTGCTCTGCTGAGAGCAGAACAGAATAACACCAGGGTCAGTAGGGGGATTCTGACGTGTTGACATTTGGCCGGGCCGGGGTCACCACTGGGCTCCGTGTTGCTGTCTTTAAACTCTGTCTGGTTTTCAAGTCATTTTTCACATCTTCCCACTGAGCAGACCAGGGTGGATCAGTTTGGGGTTCTCATACTTTGCTTCAAATTTATGATGAGAGCTAATATAATTTTAGTACATTTGAGGGGGGAGTTCTCTTAAGTTACAATTTTGTCCATGCCACAGTTTGTGTGGGGCCTTAGTTCCCCGACCAGGGATTAAAACCCATGAGCCCTGCAGAAGTGTGGAGTCTAAACTACTGGGCCACTGGGGAAGTCCACTCTAACTTTAGACTGAACTGGCGGGATTCCAACTTGCCTTAGCATGTTTTCGGCTCTAGCATGAGGCTGAGAGGGCTTATCGGCCCTGAATTCAAGCATGAGGTTGCAGGTGCTCCTTTAGCCATGCCCTGCAGCTGCTGCGGGAGCACCTGGAGTGCCTGCTTTCCTGGTATGTACCAGCCATCCAGAGGACAGCGGGCAAGTGGCAGGCGCGGGCCCCTGCCGGAATGACCAGTGAGATGGAGGTGCTCAAGGCTCTGAAATCATTATTTGAGTACTACCAGGCCCTGGACAAGAAGGTACCAGCCTCCCGGCCATCCTGGATTTGTACACTTGCTGCCTTGTTACGTGGATGATGCATGTATTTATGTCACTAGTTGACTTTTGAGCTTCTTGAATTCTTGTAAATACATTTTTTTCTGTAAGAAGTCAGAGTTTTATATGGTTAAAAAGTGTTGCCTGCATATTGCTCAGTCATGTCCGAGTCTTTGTGACCCTGTGGACTGTAGCCCACCATGCTCCTCTCTTCCTGGGACTTCCCAGGCAAGAATACTGGAGTTGTACTCCAGGGGATCTTCCCGACCGAAGGATCAAACCTGCCCTCTTGAATCGGTTGGAGGATTCTTAACCATTGATCCACCTGGGAAGCCCCCAGTTAAAAAGTATTACTTGGTATCAATGTCTAAAGATTTATTATATACTGTATATCAATTTGCAATTAAAATCTGGGTAGTATAATTATTTTAGGATAACATTATTTTCCCTTCTCAAACTTAGAATTTAAAGCTGTTAATAAGCAGATTTTCTTGACGTTAAGATCAACGAGATACATTAAATGTATTCTGTTATAGTAGCCGTGTATTAGGGTGAGTATGCAAGGGCAACCCACTCCAGTACACCTGCCTGGAAAATCCCATGGGTGGAGAAGCCTGGTAGGCTGCAGTCCTTGGGGTCTCGAAGAGTCAGACACTGCTGAGAGACTTCACTTTCACTTTTCCCTTTCATGCATTGGAGAAGGAAATGGCAACCCACTCCAGTGTTCTTGCCTGGAGAATCCCAGGGACGAGGGAGCCTGGTGGGCTGCCATCTATGGGGTCGCACAGAGCCGGACACGACTAAAGCGACTTAGCAGCATCAGCAGCAGCAGCATACACTAAGAAGTGCACTAATGTGTAGACACACATCAACACACGAGGAGGTGTTGAAACTTGAAAGGTTCAGTTTGTTAGAAGAATTAGATGCCACACAGAAAGAGGTAAGTTTGATCAGTCATCGTGTAATTTCAGTTAGTTCAGTTCAGTTCAGTTCAGTCAGTCATGTCCGCCTCTTTTCGACCCCATGAATCGCAGCATGCCAGACCTCCCTGTGCATCAGGATCTCCCGGAGTTCACTCAAACTCACGTCCATCGAGTCAGTGATGCTATCGAGCCATCTCATCCTCCGTCGTCCCCTTCTTCTCCTGCCCGCTATCCCTCCCAGTATCAGAGTCTATTCCAATGAGTCAACTCTTCGAGTGAGGTGGCCAAAGTACTGGAGTTTCAGCTTTAGCATCATTCCCTCCAAAGAACACCCAGGGCTGACCTCCTTCAGAATGGACTGTTGGATCTCCTTGCAGTCCAAGGGTTTGTCATTTGTATCCTTTCATTTTAAAAAAAGTATGAAGGCTGTAGTGGTGGACATCAGATGTTATTCATCTTTCTGATTGAGGACCAGCCCACCTGGGTTATTTTAATGACTAGTAAACTAGACTTGTGGCTCAGAGCTGCAGGATCTCTTAAGCACCCCTTTGTCCAGTAGGAGACAAATTCTGACTCGAATCATCTGGTTCTTGTCGGGATGGATAGCATCACCATGTATTTTCTTTTGATGCTGTATTTTCAGTTTTGAGTTGAGTTTTTCCAAATGGAGTTTTGCGGTCTTTACTTATTTCTTTATTCTGATTCAATTTTTTGGTTTTCGCTGATGATTCTTAAAGAGAAGAATAACCCGAAAAAGGTACTAATGGACGGGGTGCTTGATGTAAATCACAAGCAAGAAAACATGCCAAGCACCAACGGAAAGGCATGTCCTCGGTCTCACTCTCTGTCTGGTTCTCATCTTACTGTCCAATCTGTGCGGGGCTGTTGAGACCTTTCACCAATGCACCATGTAGGTCTGAGTGGCCGTGAGGGTCGTGTGAGCTCCAGAGCACAGAAGGCAGTTTTGACTTCACCGATTTCCCGAAGTGCTGCGTTCCCTCCCTCCCAAAACAAGGCTGTCTAAGGTTTCCTTTCTCCCTTAGAGAACCCGTGACGAAGACCTGGCTCCAGTGATGGAGCTCCAGGATATCATCGAGAAGAAGTCACGGGAGCAGAGCCATATGCAGGACCACCTGGCAGCCCTCTCTGCCCATGTAATACAGCTGGAAAAGGACCTGGACACAACCAGGAAAAACCTCCTGAAGTGCAAGAAAGAGAACATAAAATTTCAGCGGGACGTCCGCGAAGTGAGTGACAGTGGACGTGTCTGTTTTCCTAAGGAGGAATGTGGGTCCCTTGTTCTCCCAGTGATCTCAGCCTTGGCATGGCTGTGTGAGCAAGAGCAGAGCACTGGCGAGACCGTGACTGGCTGCCTTCCCCGCCTCTGCGTCGAGGTCTCTGGGGTAGAAGAGACCTGGTCCAGGTGGTCCGTTGGCAGTGGACCACCATGAGGGAAGTCCTGTGCTGCACCCTGGGTGTGGAATCCTCATATCCACAAGTTCTAGGGGCCCAGTGTGTTCCTTTTTTAAAAAGTCATTCCTCCACTCATTCATTTATTGGAGTATAGTTGCTTTAAACTCTGTGTCAATTTCTCCTATACAGAAACGTGAGCCAACATATATATACACACACACACACACACCTATATCCCTGATTTTTAGATTTCATACCCATTAACTTCACCACAGAGCACTGAGTAGAGTGCCCTGTGCNTGAGGTGGCCAAAGTACTGGAGTTTCAGATTTAGCTCATTCCCTCCAAAGAACACCCAGGGCTGACGTCCTTCAGAATGGACTGGTTGGATCTCCTTGCAGTCCAAGGGTTTGTCATTTGTATCCTTTCATTTTAAAAAAGCATGAAGGCTGTAGTGGTGGACATCAGATGTTATTGATCTTTCTGATTGAGGACCAGCCCACCTGGGTTATTTTAATGACTAGTAAACTAGACTTGTGGCTCAGAGCTGCAGGATCTCTTAAGCACCCCTTTGTCCAGTAGGAGACAAATTCTGACTCGAATCACCTGGTTCTAGTCGGGATGGATAGCATCACCATGAATTTTCTTTTGATGCTGTATTTTCAGTTTTGAGTTGAGTTTTTTTAAATGGAGTTTTGCGGTCTTTACTTCTTTCTTTCTTCTGATTCAAGTTTTTGGTTTTCGCTGATGATTCTTAAAGAGAAGAATAACCCGAAAAAGGTACTAATGGACGGGGTGCTTGATGTAAATCACAAGCAAGAAAACATGCCAAGCGCCAACGGAAAGGCATGTCCTCGGTCTCACTCTCTGTCTGGTTCTCGTCTTACTGTCCAGTCTGTGCGGGGCTGTTGAGACCTTTCACCAAGGCACCATGTAGGTCTGAGTGGCTGTGAGGGTCGTGTGAGCTCCAGAGCGCAGAATGCAGTTTTGACTTCACCGATTTCCCGGAAGTGCTGCGTTCCCTCCCTCCCAAAACAAGGCTGTCTAAGGTTTCCTTTCCCCCTTAGAGAACCCGTGACGAAGACCTGGCTCAGGTCATCGAGCTGCGGGAAATTATCGAGAAGAAGTCACGGGAGCAGAGCCGTATGCAGGACCGCCTGGCAGCCCTCTCCGGCCAGGTAACGCAGCTAGAGAAGGACCTGGACACGGCCAGGAAGGACCTCCTCGCGTCCAAGGAAGTGAATGTAAATCTCCAGCGGGACATCCAGGAAGTGAGTGACAGTGGACGTGTCTGTTGTCCTGAGGCGGAATGTGGGTCCCTTGTTCTCCCAGTGATCTCAGCCTTGGCATGGCTGCGTGAGCAAGAGCAGAGCACTGGCGAGACCGCGACTGGCTGCCTTCCCCGCCTCTGCGTCGAGGTCTCTGGGGTAGAAGAGACCTGGTCCAGGCGGTCCGTTGGCAGTGGACCACCATGAGGGCAGTCCTAGCGCTGTGCTGCACCCTGGGTGTGGACTCCTCATATCCACAATTTCTAGGGGCCTAGTGTGTTCCTTTTTTAAAAATTCATTCCTCCACTCATTCATTTATTGGAGTATAGCTGCTTTAAACTCTGTATCAATTTCTCCTATACAGAAACGTGAGCCAACATATATATAATATATATATATATATATACATATATATATAATATATATATATATATACACACACACACATATATATCCCTGATTTTTAGATTTCCTACCCATTAACTTCACCACAGAGCACTGAGTAGAGTGCCCTGTGCTGTACAGTAGGTCCTTACTCGCTGTGGACTTGTATCAGTAGTGTGTATATGTCAACCCCAGTCTCCCGGTTCATCTCCCTACCTGCCTGTTGAATGTATTCCCGATGATGCTGAAATTTCCTTCTGATTCACTGAGGCAAGTCTGAACGTCTGTGGAGCCAGTTCTCTAGGAGAGATGGGAGCATACTGCGTGGGCCCTACTGAGGCAGCTTGCCTGGCCATCTTCTCTAGTTTTCTGAGGTTCTGCTCCTTGAAGGGATGTGTGACAGTGATACCGGCGGTCAGACAAGTCGAGTGGCATTTGCTCGTCCTCAGGTCCTCAGGCCCATGCTGTATGACATGCAGATTCAGGATGTTTCTGGCGGTCGTGTCTGCGGGTGTCATGATTTATGAGAAACTCCCTAACGGTCACTGTGAAAACAGGAGAGAGCTGGGGGCTCAGGCCTCCTCCTGTGAGCCTCTCCTCTCCTCTGCGTGCTCACAGACAGCGCCCACCCTGCCCCACCCCTCCCCCATGAGGCCGTCTCAGAGAGCACCCCTCCAACATGCGGTACTGCAGGTGTACTTGTTTAGTAGCTCGATGTGAGTAATTCTGTGTGAGAACTCAAAACAAATATTTGCTCATGTTTGCATAACCTGTTCACACTACTCTTTGGCAACAGGAGGAGATTAGGTGGCAGAGTTTAATACTTAGAGAATTCTGGAAAAAGCGTTTTTAAGACCTTTCACTTTTAATGTTAGGACAACATTGGTTACTTAGTGAGCATGGAGGGACCTGAAATGGATTTTGAGCCAGCGAACAGGAGTCACACGGGCATCAAGTTCTGCTCCTGGTTTGAGCGTTTCCTACATGTGGTGTAACTGCTTTAGAAGAACTAGGCTTGAGAAGGCTGTTCCCAGTTCTGTTACACTTTGACTTCTGTTTACACTCATTAATATATAATTTTGAGGAAATTGCATGAGATTTTTCCAGGTTTTACCTGAGGAAATGAGGCTCAGAGCTCTCTGTTGGTTCTGTTGAAGGTCCCTCCCTGTTCTGGGTCAAGCCCGCCTGTATGGTGTAGGAGACAGAGGTCCTAATTTCATGCCAGACAGCTTCCCTCCTGGAATCCTTGCAATGACAGAGTAGTTCAGTGTACTTTTCATTTGCTGTTTGAGTTTATTATGTTGAAAAGAAGCTTGGTAAATCGAGTGGCCAGACAGACATTAAGACAGATGGGTGCCATCGTGGCAAATGTGATATTTGAGGTAGGCACGATTTTACTCACATCTCAGAAAACTGCCATGTCTAGGAGTTTAATTTTGAGGACGCTAATTTTATGTTTGATTTGAAACTTAGGATTTAGTCCCGCTTTTCTGCTCTTAAGTGTATCGAGTATTCTATGATAATGACTTACCTTTCTCCTCTGCAATGCCTGGGGTAGGCTCTGGCCCAGAAGGAGGACGTGGAGAGGAGAATGACTACACTGGAGAAACGCTACCTCGCTGCACAGCACGAAGCTGTCTCTGTGCACAGCCTCGACGATAAACTTGAAAATGAGATCGCAAAGAAGGATTCTATGCATCGACAGGTAGTGGCTTTTCCTGAACTGTGACTGACTTTTCTAGTAGTGAATACTGAGGAGGGAAGGTAAAGACCTTTCATGTGACTCCCATGTTGGAAATCAAGTCCCAATGTAAAGTTCCTAGGACCCTGAAATGCTGCCTTCCAAAGTGTGGATGTACATCATGATAAATCAGCTGTACTGAAAGGAAATACATTTTTTAAGAAAATTGAGGGTGACTCCAACTTCCAGGTTTGAATTCTTTGGGATTTGGCTTAACCATTTTGTGGAATTCCACTCCTGACTCTTGTTGTACTTGACTTGAATCTGTTGGCTTGTTAGCATTTTTACTGAAAGAGCAGAGAGCAGCAGGGAACTTCACAGCAGCTGACTGCCTGTTGGGAACTGAGGTCACTGTGACAAAAGGCAGGGTTAGAGCTCCAGTCTGATTAGGGTTTGTACTTCCTGTGGTTTGGTGAGCTTTCCTGGCTCCTGTTCCTATGTGGTCTCAGATAATCAGGACTGAACCAGGAAAACCAAATCTGGCTTCTCCAAAGCAAAGTGAGTCCGTCTGGTGTGTGACAAAGTGTATCATTGGCCCCACTACAAAAATAAAATACGAGAAAGCCATTGAAATGTATGGTGTGGAATGCTAATTCAGAGCATTATGATATACAAAATAATGGCTGTAAAAGGCAGGCCAGGAAACACTACGTACCATGTGCTCCTGTTTGCTGAGGGTTTTAAAGCACATCTTATTGTTTATGTATGTACACAGAGTAATACGCACACAGAAAAAATAAGAAAGAAATAATAAGAAAGAAATGCTAACTTCTCAGGAACCCGAGCGCATAGATAATTTCATTTTTTTTCTTTTTCAAAAAAGAATCTGTCTAAATGTTCTACACTGAAAGTTTTCAGAGTAAGAAGATCCGTGAAAAGAATAATCATGCATTTACAAATATTAGTTGACTGGCATTTCCCCAGGCACACTCTGATCAGGTCTGTATTTCAGAGGAGATGAAAGCCATATTTTGGCTTACAAGGCCATGGCCGTCTGCGGTCGGTAGGGTTCCCTTCAAATGATGATTCTGGTGGTGTTTTAAGAAGGGTCTGTACTGACCCTTAACTTGTCAATAAGAATGAATAAGCTTCTACAGAAACCTGATCTTCTTTAATACATAAGAACTTTTTTTTTTTTAAGACTTTCTGGAGACGTTGAGGAAAAGCAAATACTCTGGCAGGAGGTGTTCTGCCCACTGAGACCGAGGCCAGGAACACTGAGAGAAAAATTACTGTGCCGCAGCTTCTGAAACAGAAGGAATCCTGTAGACACACGCATTTAGGTTTTGTCTCAGCTTCCTAAAAATGGCAGAGGCTACCCCCACGTGGCCCGTTTTGATGTTCCGCTCTCCCTTTGGAGAAGGAGGATAAAGACCGACAGTTGCAGGAGTGCCTGGAGCTGGCAGAGCAGAAGCTGCAGCAGATGCTGCTGGGACTGGAGGCTGAGCGGGCTCAGAGGGTGGCTGCGCTCTCCAAGGTGCTGCTCTTGGTCCCCGGGGGGAGGGCCTGTTCCGGTGCTGTCCCACCGTGCCCCTCCCCGTGCCCCGCCCCGTGCTGCTCAGTCCAGGAAGAAGCGCAGATGTGGGGTCGTGCTGCCCGTCTGAGATGGGAGCGCTCCCTGAGTGTCAGACAGTCCCCGCTCACGTGTCTTCCCTACATTAATTTCCCTCCAGTTTTGTCCTGTGTTCTGTGTGTCCCCAGGATGCTTCAGCTCCGAGTCACTGCTGCTCAGAGTTCAGTCCGCAACTCAAAGCCTAGCAGGATAAAGAACTAGAAACATCCCATTCTCGTTTAAGTGATGGCCAAAATAGCTCTGTCACGAACACAGTTGTAAGTCTTTATTCATACATTGTTGACTAAGTCACAGCGGGGCACGGTGCAGACCCGGGGCTCACTCCCAGCCTGCAGTGCCTGGAAGCCCACGGGTGAGAGGCCGTGTCCCGGAGACGTGGCGCTGCTGAGGGCATAGTCCCCACAGCCAGCCCAGCCAGCCACCCCGACCTTCTGGTGGGAAAAGTGTTGCCCCGCACTGCTGGTGGGCACTGGCTGGGCTTGGAGAGGTGGGCCGCGCCTGAGCTGGCCATCTGTTCAAGCGTTGCCTGGAGCTCCCTGAGCAGCCTAGGCGACGACAGGTGGTGTTGGGTGCTGGTAAACCCTCCCCGAGCAGGGTCATTAACAGCCTCCAGGGGGCGCCATTCTGCCTGTGATCTTCCTCTCAAGGGTTAGTTTCTTCTCTTCCTGGCATCTTTGCTGTCTGTCCCTGGTCGGCCTTGTAGGCGGAACTTTTGCCTTCCAGAACCTCTGCCACTAAGGAGGCTAAACTCTTCGAACTTACCTCCCAGCTTAGGAAGGTAGAACGAGCGCCCTCGTGTGTCCCGTGCTTGCCACTGCCTGCTGCCCACACTGGCTCGCCACAGGCAGTCTGAGGAGGGGCCAGCGGCCGTGGTGTGGGGCCTGGGGCGGTGGGGAGCATCTCTCCTCTTACCAGCCGGTCACAACAGCACCCTCCATCACCCACGTGTCACACACGAAGCCACACTGGCTGCTTGAGCAGGCGTACGGGTGTGTTCTCCTCGAACCCGGGGCCAGTGGTCTGCACAGAGCATGGCGGACTGAGATACCCGTTCATTCCCTGGTCTGGGAAGATCCCACCTGCCTGGGAGCAACTGAGCCCATGTGCTACAACTGCTGAGCCCCCATGCTGCAACCACTGAAGCCTGTGCACCAGAGTCTATGCTCCACTCCACAGCAAGAGAAGACACTGCAACGAGAAGCCTAGACATGAAAACCAAGAGTATCCTCCGCTTGCCACAACTAGAAAAAGCCTGCGTGCAGCAACAAGGACCTAGCACAGACAAGATAAATAAATAGATCTTTAAAAGCTATGGCAGAAGACATCACAATAAAGTAACTATCCTCTAATTAAAAAGTTAACACACACACACAAACCAGTGTAATGGAGAAAAACTATATAGAAAAAGTAAACAGCTTAACAGATGCAGAAAAATAATTCGAACTGACACTTAACCCCCTGTAATGAAAAGGTGAAAGTTGCTCAATCGTGTCCCAACAGTTTGCGACCCCATGGACTATAGCCTGCCAGGCTCCTCTGTCCATGGAATTCTCTAGGTAAGAATACTGGAGTTGATTGCCATTTCCTTCTCGGGGGGATCTTCCTGACACAGGGATTGAACCCCGGTCTCCTGTGTTGCAGGCAGATTCTTTACTGTCTGAACAATGTCTCATTTTATCAGCCCTCCATATGATGAAGGCCACTCCCTCCTGGAGTGACATCAGAGATTAGGGTAACTGAGGAAGGGGCATGAGGGAATGTTCTGGAGCAAGCTAATTTCCATGATCTAGACAGAGGGTTTGGATTTCCCAACTCTATGCAAAAAAAAAAAAAAAAAAAAAAAGCTCTTTGAATGGTCCCCTCAAGATAGTGCACTTCATTCTTTGGAAATCTTAACATTGAAATAAATTGTAAAGAAATATTGAGCTCAAGTTACTCACATAATGCCAATGTATTAAGAGTTGCAGACACAAATTTCATCATAAAAATAAGACACTTAGGAGAATGGACAGAGGGGGCTGGATAGAGAAAGAAGTATGTGATACACCTAAGTTACAGAACTTAGGTGATGAGCATATACGCATTTAGTGAATCAATCTTAGAACTTCGTTGGATGTTTGAAACTGTTCATCACAAAACATTGAGGGAGAGAGTGTGTGAGAGGAGAACCAGGGAAGAGAGGAAGGCATAGGATTGTGAGGGCAGGGGAAGGAGAGTCCACCAATGTGGGGTGACTCGGAGGAGGCCTAGACTGTGGAAGGGATGATTAGGGGACACATGGGAGCTTAGCTGTCCCCAAATATTTAACAGGTTGCATTTTATCTTGTTTAGATCGAGGCAGTTGAACTGGGCTCAACATAAGCTGTTTCCATTTTAATTTTGTTTTTCTTTCTTTTTTTTCTCTTAATGCCACTTTCTACTTTAAATTACTCCCAGATTAAAGTTACAAAACTGTACAAAACCCTTTGTTTCCTGTATCATCTGAAACATAGCTGCTGACGTGACAGATCCCATGACTGGACACTTGAATGTATATTTCCCACCAGTGAGGACACTCTCCTCCCAAATGACGATACAATCCTGAAAATCAGAACCCTATCATCAACACATTAATCCTGGTCGAATCCTCAGACTCCAGTGATTTCAGACTGGCTCCATTGTGTCATTTTTAGCACAGAGACTTGGCTGAAAACCCTGTATTGCTGTTTCTTCTTTCTCCATGTGATTCTGGCATTTTGTGGAACCCTGACAGCTTCCTTTTTGGGACAGCTTGTTGGATTAAGGCCACAAGTTCATTACTCAATATGGGATTCTATATCCTGATTATGAAAACTTGTATGCATGGCAGAACCTTCATTTGTGAAAATGTGTGTGTGTGTGTGTGTGTGTGTGCATGCACATGTGAGAAAGAAAGAGAGAGCCTGAGAGTATTCACACATGTGGTCAAATAGAAGAACTCAAGACACAAACTACTGGATGTCTTCTCTAATCAAGGGGATCTCTTTGGTTTCTGTATTCTTATCAAGAAAATTTTGCTTGCCCATACTTTCTGGGCTTCCCAGTTTGTGCTAGTGGTAAAGAAGCAGCTTGCCAACACAGGAGATGCCAGAGACTGAAGTTTGATCCCTGGGTCAGGAAGACCCACTGGAGGAGGAAATGGCAACTCAGTCCAAAATTCTTCCTGGGAGAATCCCATGGACAGAGGAGCCTGATGGGCTACAGTCCATGGGGTCGCAAAGAGTTGGACGCATCTGAGCACACACTTTCTGGAATAAACATATGTTAAGAGGAAAGAATACAGGGGCCAAAACTGAAGGGAAAGTTACTTGCTAGCACAAAAGGCCAAAGGCCAAACATGAAAAGAATGAGAGTTTAGAGCTGGGAAGAAAGGTCCCAGTTCTGTTTCATTTTGTAGGTAGTGGTCAAGGCAATGTGGGGTGGATACTAGAAGGGGTGAGAGTGTGGAAGCCACTCATGCCTGTCCCTGCTTTGTCCCCATAGGTCAAACCCGCCTCAGCCATGTCTGTAAGGAAGGATGAAATTCACCAGCAGTCATCAGCCCCACTGGAAGGGAGCCTCCCCCAGAAGCTATGTCTCCCAGGTAGATTCTAAGACTGGGCTCCAACCGTTGTCTTCCTGTCTATGCATTTCTTTTTGGCTATGCTGAGGCTTTGTTGCTGCACGGGCTCTCTCTGGTTGTGGAGAGCGGGGCCTGCTCTCAGTTGGGGTATGTGAGCGTCTGACTGGGGTGGCTTCTCTTGTTGCAGAGCAGAGGCTCTCAGGCACACGGGCTTGAGCATTCGCAGCAGGTGTGCTCAGTAGCTGTGGCTCCCGAGCTGCAGAGCACAGGCTCAGGATTTGTGACACCTGGGCTCAGCTGCCCCGCAGCATGTGGGACCTTCCCAGACCAGGGATGGAACCCATGTATTCTGCATAGGCAGGCAGATTCTTTCCCTCTGAGCCACCAGGGAAGCCCCTGACCTTCCTTTTTACTGTTTCATGTGCCAGCTATGAATGTCACTTGGATGTGGGGCTTGTAATCTATCTCTGGTGGCAGTACTGGTCTAGGGTATGTCTAGGGTATGTGGTAGATGAGGAATCAAAAGACGAAAGCCGGGTAGAGGAGAGTTCCCCGTGTGGATTCCACAGATGGCCAAAAGGGCCCCCCCCCCCAGCCACACTGCCAGCCTCAGGGAATCCTGTGGGGTTTACTCACCAGCTTCTCCCTTCCTTCCCAGGATTCTATATGGAGGAAGCCACTGGAGGATGTGCCCCGTGCTCCGATGGGACAGACTACACCAGTCATTCAGACACCCTCCCTTCTTGCTTACCTTGCACGACTTGCAAATCAGGTATAGAACCTGTGGTCCCCTGTGCCTGCCGTTAGGGTGCTGGGTGATGAGACGAGATTTAAATGGGATGAGGAGTCAGAAACCTGATTTCCAGCCCAGTTAGGTCTTCATCCTGTCTTGGTGAGTAAAATAAATGAAAACAGAAGTTATCTGCATAACACATGCCAACTGGTAGGGAAGTCTTTCAGAACATCAGCTGGAAAGAGGGGAAGAACGTGTCCCTTGATGGAGGGGGCTGGACGGTAACAGTTCAGAAGGCCTGGGGGAGCGGGGCAGGGCTGTGTTTGAGCTGTGTGATGTGTCTGATCCTTGGCCAGGCTCCTGTGGGCTCCATGCCCTCTGCTCTGGGGTCTCAGCCTCTCTCAGCCTTCATGACCTGAGGTCCCTCTGCTTCTCCAGCAGGGCATCACCCGTTGGGACATCACCCAAGGGTTCCTCTCCATTCACAGTGTCTCAGAGTACACCTCACCCCACCCCACTTCTTGCTCCTCATTTGTGATCTGAAACGTTTTTCTTCCCAACCCTGATGCAATCCTTAATGATGCAGAGTCTCTTTTTTATGCCTCTCTTGGTGACACGTGAACAGTGGCTGTTCTGTGGATGGTCTATGTGTGTTGCCACAGAAAATGACCCCAAAATTACTTAAAAAAAGGTTAATTCGTTTACTTTTGGCTGTTCTGGGTCTTTGTGGTGGAACAACGGCTTTCTCTCGTTGTGGTGAGGGGGCTCCTCCTCGTTGCCTCTCGTCGTGGTGCAGAGGCCCTAGAGCACAGGATCAGTAGTTGTGGCACACAGGCTTAGCTGCCCCGAAACATGTGGGATCTTCCCAGACCAGGGATGTAACCTGTGTCCCCTGCTTTGCCAGGCGGATTCTTAACCACTGGACCAGCCAGGAAGCCCTCCGAAGTACTTCTTGAACTGAGTGGATGGAGATCTGGGTGGTGAAGAAGGGGCGAGAGACATATGAGGGAAACACACCCTCCAAAAGCTTATCTTTGGTCTCTAGCAGAAGAAGAAAAAAATCGCTGCATCCCCACCAAGGACACTGAGTGCCAGTGCAAACCTGGCAGTTTCCGTGGAGAAGATGCGCCTGAATTCTGTCAAAAAGGCAGCACCGGGTGAGACACAGGAGCCTGGGGGGCTTCCAACCCACAGGAGTCCCCAGTTTCCTTGTACCCATTTCTCTCTCCTGCTTCCTCGAAGCCCCTCCCACCTCTCAGAGCTCCCTTGTGCCTGCGGGGTCTCCTGAGCCTGCAGCAGCACTCCCTACCACCACCGTTTGTCCTGCACGGCTTTCCCAGTGGCCCCTTCCCACGTCTCCTCGCGAGGGGCCTCGAAAGACCGAAGTGCTGACAGCAGACAGAAGTCATGATGAGGCCACGTGTGTGCTCCTTCAGGGTTCCTATAAAACCAGAGCCAGCTTGACAGGCCTCCCACCCAGCCCCTTGTTCCTCAGTAGCACCTGAATCTTTCCTATTTGGGGACTAGGGGGCCAATAGGAATTCACTATCCTCTGACGCTCCAGTGTTGGCTGAGATTGGTAGGAAGAGTCAACAGGTGGATGAGAGGGCTTCGTATTTAAGTTCGACTGGAGGATGAGTCAAACTTGTGCCCACACCCTTCTGACCCTTGACCTGGATGAGGCCCCCACCTCACAGAGCTTCCTGTGCAGCCCAGGGAGGCCAGGAAGGCCTTGCAGAGGAATCCGAGCTCCTGAAGGACTGCTCTGAACACCCAGAAGGAGCCTGGGGGCTGCAGTACACAATCCTGGACCCTTCTGCTGCCCAGTAAGGGGGAGTGAGGGGACCCTCCCCTGCAGACAGCAAGAGCCTGTCCCCCCTCCACTGTCTTGTCAGGGGACCCCGCAAGGGAGGCTGCCCCCTCTTTCTCCTCATCCGGCCAGCTGTCCCTGATGGGTCCCCTACATCATCCTTGTGTCTGTACTCAGGTGCCCTGATGGGAAGGTCATGGTCACGGACTGTACCCCCTGGAGCAACATCAAGTTTGTGGACCAAGAATCAGGTACCCTGGCCCATGGGGAGGCCCCAGTTCCTGGAGAACTAGCAATCGCGAGCCAGAGACTACCCATCACTCCCTCTCCCTCCTCAGGCACTTCAGGGCCGGTGATTGGAATTGTAACTGGACTTGGAAATGCCATTGTCCTAATCTGATGTGTTGTGTGGTGCTTCTTTAAAGGTGAGGTTCTAGAAGGGAATGAGGAGGTGCTGGCTCCCTCCTCCATCTCCCCAATCCTCCTGTTCCTGCTGGCTTGTCTCTGATCTTGTTCCCCAGGAAGCCCCTCCCACCTCACCTGGTCCTACAAAACCATGATCCCATCAGGCCCCCAGCTCAGCTGATGGTCCCCTCTTCTCCCTGGCTGAGTCTGGTTGGGGGAGGCAGGAGAAGAGGGTGGTTCAGTAGCACTGCACAGAGATTTCCCATGGGTTTCATTTTACTTCATTTTCTCCCTTCTCTTCTCCTCCCTGAGGGTTCTCCAGATTCAGAATGTCCCGCTTGCAGTCACAGGCCCGGGGCTCTTTGTTCAGTGTCTGAACCCCCAACCTGCACCCTGTCCCTAGGAAGGGAGGTGGGGCAAGAGGGCCCTCCCCACCACTCACTGGTTGTCTCTTCTCTTCTAGGTTTCTTTGATGAGTGCTGGCACAAGGTGATTGGTTTCTCTAGCATCTGGCAGCATCAGACCCTCAGTAACTGCTTCCTCCCCACAACAATGCCCAGGGTGGACGTGGTCCCCGGTTTGTCCTACGCTGCTGTCTCTGACTCTCTCAACTGGCCTGGAGGCTCTAGGCTGAATGTAGGAAGGAGACTGGCCTGCTGAGAGCTGGCCTAAGGCTGGTTGGCAGCGCTGGCCCTGTCCTTACTGTTTGAGACACCCTCACTCTGTAGCCCTGGGGCGGGGTGGGGGGAGTGTCAGGCAGAGGAGCTCAGTTCCCCTTAGCATCACACCAGAGTCTGGGTGACATCAGCAGAGCCCAGATGTGCTGAGTCTGTGCCCACCTGGGGGACACAGCACAGGAGTAAGTGGGAAGGCAGAACCCACTGTGTCGTCCCAGAATCTGTAGGGGTATGATTGTTTGTGACTCCTGAGTCAGTGCCTTGCTTTTTTGAGGCCCTTTTCTGGTGCTTATGTCCCCTAAGAAGATCTGGGACTCTGGACCATGCACACAACAACAGGCTGACCAATGGAGATTCACTTTTCCTTCTGGTCCCTTGGCAGGAAGAGTAACTGACAGAGGATAACACCCAGTCCCGAGATGCAGCAAGCAGGCTGTCTGTTGGTGACTGCGGTGCTCTGGCCCTTCTGCTTGCTTGGGCCTGTGGTAGAGACAGGGAGCGGTAATGGGTCAGGTCTCCTCTCCTCTGGGGAGGTGGTGATGGAGGGAGACCAGGGCATGGAGGGGAAGGGAGCCCCACCCCCTGTTCCGGTCCACTGGCAGCTCTGATGCTGTTTATCATATGTCTCGTCACCACATCCCTCGTCTAGAACAGGGAAACCGAAGGGTGATCACTCCTCCCATGACTGACCCAGTGACGGAGTCAGAGCTACCTAATATTTTTCTGTGTGACTGTTACATACTTTTAAGCCATTCCTTATCATAGTAGGAATTTCACATTTATTTCAAAAGTATTATTAAGTTGAATCTACTGGAAGTAAAATTTTTGTCAAAATATAGAAGTATTTTCACTATGTATATGTGTGTGTGTGTGTGTGTGTGTATAAGGAGGGCATGGCAACCCACTCCAGTATTCTTCCAGGATTCTGGAGAATCCCCATGGACAGAAGAGCCCAGTAGGCTACAGTTCAGGGGGTTGCAAAGAGTCAGACATAACTGAGTGAATAAACATATACATATTATACATGTATACACACACACACACGCACATACAGAGACGTTCACAATTTGGGGTCATATCATTTCAATAGTTTTGAGATTTTTGAGTATTACCTTAATTTATAAATTAATCTAGGAGGAATTGAGATCTTTTAGCTATTCTATATTTTTCTTATGAAAAAAGTTAGCATTTTAAGTTAAGAGTTTTATAATACCTCAACTCCATGTGTGTTTTTCTTTGGTAAATTGCTCATTTCTTGTTGAGGCTGTATCTTTGTATTACAGTGTTCTATAACCTTATGAGCTTATCCAACTCATAATTCATTATAGAATTTATTGTCATAATTTTTAACATTCCTCCTTCCACACATTCACATTTAAGTATTATTATTGAAGCGTTAGAGTTTATAAGAATACAATCATATATAAAATAATGACTCTTTTGTCTGCTCCCTTCAAATATCCTGCATGGGTTTTGTTTTGCTTATGGCTGTATCTGCCAGAATTTCAGAACGATGTTTACTAGGCTCAGTTCTGTAATCTAGGACTCCCAGTTAAGACCAAGGCTGCTCTCCATTGTATTTTACAGGAACCAGCAGCATCTGAAGGACCTCAGAGGAGAAGATGGCTGCTGGTTCCAACAGACGCCACTCAAACTGAGTGTTTTTCTCCTGGGCAGTAGATCAGGAGTGGAGGGAGGAGGGACAGTGTCCTAATTTCTGTCTCCATAGCTGTTAGGGCAACTCAGAGAGGGGATGGCTTGTCCCTGAAGCATCAGGACTCTAATTCCCTCCCTGCCCCCTCCTCTTTTTCCCACCGTGCACCCCTCTGTCCTCTAACAGTTGCCCCCAACACCTCCCTGTCCTTCCCTCCTCCACCATCCTCTCTCCTACCTAGTTGCTCAGGGCCAGGTTGACCCACTCTGAGACATCCGAGAGGTTGTACTGTCCAGCAGGGCACCCACTGGCCCAGGGAGGCTGTGGAGCCCCTGTCCATGCATTCTAAGTCTCTTGAATCATGTCCAACTCTTTGCAATCCCATGGACTGTAGCCTGCCAGGCTCCTTAGTCCATGGGATTCTCCAGGCAAGAAGACTGGAGTGGGTTACCATGCCCTCCTCCAGGGATCATTCCAACCCAGGGATCGAACCCACATCTTACATCTCCTGCATTAGCAAGCAGGTTCTTGACCACTGGCACCACCTGGGAATCCCTGTGGAGCACCTGAACTGTGGCTAAATTTGATGAGCTGTAGTATATAACTCGATACTGTAGTTCAAGGAGTTGGTAGAAAAAAGGACTGTAATTAGTCTTGTTAACAGTTTTATCTTTTGTATATTGATTACACGTTGAGGGGCTTCCCTGGTGGCTCAGATGGTAAAGAATTTGCCTGTAATGCAAGAGAACAGGGTTCAATCCCTGGGTCAGGAAGATCCCCTGGAGAAGGGAATGGCAACCCACTCCAGTATTCTTGCCTGAAGAATCTCATGGACAGAGGAGCCCGACGGGCTACAGTCCATGAAGTCACAAAGAGTCAGACACACAACTGAGCAACTAACACTACATATTGCAGTGGAAAAATTGTAACTTACTTTTAAATGGAGGAGATTGCTTCCCAATGCTGTGCTTGCTTCTGCTGCACAGCAGCATGAGCCAGCCATCAGTTCAGTTCAGTTCAGTCGCTCAGTCGTGTCTGACTCTTTGTGACCCCATGAATCGCAGCACGCCAGGCCTTCCTGTCCATCACCATCTCCCGGAGTTCACTCAGACTCAGGTCCATCGAGTCCGTGATGCCATCC
The DNA here is from genome assembly GCA_006410935.1 of Redunca redunca. Lineage (NCBI taxonomy): Eukaryota > Metazoa > Chordata > Mammalia > Artiodactyla > Bovidae > Redunca > Redunca redunca. The sequence continues at coordinate 2,312 of SJYQ01104718.1, read as the reverse complement.
AGCCATCTCATCCTGGGTCGTCCCCTTCTCCTCCTTCTCCCAACCCCTCCCAGTCAGAGTCTTTTTCAATGAGTCAACTCTTCGCATGCAGTGGCCAAAGTACTGGAGCTTCAGCTTTAGCATCAGTCCTTCCAAAGAAATCCCAGGGTTGAGCTCCTTCAGAATGGACTGGTTGGATCTCCTTACAGTCCAAGGGACTCTCAAGAGTCTTATCCAACACCACAGTTCAAAGGCATCAATTCTTCGGCGCTCAGGCTTCTTCACAGTCCAACTCTCACATCCATACATGACCACAGGAAAAACCATAGCCTTGACTAGATGGACTTTAGTCGGCAAAGTAATGTCTCTGCTTTTCAATATACTATCTAGGTTGGTCATAACTTTTCTTCCAAGGAGCAAGCGTCTTTTAATTTCATGGCTGCAGTCACCATCTGCAGTGATTTTGGGGCCCCCCAAAAATGAAGTCTGACACTGTTTCTACCGTTTCCCCATCGATTTCCCATGAAGTGATGGGACCGGATGCCATGATCTTTGTTTGCGCTTTAAGCCAACTTTTTGGCTCTCCTAGTTTTCTGAATGTTGCCCTTTAAGCCAACTTTTTCGCTCTCCTCTTCCACTTTCATCAAGAGGCTTTTTAGCTCCTCTTCACTTCCTGCCATAAGGGTGGTGTCATCTGCATATCTGAGGTTATTGCTATTTCTCCCGTCAATCTTGATTCCAGCTTGTGTTCTTCCAGTCCAGCGTTTCTCATGATGTACTCTGCATATAAGTTAAATAAGCAGGATGACAGTATACACATATATCCCCTCCCTCTTGAGCCTCCTTCCAACGCCCCCACCCCACCTCCCTTAGGTTATCACAGAGCACTGAATTGAGCTCTCTGTGTTATAAAGCAACTTCCCATTAGCTATCTATATTACATATTGAAATGAAATTTTTTAGAATACTTTGAGTTACTACCATATTTTACGAAAACTAGTATTGTTATTTTCATGTTTTCAGTGTAACTGTTAGAGAATATAAACTTGTGTTGGGTGCCCTCCTTATTGCCTGTGGATGGTGGTGTGCACAGCATTTCACACACACAGCGTTGAATCCGCAGCACAATCCATGAGGCAGCTGGTGTTTGCTCCATTTTATGATTAAATTCTTGCTCAGAGTCTGTCCCCATCCAGCACCTACCATAGTGTCAGGCAGTGAGGCAGAGCAGGGTGTGAGGCCAGAGACCTTCCTCCCTCCAGGCCTTTGCCTTGTCCCCAGTGCAGAGGTGGCAGCGAGGGGGCCTCACCCTCCTGAGAAAGGCAGGTGCCCTCCTCTGAGGTCTGTTGCCCCTCGCTGTCCCACCTTCTGTTTCATATCACGGATGCCTTCTCCCTCTGTGACAGCAGTCTCCTCTTCCAGATGGGCCCTCAACCCCTGCTTAGGGCAGGACTCTCTGCTGACCTGGACTGCCCGCAACTGCTCTGGATGCTGGCCAAGTCCAATGCCCAATGCCAGTGTGGCTTGTTTCTCTGCTGCTGGGAAGCAGGTCAGGGGTGTAGAGCAGCAGGCTTACCAGCAGGGGGAGCTCCTCAGGTCCCCATCCTGAAGTCAAGGCCTGAACTGAGGGTCCTCTGCCTTTGTGAAAGCCTGTTCCGACTCTGTCTCTGTGACTTTCCCCCAACCTCGGCCTGAAGCTATTCTTCAGTGACTTTGCAGCTATCCTTTCCTTGTGACTTCTGTGATTTGCTCCTGAGGCAGTTGGGCCTCACATGAAATGAGATCCTTGTGGCCAGAGAATAGGCTTGGGTCTCTCCGGATGCCTTGTGTGAAATACTGCCAGCCACCAAGAAGGGGCAGAGGACCTCAGTCAACACCCTGATGGGTGCCTTGGAAATGCTGGGGCAAAGATTGACAAAGGAGACAATTCCAGAACGCCTGCTGAACTCAGGAAAGTATTAACATGTTTATGAAGAAAGTGAGACAGGCTCTGCTGTGCCCTGACTGTTTGAGGACCTCAATCTTTCAGTTCAGGACCTACTCCTAATAGGCTTCTAGTTTTTATCTGTATTTGTTTGACATTTGTCATTCATGTTAATATGTATGCATTTAATGATGTAACTAATAATGAAAGTGTTAGTCACTGAGGCATGTCCAACTCTTTGAGACCCTATGGACTGTAGCCCACCAGGCTCTTCTGTCCAAGGGGTTTCTCCAGGCACGAACACTGGAGTGGGCTGCCGTTTCCTTCTCCAGGGGATCTTCCCTACCCAGAGATGGAGCCTGGGTTTCCTGCACTGCAGGCAGACTCTTTACTCACTGAGCCACCAGGC
>SJYQ01104717.1:110660-133167 GCA_006410935.1 Redunca redunca | reverse complement strand
GAAATTAACATAATATTGTAAACCAACTATCCTTCAATTAAATTTTTTTTTAATGTGCCTCTAAAGAACCAATGAGCTGATGGTGAAATCAAAAAGAAATTAAGAAATTAGCTTGACATAAATGACAATGAAAAAATAACCTCCAGAGCTTCTACTGTAGCAGCTTGGGACCAGACCCTGCCCCTGACATTGCAGTGATGGCCACTGAGCTGAGAGGAAGTCCAGGCACTAGAACCCTGAGCAGGCTCTAGTGCCTCTGTCTTTAACACTACCCTCTTCCAAGGTGATCACTACCAGCACAACCTGAAGAAAGACATGCCTAGACTCCACATCAAATCCAGTCATCCCACCAAAGACATTGGGCAAATGCAGTCTGCATACGGATGCTCCCACATAAGAAATACCCCTTCAAGACCACAGTAGGCAAATATTTCACCTAAATTCATAGAGGCATAGAAAGTTAAATGAAATACAAAGGCAGAGAAACTAGTCTCAGTTGAAAGAACAAGAGAAAGCCTCTGAAAAACTAATGAAACAAATAAACAATTTACCAGATAAATAATTCAGAACACCAGTAATAAAACTGTTAACTGAATTAGGGAAAATAATCCACCTAAACATTGGGTCATTTTAACAAGAATCTAGAAAATATTTTAAAATGTAATAAAAAAAGATAATTCAGTATCTGAGATTAAAAAAACAGACTAGAAAGAATGAAATAGTAGACTAAATGGTGGAGAATGCATAAACGATCTGGAATTTAGTATAATGGAAATCACTAAATCAGAACAACAGAAAGACAAATGAAAAATGAATGTAATCTATGAGATCTCTAGTATAATGCTAAGGGTGTCAACATTCACATCATAGGGCTGCCAGGAGAGGAGAGAGAGAAGGTTAATGAAAATGTATTTGAAGATACTATGGCTGAAAAATCCCCAAAACTAAAGAAGGAAATATATGTTCAGGGACAGGAAGCAAATAGGATTCCAAATAAGATGCATTCAAACAGACCCATAGTAAGACATATAATTAAAATGTCAGTTCTAAGAGGGAAATTTACAGCAATACAGGACTTCATCAAGAAGCAATAAAAATTTCAAAAAAAAAAAAAACCCAACCTACCACCTAAAAGAATGTTCAAACTACTATACAGTTGCATTCATGTCACATGCTCGCAAAGTAATGCTCAAAATCCTTCAAGCTAGGCTTCAGCAGTAGGTGAACTTAGAACTTCCAGTTGTACAAGCTGAATTTAGAAAAGGCAAAGGAACCAGAGATCAAATTGCCAACATTCGCTAGATCACAGAGAAGGCAAGGGAATTCCAGAAAAACATCTGCTTCTGCCTCATTGAGTACACTAAAGCCTTTGACTGTAGTTCACAATCAACTGTGGAAAATTCTAAAAGGGATGGGAATATCAGACCATTTTATCTGTCTCCTGGGAAACCTGTATGCAGGTCAAGAAGCAACAATTAAAGTCAGATATGGAACATCGGACTGGTTCCAAATTGGAAAGGAGTACATCAAGGCTGTATATTGTCACCCTGCTTATTTAACTTACATGCAGAGTACATCATGTGAAATGCTGGGCTGGATGAAGCACAGGCTGAAATGAAAATTGCCAGGGGAAATACCAATAACCTCAGATATGCAGATGACACTATGGCAGAAAGTGAAGAAGAACTAAAGAGCCTGTTGATGAAAGTGAAAGAGGAGAGTGAAAACGTTGGCTTAAAACTCAACATTCAGAAAACTAAGATCACGGCGCTGAACTGGACTGAAAAGTATGGTGAAAAACCTGCTGCTGGTCTTGTGAGGGTTCGCTTGTACGTAACAAGTTGTTTTTCTCTTGCTGCTTTTAAGATTCTCTCCTTGTTAACTTTTGATAAGTTAATGTCTTTATGAGTCTCTCTGGATTCATCTTACTTAGAACTGTATTTTCTTCTTGTATTTGGAAGGCTGTTTCCTTTCCCATGTTAGGGAAGTTACTGGCTATTTTTTTTTTTCAAATCATTTTTCTGCCCTTTTTAATTCTTCTGTTCTTTTCTGGACTCCTGTAATGTGAATATTGGTCCACTTGATAGTGTCTCATAAGTCCTTTACTGTATTTTTGTATTTTCACTCTTTTTCATTCCTTTGTCTTTTTTTGCTACTCTGATTGGATAGATTCCTTTCCCTATTTTCAGTCTTCTGATCATTTCTTCATCTTAATCTGGTCTTCTGTTGAAAGTTTCTATTGTATTTTTAGGTCCAGTTATCTTAGGCTCTGATTTCTGTTTGGTATTTTCCTTTATTTTATGTTTCTTTGTTGAAATTTTCACTTTTTCACATGTTGATCTCCTGACCTCAGTGATCAATTATGTTGAGTGTTATTTTGTAAGGTATAAGGTAAATCAGTTACCTCCATTTCATTAAGGTCTTTTTCTAAGGTTTTATCTTATTTCTTTCATCTGGAAAATATTCTTCTGTTTCTTCATTTTCCTAACATTCTGTTGGTTTTCATGCATTAGATAAGAGAGTTGCCTCTCATAATCTTGAAGGAGTGGCTTCATGTAAGTGATGATCACTATTTTTCTACCTTGCCCTAGGTCTTGGTTGTCTCTCAAATCTTTGTGATTGTCCAAGCATCTTAGTTTACTATAAGTGGCTCCTAGTTGTGGGTGTGCCAGAACCTGCCAGTCAAAATATCGGTTTAGTCTTATTTGAAGCTGGACCCTCAGCCAATAGCTTATAAGGTATGTAAATATACTTCTTTCATGAGAAGACTTTGAGATGTGGATTTCTATCTGTCCCCTCTATACTGAGACCTGGTGTGATAACCAGTTGAGAGTTTTTCTTTGCTTGCTACCACCCTGTTGAACAAAGAAACAATTCTCAAACACCCTGTTGAACGCTGGAGAAGGAAATGGCGACCTACTACAGTATTCTTGCCTGGAAAATCTCATGGACAGACGTGGCTAGCAGGCTACAGTCCATAGGGTCACAAGAGTTGGACACGACTTAGTGACTACACCAAGAACCAACAACCTGTTAAACCTGTAAACACAAGCTGTACTGGCCACCAGAGCCAGGATATCAAGGGACGTGTCCTTTGGGCATCAGCCTCAGAAGTCAGGGTACCAGATGTGTGCTACCAGTGTTAACTGAAAAAAAAAAATCACATCCTGTAAGTTGAGGATTTTGTTTTGTTGTGTGGCTTTTTTTTTTTTTTTTTTTTGAGCAGAAATACTAGGGTCTTTTGCCCAGGGGGCAGTCTCTCAGATAGCTCCAAGGAACTGTTCCTTCAAAGTAAGGGAGGAGCCAGGATATGCAGGTGTTTTTACAGAAGCAGCAGTCTGAGCATCAAAGGATTACTGTGAATTAGAGAAAAACCAGAAATCTCAAGTTAATGAATATAGCACTTTTCTATGTGTGAGAAGAAGCAAGTGCTGGGCTTCTTAAAATAATTTCTTTGATATATACCTTAACTATCTAAGTCCAGTATCCTGTTTTCTCTCATCCTGAATCCCATCAGGGTGCACCCATAGGTGGAGAGGGCAGAGGAGGCTGTACTAGCTGATGTCTTGATGGCTGCAACATCTTTGTTTACTGATACGGCAGGTAACATTCTTTGTGACAGCTTAGAATCTGGCAGCAGGAAAGGGCAAAGATGGCACCTGCTGAGTTCTGTTGTCTTCAAAAAGTATTTCAGTATGCCTCTAAAAGTGTGTCAAATAAGAATACCGTGCCTGAGGCTGAAGGTTTAAGATAAACAAGTAAGCCTCTTTCACAGAAAGATTTAAGGGTATGTTTCAGTCTGCTGCCTCTGTGCTGTGCTCTGAGGGGAATGACTATCTGAGAACTATTTCTCCATTTGTTACAGTGCTGCAGGACCTCTGAGTATAAGATGCATTGGCTACCAGATCCAGGCAGACAAAGGATGGAAACCACAAAAGCTAGGGTACCAGCTATGTGTATAATCTCATCTCTGGGAGATACTGGTGACCTAGATCAAAGCAGAAGGAGCATGAAGATAATGCCTAGACTCTGAGGTCCCTGGAGAGAATTACAGCCTGCCCTTAGATGTGAGTTTAATCAGAAGCCTTCTGTTAAGGCCATATCTATGAATATAAACTAATAGGCTTCTTTCACAGAAAGATCGAGTGTGTCAGTGGGCTGCCTGTATTCTAACCCTAGACAGCAGTCACATGGAGCTTGTGTAAACCCTTTGAGAACTGGATCTCATGGACACAGACTTTACTGGCTTTCAAAGCTTGATATTTAGGAGGCTCATCTCTGAGGAATCAAATATAAGGTTCAAACCATTAGCTCTTAATGAAGACATTTTCAGTTATAGGTTCCTTCCTGATTGTGGGTTGCTGCACCTGGGGTGAGGTTTATGGTGTCTCAGAGTAATCTAAGATTGATCTTAGCCTGTTTTACCTGCCTCAATGTGAGGTGTGTTTTTTTTGTTTGTTTCTTTTTTCTAATCTAGACAATACGTTTACATTTCCTCAGTTTGGCTCTTAGCTAGTTGTTTCTTTCAGATGAGTATATCTTTCCTTTTCTCCTTTGCTTTTTGCTTCTCTTCCTTCCTCAGCAATTTGTAAGGCATACTCAGACAACCATTGTGCATTTTTGTACTTCTTTTTCTTGGAGATGGACTTGATCAGTACCTCCTGTACAAAGTCACGAACCTCCATCCATAGTTCTTCAGGCACTCAGTCTACCAGATCTAATCTCTTGAATCTGTCACTTCCAATGTATAATCATAAGGGATTTGATTAAGTTTATACATTAATGGTATAGTAGTTTTCCCTACTTTCTTCATTTAAGTCTGAATTTTGCAATAAAGGAGTTCATGATCTGAGCCACAATCACCTCTTGGTCTTGTTTTTGCTGACTGTATAGAGCTTCTCCATCTTTAGCAGCAAAGAATGTAATCAATTGGATTTCGGTTTTTACCATCTGGTGATGTCCATGTGTAGAGTCATCTCTTGTGTTGTTGAAAGAGGGTGTTTGCTATGACCCGCACGTTGTTTTGGCAAAACTCTGTTAGCCTTTGATGTGCTTCATTTTGTACGTCAAGGCCAAACTTGCCTGTACCTCCAGGTAGCTCTTGACTTCCTACTTTTTTATTATAGTCCCTATGATGAAAAGGACATCTTTTTTTTTTCTTTTTTTGGTGTTCTAGAAGAATAGCAAGGAGAGATAAGAAAACCTTCCTAAGTGATCAAAGCAAAGAAATAGAGGAAAACTGTAGAATGGAAAAAATTAGAGATCTCTTCAAGAAAATTAGAGATATCAAGGGAATATTTCATGCAAAGGTGGACACAATAAAAGACAGAAATGATATGGACCTAACATAAACAGAGGCTGTTAAGAGGTAGCAAGAATACACAGAAGAATTATACAAAAATGATCTGAATGACCCAGATAACCACGATGGTTTGATCACTCACTTAGAGCTCCACATCCTGGAATGCGAAGTCGAGCGGGCCTTAGGAAGCATCACTATAAACAAAGCTAGTGGAGGTGATGGAATTTCAGTGGAGCTATTTCAAATCCTAAAAGATGATGCTGTGAAAGTACAGCACTCAGTAGGCCAACAAACTTGGAAAACTCAGCAGTGGCCATAGGACTGGAAAAGGTCAGTTTTCATTCCAATCCCAAAGAGAGGCAATGCCAATGAATGCTCAAACTACCACACAACTGCACTCTTCTCACACACTAGCAAAGTAATGCTCAAATTTTTCCAAACCAGGTTTCAACAGTACATGAACCGGTAGCTTGAACTTCCAGATCTTCAAGCTGGTTTTAGAAAAGGCAGAGGAACCAGAGATCAAATTGCCAACATCCATTGGATCATCAAAAAAGCAAGAGAGTTCCAGAAAATCATCTACTTCTGCTTTATTGACTATGCTAAAGCCTTTGACTGTGTGGATCACAACAAACTATGGAAAATTCTGAAAGAGATGGGAATACCAGATCAACTGACCTGCTTCCTGAGAAATCTGTATGCAGGTCAAGAGGCAGCAGTTAGAACCGGTCAGGGAACAACGGACTGTTTCCAAATTGGGAAAGGAGTACATCCAGGTTGTATATTGTCACTCTGATTATTTAACTTATATGCAGAAAACATCATGTGAAATGCTGGGCTGAATAAAGCACCAGATGAAATCAAGATTTTTGGGAGGAATATCAGTAACCTCAGGTACACAGATGATACCACTCATGGCAGAAAGTGAAGAAAAGCTAAAGAGCCTCTTGATGAAAGTGAAAGAGGAAAATGAAAATGTTGGCTTAAAACACAACATTCAAAACACAAAGATCATTGCATCCAGTCCCATCACTTCATAGTGAAAAGATGGGGTAACAATGGAAATAGTGTGAGATTTTATTTTCTTAGGCTCCAAAATCACTGCAGATGATGACTGCAGCCATGAAATTAAAAGATGTTTGCTCCTTGGATGACAATATGCTGTCTAGATTGGTCATAGCTATTCATCCAAGAAGGAAGCATCTTTTAATTTCATGGCTGCAGTCACCATCTGCAGTGATTTTGGAGCCCAAGAAAATAAAATTCAGAGGCATCACTTTGCCAGGGCATGCCTGATAGCTCAGTTGGTAAGAATCCGCCTGCAATGCAGGAGACCCTGGTTCGATTCCTGGGTTGGGAAGATCTGCTGGAGAAGGGATAGGCTACCCACTCCAGTATTCTTGGGCTTCTTTTGTGGCTCAGCTGGTAAAGAATCTGCCTGCAATGTGGGATACCTGGGTTCAATCCCTGGATTAGAAAGATCCCCTGGAGAAGGGAAAGGCTACCCACTCCAGTAATCTGGCCTGGAGAATTCCATGGACTGTATAGTCCATGGGGCTGCAAAGAGTCAGACACGACTGAATGACTTTCACTCATTCACTCACTTTGCTGACAAAGGTCCGTATATTCAAAGCCATGGATTTTCCAGGAGTCATGTATGGATGTGAGAGTTGGACTATAAAGAAAGCTGAGCACCAAAGAATTTATGCTTTTGAACTGTCATGTTGGAGAAGACTCTTGAGAGTCCCTTGGACTGTATGGAGATCAAACCAGTCAATCCTAAAGGAAATCAGTCCTGAATATTCACTGGAATGATGGATGCTGAAGCGGAAACTCCAATACTGTGGCCACCTGATGCGAAGAACTGACTCATTGGAAAAGACCCTGATGCTGGGAAAGATTGAAGGCAGGAGGAGAAGGGGATAACAGAAGATGAGATGGTTGGATGGCATCACCAACTTCATGGACATGAGTTTGAGTAAGCTCTGGGAGTTGGTGATTTACAGGGAAGACTAGGGTGCTGCAGTCCATGGGGTCGCAAAGAGTTGAATACAACTAAGCAACTGAACTGAAGTAGTTGTTTCTCTGGTCGGGGGTGGGAATGAGGGGGTGGGGCTGGAAGAAATTGTTTTGTATGTAGCTTAGATTCAGTGTGTCCATAGAAGGAAGGAAGTTCAGGATCCTCCTACATTGCCATCTTTAACTGCAGCCTATGAAATTTTGAAATAGTGGAGGAATACAGTTTAAATATGTTTGTTTAAAATGGGAAGATAATCACTGGAGAAATGGAGACAGATGGAAGAACGTCAGAATATAAAAGAGTGGGGATATCACAGTAGAACAAGGTGGAAAAAAGTGAAATAACATTTCTACATAAACAGTAAACATAAAAGGTAAGGAATGAATCCTGCTTAGTAATTAATATATTAAATTTTATAAAAAGGCTGATTTTTCTTACCAAGATTCAAAGAATATTAAATTGAGAAGAAATAATCTACATATTTTTCAGGAAACATGTAGAACATAATAATAAAGGTTGAAAATAAAACGACAGGAAAAAAATATCTATATGAAGGAAATCGTAGTAGGGCAAGGACAGTATAAATGCACTAAAATGCCCATTTGGAAAAGAAAAGAGGAGACAGAAACTTACTGATCCATACCAATTATGAAATCCTTCTGGGCAGACATTGTGAACACTTGCTGAACTGGAGGATGGGGGAAATTCCTTGAATATTTAAGTGTTTTGTTTTGTTTTTCTATTTGATCTGATCTTCTTTTTCTGTTATTCTCTTATCAAAAGATCTGAAGTTTGTATAGGAGTATATGCCTACTCTTGGGTCTCTGTAGCTTTTTCAGCTTCTGGGTTTCTGGTACACATTTGGAGCTTGAATGTGTTAAAAACTGAATATACAAGACTTTTTAAAATGGTTGAATAATAGGGTTAGAGAAGAGGCCGTGCTCTATAAAGTTATTCAGGACCCTGAGCTGGTAGGGAGTCTGCTGTCTTTAACTGTAAGCGTCCATGTTTGCACTGTATGTTGATATCAGAGGGGAAAGAAAATGGAGGATTATGGAGAAAAATTTTATAGCCGAGACTGGTAGTGGTGTGCACCACTTTTGCCCATAACCAGAACTTAAATAGCTCATTCTAATCAACTCCAAGGAAGGCTAAGAAATGAAGTTTAGCTGTATGCCTAAGAGAAACAGGTTCAGTGAGCAGCTAGACAGCTTCTCTTTTATACTACCTACCTATCTAAAAAACTATATCCTACCAACAGAGAATGTTTATTTTCTATAAGTCCATGGTATATTTATAAACATAATTCATACAATAAGCCATAAAAAACTGTAAGATCCTCATATTTGAAAAGATTCATAGCCACATTCTCTAATAAAAATTCATTTAAGTAGAGATGAACAGCAACAACAAAAGGTGCTTAACTTCCCTTCTTGTTGTTGCTATTCAGTTACTAAGTCATGTCCCACTCTTTAGTGACCCCATGGACTGTAGCCTTCCAGGCTCCTCTGTCCATGGGATTTTCCAGGTAAGAATACTGAAGTGGGTTGCCATTTTCTTCTCCAGAGGATCTTCCTGACCCAGGGATCGAACCCTTGTCTCCTGCCTTGAAGGTGAATTTTTTACCACTGAGCCATCAGGGAAGCCCTAACCTCGCTTACCTTGTTGGAAATTAAGAAATACTGGGGGTTTAACAAAGAAAAAGAAAAAAAAATGCAAATGCAAAAACTGATGAAAATCAAAACCAGTGGTGTATTCTACAGAAAATTTATACCTTTAAGAGCTTTCATTATTTAAAAAAATCTGAAATTAAATGAACTGATATCCAACTTAAGAAATTAAAAAGAGAATAGTGGAATAGATATCCAAATTACTTTAATATCTTTGTCTTTTTTCAACTGCATTTACTCAGATTACCCAAAGTCTGTCCTTTTTGTCAGTAATTTATTTCCTGGCAAATGTCTGTTCTGTTGCTTTCTGTTTCTAAACCAATTTAAATTTTGTTTCAATTACTGCTCATCACAGGTAAATTTTTCTTTGTGGTTTTATAATCATCCTTGTTCAGTTAAAGTAATATGAAAGACGAGTGCTATAAGTTGAATTGGTGTGGTTAAAAGGTAGCTATAAGTAGATATTATGGTATATACTTGGGAGCTGTTAAAATTTTGTTTTTCTTCTAGATTCTGATAGAAGGAGGAGGAATGTGTTCTTTCAAAGATGGGACAACATCTACTAGGAAACCCTGTCAGTGTAACTATAAGTGAATTTTATTCTTTTATTTATTTTTTTTCACATTTAGTAATCTTTTTTTTTCCAAGTTTTTTTTTTTTCTTTTACTTTATTTTACTTTACAATGCTGTATTGCTTTTGCCATACATTGACATGAATCTGCCACGGGTTTACATGAGTTCCCAATCGTGAACCCCCCTCCCACCTCCCTCCCCATATCATCTCTCTGGGTCATCCCAATGCACTAGCCCCAAGCATCCTGTATCCTGTATTGAACTTAGACTGGAGAGTGAGTCTGGACGGTGAGTCTGGACTCAGTCACCGGATCACCAAGGAGAAATCCCCAGAAATCAGTTAAACTTTAAGCTTTGTTTTTTTCTTGGAGCTTTGCCAGCAAATGTATAAGCATCTTAGAATATATTACATAATTGGCCCCTTAAAATTAACTTTATCTTTTATAAAATGTTATACAAGATGAGTATGTATAACATATATGTACTGCTTAATGAATGATTAAAAAAAAAGATACCTTTTTATTCTCTTGTTTGTGGGAGAGGGAGAGGGTGGGATGATTTGGGAGAATGGCATTGCAATATGTATAATATCATAAATGAAATGAATCGCCAGTCCAGGTTCAATGCAGGATACAGGATGCTTGGGGCTGGTGCACTGGGATGACCCAGAGGGATGGTACGGGGAGGGAGGTGGGAAGGGGGAGTTCAGGATGGGGAGCACATGTACACCCATGGTGGATTCATGATGATGTATGGCAAAACCAATACAACATTGTAAAGTAATGAGCCTCCAATTAAAATAAATAAATTTATGTTTTAAAAAAAGTAATACATAATACTTTTGAATACCTTCCCCATTGTATTTCCTATCCTGCCCTCTAGAGGCAACTATTATCCTGAATTTGGTTTTTGTGATAGCACATGTAGACTTTCAGAGAAGGCAATGGCACCCCACTCCAGTACTCTTGCCTGGAAAATTCCATGGATGGAGGAGCCTGGTAGGCTGCGGTCCATGGGGTTGCTAAGAGTCGGACACGCCTGAGCGACTTCACTTTCACTTTTCACTTTCATGCATTGGAGAAGGAAATGGCAACCCACTCCAGTGTTCTTGCCTGGAGAATCCCAGGGACGGGGGGAGCCTGCTGTCTGTGGGGTTGCACAGAGTCAGACACGACTGAAGTGACTTAGCATGTAGACTTTTCCGATCGCTTGGTTTGGAGCTTTCTATGACAAATTGAGGCAAGATCGCTATATTTTTCTGTAACTTACTTTTGTGTGTATGTGTTCACATAGAAATATGTTTTGAGATTCAATCACACTGACACTTGTGACTTTAATACATTTCATCATTTATTTTCTGCTATACAGCCTTCTGGGCTTCCCTGGTGGCTCAGAGGTTAAAGCATCTGCCTCCAATGTGGGAGACCTGGGTTGATCCCTGAGTCGGGAAGACCCCCTGGAGAAGGAAATGGCAACCCACTCCAGTACTCTTGCCTGGAAAATCCCATGGACGGAGGAGCCTGGTGGGCTATAGTCCACGGGGTTGCAAAGAGTCGGACATGACTGAGCGACTTCACCTCACTTCACCTCACCTCATACAGCCTTCTATTGTATGAATGTAACACAATTTATACATCTTTTGGCAATGATTACTTAGGTTGTTTTGATATATTTTGCTATGATAAACAATGCTACTTTAGCAAATCTTGACTCTTCTCCTGGCACACATACATAAACAATTCTTCTAGGATTTATTTCTAGAAGTAAAATTGGCTAGTTCATATGATATGCACTCTGGTGTGCTTAGTCACTCAGGCATGTCCAGTTGTCTGCAGTCCCATGGACTGTAGCCTGCCAGGCTCTTACGTACATGGGGATTCTCCAGGCAAGAATACTGGAGAGGGTTGTCATACCTCCTCCAGGGGATCTTCCCAACCCAGGGATTGAACCCAGGTCTCCAACATTGCAGGGGGATTCTTTACTGTCTGAGCCACCAAGGAAGCCCAGGAATACTGGAGTGGGTAACCTATCCCTTCTCAATGGGATCTTCCAACCCAGGAATTGAACCAGGGTCTCCTGCTTTGCAGGTGGATTCTTTACCAGCCAAGCTACCAGGAAAGCCCAAAATAAAGCCTAGTGATAGTGATAGTGAAGTCGCTCAGTTGTGTCCGACTCTTTGTGACCCCATGGACTGTTACCTACCAGGCTCCTCCATCCATGGGATTCTCCAGGCAAGAATACTGGAGTGGGTTGCCATTTCCTTCTCCAGGGGATCTTCCCGACCCAGGGATTGAACCTGGGTCTCCCACCTTGCAGGCAGACGCTTTAATCTCTGAGCCACCAGGGAAGCCCAAAATAAAGCCTAAAAGTGTATAAATGCGCATATATGTGTGTCTTGTTTCCCTGCCCTTCTCACTCTAAATGTAATGTAGGATATCTTAATACAGTGTGTTTTATACATAAATTAAATGGATTTATTTAATAAATTTTCTGTAGGTTTCCTTGTATTAGTATTAGGCATTTATTAACCCTTTATGTCCATTTAGTAAGTAATCCATTATGTGGATGGTCTATAGTGTACTCAGACAGTGCCCTGTTGCTGGGCATTTGAATTGATTCTGGTATCTCATTTTTACAATGTTCAGTGAACAACTTTGAGCACACATTTCTTAATTGTAGAGGTGCATTTTCAGGATAATTTCTAGAAATTGGATTGCTGAATGAAAGAGGAGATACACTGTGGAATTTTTGTGGCTTTTTTTTTTTTGGTAGTTATTGCCAAAATCTGTTTTTGATAGAGATAGCTGAATTCCCCATTGCATCATTTTGCAATCCTATCATAAATGTGATTTTTATTCCACAGCCTCGCTAATAGTGATTGTAGTCCAACTTAGGAATTTTTGTGAATCTTATAAAAATAGAGAGATGGAAGTTTCAGTTTGTACTTCCTTTTCTTGAGTGAAGTTTAGCATCTTTTAAAAATGTGTAATGGTTATTTGTGATTTTTTTTTCTGTGAACATCATTTGCATCCTTAGAAGCATTGACTTTTTACATGTTTTTCTTGATATTTAAGAGTTCTTTATATATTAAAGAGATTTAGCTCTTTGTGATGTGTCACAAATATTTTCACCTAGTTTATTATTAATTTTTGATTTGTTTGTTTTTACTTTGCTTATGGTATCTCCTGCCTTGCAAAAGGCTAAACATCTTTTATGTAGTTAATGTTATCGATCTTATCTTTTATATTTTTGGATTTAATTAGAAAGACTCATCACACTCCCTGGTTACAAATGAAATCACTTATATTTTCTTCTAGTATTGGTATGATATTGTATTTTTTTGCACTGAGAATTTATCCTGATTTAGAAGTTTATCCTGATTCAAGTTTTGTAAAAATGCATCTTTCCCCTAGGTATTTGTAATACTACCTTCTTGTGTCAATTTTCCATATATACTTGAGTCTGTTCTGGGGCTTTCTTTACCATTCCATTGAGCTTCCTATTTCACATGTGCTAATATCACATTATTTTTATTATAATTACTTTATACTGTGAAAGAAATGGCAACCCACTCCAGTATTCTTGCTGGGAAGTCCCATGGACAGAGGAGCCTAGCGGGCTACAGTCCATGGGGTTGCAAAGAATCAGACACAACTTAGCAATTAGCAGCCACAGCAATGTTTAATTTCTAAGAGTTACACCTCCCTTTGCGCTTTTTAAAGATTATTCTGGTTAGTTTTGATTATTTTTATATATAACTTAAAAATCAAATGTGTAACTCCAAGGAAAAGGATTTTCTTGGGGGAAAAGAGACTACGTGGCAAGTGGAATCTTAATTCCCCAACCAGGGACTGAACCTGTGCCCTCTATAGTGGAAGCATGGAGTCTTCTGTTTTCCATATCAGCTATACCTTTGTGCATTCCCAGCAATAATGCACCAGAGTTCCAATTTCTTGACATCTGTACCAATGCTTATTATTTTAATTTTTTTCAATAAGTGGCAATTTTAATGGGTGTGAGGTGATATATAATTGTTGTGTAGGTCTTTTAAGATAGTGAATATTGTCAAAGGATTTTGTGATATGGACCATCCTAGCATTCCTAAAATAAATCCTGCCAAATCATGATGATTTATGATTAAGTTTACTCTTCTTATTTTTTAATTTTATATTTTAAAATTTTAACTCATATACAATTTTTGCATTGATGCTGTTGGTGAGATTGGCCTATATAATATATGTATGTGTATGTGCATATGTAATCTTTCTCATTTTGGAATTAATGTTCTATCAGATTGCCAGAATTTTTTTAAGTTTATAATAAAAATTGAGGGTATTTAAAAACTGTCTTGAAAGTTGAATCACTTGCCTCTTCAACCAAATCTCACTGTTTTATTGCAGATCTTCATCACCTCATAACTTGGTTGTTGAGTTAATCTCCCAATGATCTATGTTTTCATACATTTTACCCTTGTTTAATTAATCCCCAATTAGATGCCTCGGTAGACAGTCTAAAATTTCCTTAGTATTAAAGTGCACTTCTACACTTTCTTTTCCCCCATCACATATACTATTTTTCATCTTGTCTTTTGGGAACTTGCTTATTCATCTTATAAAATCTATTCTTTATCTTGTGCTTTCTTTATTACTATTCACCAAGTCTCTTTCCTTAGAACTCATCACAGTTAGGTCTCTACTGCTTTTATATCTTCTATCACTTTTATTGTTGCACCTAACTTTGTGACTATTTTTAAAAACTGTGTTTTTCCTCATCTCAAAATGCTGAGTCCTTTGAGCATTATGGCCATGTATTCCTAAAAACTATTACAATGCCTTAATAATTCAAGTCTTGAATTTACATTTTAATCTGCATTCATTTAATAGACATTTATCTTCTCTACTAATAACTGTGGGTTTACTGTACTTATGAATTGAATGGACCTTATTGTGGGGGAATACCCTTAGTTCATGTTGTTAGTAAAATCCTACTGTTCTGCTCTCTGCTCTCTGCTTTCCACTGTTAAGAAGAACCTTTGGGAGGATATACATTCCTTCTAGAATGATGAACTGAGGGTAACTGAATTCACCTAACTTCTCTCTACCTCTCAGCTGACTGACAGGTTCTGTTACAGAAGGTGCCAAATCCAATCTGAGGTATGAATAGTAGTCATGGTCTGCTGTATATAGGAGAGCATGTGATTTATTTATGTTGTTGCACCACATTCCATTACCTTTTGCTTTTTTAAATAACAAAATCACTTTTACAAGCAAGAAGAGGAATGGTTGAACCTACTGCTAATCTATATATAGTATTGTATCTATGCGTTCTAGGGAGTCATGACCTACTTATGAGGCCCATTTTTAAACTTTTCTTGGAATCATAAGAGAACATATTAAGCAGATAATGAATAACATACCAGGTGCTTTGAGTTAATTTTTGAAATACAGTTTAAAAAAATAAATTTAAGTGTTACAGTCATCAAATGTCAAAAGATATATTTTTATATTAATTTTGAATTCATAAATTCAAAGCTTTAAAATTCTACAGTTATGAAATCATAGGTTAACTATCATTTCAACTGTATGATGAAGCTTCATTTACTAAATTAGCAAATGTCTGGTACTTTGGCTTATCCTTCTTCCTGTGGACTGACATTTTGTTTGTTCATAAAGGTTCATTATATTGGAAAAAAGAAGTTCAATTTTTCTGTTCTCGTTTCTTCCCTTATGTTTCCTTTCNTTAATTTTGAATTCATAAATTCAAAGCTTTAAAATTCTACAGTTATGAAATCATAGGTTAACTATCATTTCAACTGTATGATGAAGCTTCATTTACTAAATTAGCAAATGTCTGGTACTTTGGCTTATCCTTCTTCCTGTGGACTGACATTTTGTTTGTTCATAAAGGTTCATTATATTGGAAAAAAGAAGTTCAATTTTTCTGTTCTCATTTCTTCCCTTATGTTTCCTTTCCTTTGTTTTACTTGTAAATACACGTTTTGTTGTTATTGTTGTTGTTTTAGTCACTAAGTCGTGTCCAACTCTCTTGCCACCCCATGGATTATAGCCCGCCAGGTTCCTTTATCCATAGGATGTCCCAAACAAGAATACTGGAATGGGTTGTCATTTCCTTCTCTAGAGGATCTTCCTGACTCAATGATAGAACCCACATGTCTTGCATTGGAAGGCAGATACATGGAGAATAAATCCAAAATACCATGTCAAAAATGTAAGCTGCCACATATCCAAAATTTTAACTTTTAAAATGTTCCATAGTATGTTAACTGCACTTATTTACCAGCAGCTCTTTTCTCCCTGTGTATATATTAATACATACTGGTCTTCAGAAATTACAAATATATGGTACCATTAATAAACTTGGCAAATTAAATCTTTTTTTTCAGATCTTGATTCTTCACAGAGTAGTCAGTCTTCCAGTTACTCTCCAAGGCCAACAGATAGTAGTTGTTTCAGTTCTAGTTCAGAGATGGTAAGTTATGTTCTTTTTTTGTTTGTTAACATATGCTGTACTAATTTAGAATAATTTGTATTTCTTATAGTTTACCTTTTCATTGTGAAAAAAAGTTGAGATAATAGTGAAAATAAATGTAAATAAACATGTGAAAATATTAAGAATGTAAATTAAAATGTGAGCATCATTCATTCACATTTATGAAGCATCATACATTCATGTTTATAACGTGTTCATTGTTATTTACAAAACACACTCATATTAAGATGTGTGTGTGTATATATATATATAGTAAATGTGTGTTTCTTTTAAAAGAGTTTTTAGAAGAACCCATTCACAATAACTGAAAACCTTAAACAACCAATAATACATACAAAGAGAAAGTCTTAAGGCTTATGTAAAGAAAACTATAAAATATAATCTGAATAATGGGAGTGACTTGTTTAGTGCTGAGTGGGAACTATAATCTGAGTAATTGGAGTTGCATCGTATTCTGAGTGGATTTCTCACAAATCACATGTTTAAATGGGAGTTCTCCATTAATTTTTCCTTCTTTTCATCTAACCTTTTGTCGCTAGCTTGCTATCCAAACTGCTCTTGCCAAGGAAGGACACTAGTGACCTCTAATGGTGCCAAATTCATTGGGCAGTTTTCAGTGTTTATTTTACAAGAATTTCTAGCTATATTAATAGAAATAGTTATTTCCTTTTCTTGAAACATTTTCTTCTCTTTGCTTTTGTGATGCACACTGTCTTAGTTTCCTTCATACCTCTTTGTATGCCACTTTATGCCTTTGCCCACTTCTCTTCCACCTTTCCCTGTATATAAATTGTAATTTAGGGTTTGCTTCAGGACCCTTCTCTTCTCTTAACCTACACTCCAAACTCTAGATGATGATATATATTCCAGTGACTTTTTATTCTATTGCCTGGTTGATGATAATTCTCAAGTTTATGAATTCAGCTGAGATCCTTAATTAAGTATCCAATTTCTTATTGGATATCTTCTTAGATATTTCACAAAAAGCTGAACACCCCCTAATCTCCTTATATCAGTTTTCCTGATAGTTCTCATATTAGTAGATCAGTAGTGGGACACGCCTGAGTGACTGAACTGAACTGAGTGGGTAGTTTTCTACCCACGCAGTTGTTGCCAGAAACTTTAGTTTGGCATTTCAGTCTCACCTGCCTTCCTAACCATATTCATTTCATCACTTTATCCAATCAATTCTACCTGCAAAATAAATTGCATATTTATCTACTTCTCTCACCTACTAAATGTCAGTACACTAGTCTAAGATATCATCATCTTGTTCTTAAATTATTATGGTTGTTGCCCAAGAGATCTACTTCCACTCTTGCCCCACTTTTTTTCCAGTTAGCAATCATTATGATCTTTTGAAAGCTTAAACTGATTGATGTTATTTCTGTGTTTGATTATTCAGTGGATTCCTCTTTTGCTTTAGAATCTAAACTACTTACAGTGGCCTCAGGCCCTGTGTGATATAGCTTCTGCCTACATTTCCAACTTCTAGTGGTCCTTCTCACCACACATTGACATGCGATTTCCTTAGCTGACTGGTCTCTTTTCTGCTTTAGGACATTTATTTTAATATATTCTGTTAGGCATCAGCTTAAACATGTCAGTGCTTTTGAAGCCCCTCCTTGACTTTTCAATCTAAATAAGGCCCCTTAGATATGTTCTTATAATAATTCATACTTGCTCTTCATAATGTTTTTTCAACTTATAATTGTAATTATGTGATGAACATCCTTTCCACATATAAGAGTGTGTGCTGTCAGTTAGTTCAGTTGCTCAGTAGTGTCCAACTCTTGGTAACCCCATGGACTGAAGCACACCAGTTTCCCTGTCCATCACCAACTCCCAGAGCTTACTCAAACTCATGCCCATCAAGTCAGTGATGCCAGCCAACCATTTCATCGTCTGTCATCCCATTCTCCTCCTGCCTTCATTCTTTCCCAGCATCAGGGTCTTTTCCAGTAAGTCAGTTCTTCATATCAGGTGGCCAAAGGATTGGAGTTTCAGCTTCAGCATCAATCCTTCCAGTGGGATTAAAAACTGATTTCCTTTATGATGGATTGGTTAGATCTCCTTGCAGTCCAAGGGACTCTCAGGAGTCTTCTCCAATAACACCACAGTTCAAAAACATCAGTTCTTCAGTGCTCAGCTTTCTTTATAGTCCAAGTCTCATATCCATACATGACTAATGGAAAAACCTTAGCTTTGACTAGACAGACTTTTGCCGGCAAAATAATGTCTCTGCTTTTTAATATGCTGTCTAGGTTGGTCATAGCTTTTCTTCAAAGGAGCAAGCATCTTTTAATTTCATGGCGGCAGTCACCATCTGCAGTGATTATGGAGCCCAAGAAAAGTCTCTCAGTGTTTCCGCTGTTTCCTCATCTATTTGCCATGAACTGATGGGACTGGATGCATGATCTTAGTTCTCTGAATGTTGAGTTTTAAGCCAACTTTTTCTCCTTACCTCTTTCATTTTCATCAGGAGGCTCTTTAGCTCTTCTTCGTTTTCTGCCATAAGGGTGGTGTCATCTGCATATCTGAGGTTATTGATATTTCTCCCGGCAATCTTGATTCCAGCTTGTGCTTCACCCAGCCCAGCATTTCACATGATGTATTCTGCATATAAGTTAAATAAGCAGTGTGACAGTGTACAGCCTTGACATACTCCTTTCCTGATTTGGAGCCAGTCTGTTGTTTCATGTCCAGTTCTAACTATTGCCTCTTGACCTGCATACAGATTTCTCAGGAGGCAGGTCAGGTGGTCTGGTATTCCCATCTCTTTCAGAATTTTCCACAGTTTACTGTGATCCACACAGTCAAAGGCTTTGGCATAGGCAATAAAGCAGAAGTAGATGTTTTTGTGGAACTCTCTTGCTTCTTTGATGATCCAACAGATGTTGGCAATTTGACTCTGGTTCCTCTGCCTTTTCTAAAACCAGCTTGAACATCTGGTGGAAGTTCACAGTTCACGTATTGCTGAAGCCTGGCTTGGAGAATTTTGACCATTACTTTGCTAGCATGTGATATGAGTGCAGTTGTGTGGTAGTTTAAGCATTCTTTGGCATTGCCTTTCTTTGGGATTGGAATGAAAACTGACTTTTTCCAGTCCTATGGGCACTGCTGAGTTTTCCAAATTTGCTAACATATTGAGTGCTGTACTTTCACAGCATTATCTTTTAGGATTTGAAATAGCTCCACTGGAATTCCATCACCTCCACTAGCTTTGTTCATAATGATGCTTCCTCTGGCCCACCTGACTTCACATTCCAGGATGTGGAGCTCCAGGTGAGTGATCAAACCATCATGGTTAGCTGCGTCATTCAGATCATTTTTGTATCGTTCTTCTGTGTATTCTTGCCAACTTTTCTTAACAGCTTCTGTTTATGTTAGGTCCATACCATTTCTGTCCTTTACTGTGCCCATCTTTGCATGAAATGTTCCCTTAGTATCTCTAATTTTCTTGAAAAGATCTCTAATTATTCCCATTCTATTATTTTCCTCTATTTCTTTACACTGATGACTTAGGAAGGCTTTCTTATCTCTCCTTGCTATTCTTCTAGAACTAACATCAAAAAAAAAAAAAAGAAAAAGATGTCCTTTTCTGATGATTATCCCCTATGATTAGGGGACTAGAATACAAAAGTAGGAAGTCAAGAGCTTCTTGGAGGTACAGACAAGTTTGGCCTTGAAGTACAAAATGAAGCAGGTCAAAGACTAACAGAGTTTTGCCAAAAGAACACCATGATGGTTATCTGGGTCATGAACATCTTTTTTGTATAGTTCTTCTGTGTATTCTTGCTACCTCTTCTTAATATCTTCTGCTTCTCTTAGGTCCATACCATTTCTGTCCTTTATTTTGCCCATCTTTGCATGAAATGTTCCCTAGGTATCTCTAATTTTCTTGAAGAAGTCTCTAATCTTTCCCATTCTGTTGTTTTCCTCTATTTCTTTGCATTGATCACTGAGGAAGCCTTTCTTATTTCTCCTTGCTGTTCTTTGCAACTCTGCTTTCAAATGGGTATATCTTTCCTTTTTTCCTTTGCCTTTCACATCTCTTCTTTTCTCAGCTCCTCAGACAACCATTTGCTTTTTTGCATTTCTTTTTCATGGGGATGGTCTTGATCACTGCCTCCTGTACAATGTCACACACCTTCGCCCATAGTTCTTCAGGTAATCTATCAAATCTAATCCCTTGAATCTATTTGTCACTTCCACTGTATAATTGTAAGGGATTTTATTTAGGTCATACCTGAATGGTCTAGTACTTTTCCCTACTTTCTTCAATTTAAATCTTAATTTTGCAATAAGTAGTTCATTATCTGAGCCATAGTCAGCTCCCTGTCTTGTTTTTGCTCACTGTATAGAGCTTCTCCATCTTTGTCTGCAAAGAATGTAATCACTCTGATTTCAGTAATGACCATCTAGTGATGTCTGTGTGTAGAATCTTCTTTTGTGTTGTTGGAAGAGGGTGTTTGCTATGACCAGTTCATTCTCTTTGCCCTGCTTCATTTTATATTTCCAGGACAAATGTGCCTTTTACTCCAGGTATCTCTGGCCTTCATACTTTTGCATTCCAGTCCCCTATAATGAAAAGGACATCTTTTTGGGTGTTAGTTCTAGAAGGTCTTGTAGGTCTAAATAGAACTGTTCAATTTCAACTTCTTCAGCATTACTTGTTAGGGCAGCAGTTCAGTTCAGTTCAGTTGCTCAGTCGTGTCTGAGTCTTTGTGACCCCATGAATCATAGCACTCCAGGCCTCCCTGTTCATCACCAACTCCCGGAGTTCACCCAAACTCATGTGCATCGAGTCAGTGATGTCATCCAGCCATTTCATCCTCTGTCGTCCGCTTCTCCTGCCCCCAATCTCTCCCAGCATCAGGGTCTTTTCCAGTGAGTCAACTCTTCACATGAGGTGGCCAGAGTATTGGAGTTTCAGCCTCAGAATCAGTCCTTCCAATGAACCCAGGACTGATCTCCTTTAGGATAGATTGGTTGGATCTCCTTGCAGTCCAAGGGACTCTCAAGAGGCTTCTCCAACACCACAGTTCAAAAGCATCAATTCTTCCGTGCTCAGCTTTCTTCACAATCCAGCTCTCACATCCATACATGACCACTGGAAAAACCATAGTCTTGACTAGACAGACCTTTGTTGGCAAAGTAATATCTCTGCTTTTTAATGTACTATCTAAGTTGGTCATAACTTTTCTTCCAAGGAGTAAGCGTGTTTTAATTTCAAGGGCATAGACTTGGATTAACGTGATTTTGAATGGTTTGCCTTGAAAACGAACAGAGATCATTCTGTCGTTTTTGAGACTACATCCAAGTACTGCATTTCGGACTCTTGTTGACTGTGATGGCTACTCAATTTCTTCTAAAAGATTCTTGCCCACAGTAGTAGATATAATGGTCATCTGAGTTAAATTCACCCATTCCAGTCCATTTTAGTTCTCTGATTACTAAAATCTCAATGTTCACTCTTACAATCTCTTGTTTGATCACTCCTAATTTGCCTTGATTCATTGACCTAACACTCCAGGTTCCTATGCAATATTGCTCTTTATAGCATCAGACTTACTTCCATCACCAGTCACATCCACAACTGGTGTTGTTTTTGTTTTGGCTTCGTCTTTTCATTCTTTCTAGAGTTATTTGTCCACTGATCTCCAGTAGCATACTCAGCACCTATCGACCTGGGGACTTTCCTATCTTTTGGCCTTTTCATACTATTCATGGGGTCTCAAGGCAAGAATACTGAAGTGGTTTAGCATTCCATTTTCCAGTGGACCACGCTGTGTCAGAACTCTCCACCATGCCCTGTCTGTCTTGGGTGACCCTACACGGCATGGCTCATAGTTTCACTGAACTAGACGAGGCTGAGGCTGTAGCCCATGTGATCAGATTGATTAGTTTTGTGTGATTGTGGTTTTCAGTCTGCACTCAATATACCAGCAAATTTGGAAAACTCAGCAATGGCCACAGGACTGGAAAAGGTCAGTTTTCATTCCAATCCCAAAGAAAGGCAATGCCAAAGAATGCTCAAACTATCACACAATTGCACTCATCTCACATGCTAGTAAAGTAATGCTCAAAATTCTCCAAGCCAGGCTTCAGCAATACATGAACTGTGAACTTCCAGATGTTCAAGCTGGTTTTAGAAAAGGCAGAGGAACAAGAGATCAAACTGCCAACATCTGCTGGATCATCGAAAAGCATGAGAGTTCCAGAAAAACATTTATTTCTGCTTTATTGACTATGCCAAAGCCTTTGCCTGTGTGGATCACAGTAAACTGCAGAAAATTCTGAAAGGGATGGGAATACCAGACCACTTGACCTGCCTCTTGAGTAACCTATATGCAGGTTAGGAAGCAACAGTTAGAACTGGACATGGAACAACAGACTGGTTCCAAATAGGAAAAGGAGTACGTTAAGGCT
>SJYQ01104717.1:66422-108676 GCA_006410935.1 Redunca redunca | reverse complement strand
GCTTATATTAATTCAAAGGAATGTTTTTTCTCTTCAAGAGTAAAAAAAAAAGTTTCAACACTTTTCTAAAAGAATTATTCAACATTGGAAAGTTATTTATGTTTACTAATTTTAATATTACATAAGATACTATATTAGAATCTCTCATTTGTAAAGTATCAGCTTTGTTTCCAACATAACACTTATTTTTGTTGTCAAGGTTTTAAATGTTGACACTAGTCATGTTAGAAAATGGACATCTGTATGTTTCAAAGTGACCAACAAGGGGCATTCTGCTATCTAGCACAAA
The DNA here is from genome assembly GCA_006410935.1 of Redunca redunca. Classification (NCBI taxonomy): domain Eukaryota; kingdom Metazoa; phylum Chordata; class Mammalia; order Artiodactyla; family Bovidae; genus Redunca; species Redunca redunca. Next base: position 108,387 of record SJYQ01104717.1, on the reverse strand, counting down.
TAAAATAGGGATTTCTGTTAAAGTGATTAGATAATACATTTTTACATGTATACCTATACATATCACTCCACAGTTTGTTTTGCAGAGGTGATCTGAAACATAATTTAGAAACACTAAGCTAATATTTAAAGAGTAGCAGTCTTCAGGGTTTTAGCTAGTTTTAGGAAGTTCTCTTTCTGGCCTCAGAGAACACAATGAACTCCTAAGTAATTTTAAGGATAGTAATCCTCTCATGCTAGGGGAATATAATTATCTGATGTACATTGATAGTTTTCAAAAGGCTGGATATTGATTATCCTGATATTCAATAAAGGGTATTCCATAGTAGATTGGTTATCCTGAGCATTATTTTGCAAAATATGATATATTGTAGTAAAGAAGACCATATATTCCACATATTGTATGGAAAAGAAGACTATAGTGGTGATATTAGGTAAGATTGAGCTTTGAATCAGATTGGTTTCAAATATCAAACAAATTGATTTTTTCCAATACAATTGAAAGTCTACCAGTTATTAAAAGCACATTCGCTACAAAAGTCCATGCTTAGTTACATTTTTATCAATATCATAATGTGGCAGTTAAGCTTAGTGAAGTGAATAAGAGTATAGGGTAATGACTACACACAGTAAAAGGGAAGTAAGATGCAGTATAGTAAAGGATTTAAACTTGCCTCGTAAGAGATCTGGATTTTTTACCTTTGGGTTTGTAAGGTTATCTCTAAGCTCATGGAGTGTTATGCCTGATAGAAGTAACTTTGTTTGCCTGGGGACCTTGAGCCAAGCCAGATAGTGTGATTTAAGGTCACACTGAAGTCAGCCATGTGGGCAATCAATCATGCCACTGTGATGGAGCCAAAGAAAGACTGGACACCAAGGCTCATGTGAGCATCCGCAGTTGGCAGTACTTTGTATTGTCAGATATTGATACCAGGAAATTAACACTCCCCATACTTGTAAAAGACTGCTACTGCTGCTAAGTCGCTTCAGTCGTGTCCAACTCTGTGCGACCCCAAAGATGGCAGCACACCAGGCTCCACCATTCCTGGGATTCTTCAGGCAAGAACACTGGAGTGGGTTGCCATTTCCTTCTCCAATGCATGAAAGTGAAAAGTGAAAGTGAAGTCGCTCAGTAAGTGCCTGACTCTTCGTGACCCCATGGACTACAGCCTACCAGGCTCCTCCGTCCATGGGATTTTCCAGGCAAGAGTACTGGAGTGGGGTGCCATTGCCTTCTAGCTCTGTATTACTTTCTTAGACTCTGTCCTATGTGCTTTTTACCTGGGCTGGTTATCTCCTTTCCCTATAATAAACTGTAATTGTGAAGATAACAGTTTTCAGTGAGTTCTGAGTCTTACCAGCAAACTATCAAATAGGGTGCTCTTGGAACCCCTGAAGTTTTATGGTCTGTTACCTAACATCACAGTTACTAACTCTTTCAGGAGATAAATATATTTGGATAGGAAGGTAAGTACTGCTGCTAAGTTGCTTCAGTCGTGTCCAACTCTGTGCGACCCCATAGACAGCAGCCCACCAGGCTCCCCCATCCCTGGGATTCTCTAGGCAAGAATACTGGAGTGGGTTGCCATTTCCTTGTCCAGTGCATGAAAGTGAAAAGTGAAAGTGGAGTCTCTTCAGTCGTGTCTGACTCTGTGTGACCCCATAGACAGCAGCTCACCAGGCTCCTCTGTCCCTGGGATTCTCCAGGCAAGAACACTGGAGTGGGTTGCCATTTCCTTCTCCGATGCAAAAGTGAAAAGTGAAAGTGAAGTAGCTCAGTCGTGTCCGACTCTCAGTGACTCTATGGACTGCAGGCTCCTCCGTCCATGGAATTTTCCAGGCAAGAGTACTGGAGTGGGTTGCCATTACCTTCTCTGTATTCTCTATATAGAGAACCTTAGAATCTGCACATAAAAAGTGATAGATCAAGATATTAACATAAAGAAATTTCTTCCATTTCTTTTCACTAACAATGAAATATCAAAAAAAAAGTAAAGAATTCAATTTAAAATCCCACTAAAAAAAAAAAAAAGTAGGAGTAACTTAACCAAGGAGGTGAAAGACCTCTACACTGAACACTATATAACATTGATTAAAAAAAAAAACCTGAAGATGATTCAAATAAATGGAAAGATATCCTATTTTTTTGAATTGGAAGAATTAATACTGTTAAAATGACCATACTACCCAAACAATCTACACATTTGATGTTCTCCCTGGAAAGTACCCATGACATTTTTCAAAGAACTAGAATGAATACAATTTATATGGAATCACAAAAGACCCAAAATTGCCAAAGCAATCCTGAGAAGAAGAACAAAACTGGAGGCATAACTCCCACAGTCTTCAGACAACACTACAAAGCTACCATAATCACTGTAGCATGGCATTGGCATGAAAACAGATGTATGGATCAATGGAGCAGAATAGAGAGCATAAGAAATAAATCCATATACATATAGTCAATCTAGATCAACTAGGCAAGAAGATAAGATGGGAAAAAAAGTTTCTTTAGCAAATGGTGCTTATAAAGTTGGAAAGCTACATGTCAATCAATGAAATTAGAAAACTCCCTCACACCATTATGTATAAATAAGCTCAATGTGGCTTAAAGNACATGACACCATAAAAATCCTAGAAGAGAACACAGGGAAAATATTCTCTGACATAAATTGTAACAATATTTTCTTAGATCAGTCTTCCATGGCAAAAGAAAGAAAAGCAAACATAAATGAGACCTAATCAAACATAAAAGTTTTTAAACAGCAAAGGAAACCATCAACAAAACAAAAAGACAATCTATGGAATAGGGAGTAATATTTGCAGATGATGTGATGACAAGTCATTAATATCCAAAAGGTAAAAATAGTTTATACAATTCAATATCAAAAATCCAACCATATCAAAAAAAATGAGAAGACCTAAACAAACATTTTTGCAAAGAAGACATACAGATACTCAATAGGCAAGTGAAAACATGCTCAACATTGCTAATCATCTGAGAAATGCAAACCAAAGCCACAATGAAGTATCACCTCACATCTGTCAGAAAGGCTATCATCATAGAGTCTGCAAATAACAAATTTTGGAGAGAATGCAGAAAAAAGGGAACCTTTATATACTATAAGTGGGACAGTAAATTTGGTGCAGTCACTGTGGAAAAAGAGTAGGGAGGTTTCTCAAAAACTAAAAACAGAACTACCCTATGATCTATATATGGTCATTCCTGGGTATATATGTGAAGAAAATGAAAACACTAATTTGAAAAGGTACATGCACCACAATGCTCATAGAATCATTATTTAAACAGCAAAGACAGGGCAGCAACTTAAGTATCCATTAACAGATGAATGGATACAGAGGATGTGAGATACATATATATCTCAGCATTCAAAAACTTAAGATCATGGCATCTGGTCCCATCACTTTCATGGCAAATAGAAGTAGAAAAAGTGAAAGAAGTGACACATTTTATTTTCTTGGGCTCCAAGCAGTGCAGACGGTGATTGCAGCTACAAAATTAAAAGACGCTCGCTTCTTGGAAGGAAAGCTATGGCAAACCTAGACAGAGTGTTAAAAAGCATCACTTTGCCAACAGAGGTCTATATACTCAAAGCTATGCTTTTCCCAGTAGTCGTGTATGGATGTGAGATTTGACCACAAAGAAGTCTGAGTGCTGAAGAACTGATGCTTTTGAACTGTGGTGCTGGGGAAGACTCTTGAGAGTCCCTTGGACAGCTAGGAAATCAAACCAGTCAATCCTAAAGGAAATCAGTCCTGAATATTCATTGGAAGGACTGATGCTGAAGCTGAAGTTCCAATACTTTGGCCACATGTTGTGAAAAGCCGACTCATTAGAAAAGACTCTGATGGTGGGAAAGATTGAAGGCAAAAGGAGAAGGGGGTGGCAGGAGATGAGACGAGTAGATAGCATCACTGACTCAATAGACATCAATCTGAGCAAACTCCAGGAGGTAGTGAAGAACAGGGAAGCTTGGAGTGCTGCAGTTCATGGGGTTGCAAAGAGTCAGACACAACTTAGCAACTGAACATACCTGTGTGTGTGTGTGTGTGTGTCTCTGTGTATGACATCCTGTGTGTGTGTGTGCGTGTATACATATATATATATATATATGTATCCTAATTGATGCTTTCGAACTGTAGTGTTGGAGAAGACTCTTGAGAGTTCCTTGGACTGCAAGGAGATCCAACCAGTCTATTCTAAAGGAGATCAGTCCTGGGTGTTCTTTGGAAGGAATGATGCTAAAGCTGAAGCTCCACTACTTTGGCCACCTCATGCAAAGAGTTGACTCATTGGAAAACACTCTGATGCTGGGAGGGATTGGGGGCAGGAGGAAAAGGGGATGACAGAGCATGAGATGGCTGGATGGCATCACCAACTCAATGGACGTGAGTTTGAGTGAACTCCGGGAGATGGTGATGGGCAAGGAGGCCTGGCATGCTGTGATTCATGGGGTTGCAAATGGTCGGACACGACTGAGTGACTGAACTGAACTGAATACAATGGTGGAATACTATTCAGCTATAAGAAAGAATGAAAATTTGCCATTTGCAACATGGATGGGCCTGGAGGGTATTATGTTTAGTGAAACAAGTCAGAAAAAAGATAATTACTGTACATATTTTATATGTAAAATATAAAAAGTAAAGCTAGTGAATATAACAAAAAAGAAACAGACTCTTAGATATAGAGAACAAATTAATGGTTGCTAGTAGGAGAGGGAAGAAGGGAGAGGCAAAGAGATAGGGGATTAAGAGGTACAAACTATCATGTATAAAATAGCTACAAGGCAAGATGTATAGAACATGGAATATAGCCAATAGTTTATAATAACTATGAGTGTAGTATAAGCTATGTTGTACACTTGAAACTAATATAATAGTGTAAGTCATTTATACCTCAATAAGAAAATAAAATTTAAACTGGCATTTGCCTACCAGTTATTTGAAAAAAATAATTTAAAAATGGACAAAGGATCTGTTAGAAATTTTTTTCAAGGAAGACATGCGGCTGGCCAACATGCATATTAAAAGATACTTGACAACCAGAATGGCCATCATTAAAAAGTTCACAAATGCAAATATTGGAGAGGATGTGGAGGAAGGGGAACCCTCCTACACTGGAGGGAATGTAAATTGGTGGGAATGTAAATTGGTGCAGCTACTATAGAAAACAATATGGAGATTCTTCAAAAAAGTAAAAAGAGTTCCCATATGACCCAGCAATCCCATTCCTGGGCATATATCTCAAGAAAATTATAGTTTAAAAATATTCATGCACCCCCAATGTTCATTGCAACACTATTCACAATAGCCAAAATAGTAAAACCATCTACATATCCATAGACAGATGAATGGATAAAGAAGAAATTATATACATGTATATATATAATGGGATATATGGGATATATAATGGGATATAATGTATGTATATAATGGGATATTACTCAGCCATATAAAGAATGAAATAATGCCATTTCCTGTGACATGAATGGACCTAGAGATGATCATACTAAGTGAAGTAAGTCAAAAAGAGGAAGACAACTACCAGATAATATCACTTAGATGTTACATGCATCTAAATTATGACACAAATTAACTTACTTATGAGCAGAAAGAGATTTGCAGACATAGAGAACAGATTTGTGGTTGCTAAGTGGATAGTGGGGTACAGAATGGGTGGACTGGGAATTTGGCATTAGCAGATGTAAACTATTATATAGATAATAGATAAAAAACAAGGTCCTACTATATAGCACAGGGAACTAGATTCAATACTCTATGATAAACTGTAATAGAAAAGAATACAAAAAAGAATATATATACATATATATGTATGTATAACTCAATCCCTTTGATGTACAATAGAAATTAACACATGTAGTTCAAGAAAATAATTTTTAAAAGATGCTTGATATCACTAATCATCCTGGAAATGCAAATCAAAACCACAATGAGTTTATCTCCTCAATTATGTCATAATGGTTATTAACAAAGATAAATAGCAAGGGTTGGCAAAAATGTGTCAAAAAGGGAACACTAGTGCATTGTTAAAGGGAATGTAAATTGTGCAGCCACTTTGGAAAATAGTATGAGGATTCCTCAAAAAATTAAAAATAGAACTACCATGTAATCCAGCCACTCCACTCCTGAGTATTTAGCTGAAGAAAATGAGAATAATAATTATAAAAGATGTATGTAGGCCTTTTTTCTTTATGATATTACTTACAATAGTCAGGATATACAAGCAAACTTGGTACGCATCAATAGATGGATCAACATAAAAGACACAGTATGTACTATGGAATATTATCAGCCATAAAAAATAATGTAATCTCACGATTTGCAACAGCATAAATGGACCTAGACAGTATTATGCTAAATGAAAATAGAGAAAGACAAATACTGTATTATTTCACTTATATGTGGCATCTAAAAAATGAACAAATGTAATGAAACAGCAAAGAACTTGTGACTGTCAGAGGGGAAGTGGGTGCAAAGAGGAGGGAAACAGGTGTTGGAGATCAAGAGGTACAAATTTCCAGGTGCAAAATATGAGTCATGTATAAAATGTAAAGATGGAGAAGATAGTCAGTAAGTATGTAGTCTCTTTATATGGTGACCTAATGTAATTTGATTTATTATGATGATCATCTTGAAATATATAGAAATATTAAATCATTATGTTGTATAATAAGAACTAATGTAGTGTCAAAAATAAGTTCATAGAAAAGAGATTAGCTTAATGGTTATCAGAGGCTGGGGTCGTGTGAGGAGGACTTGGATGAAGACAGTTTAATGGTACAAACTTGAAAACTACTAGGGATCTAATATACAACATGATAAACATAGTTATCACTGCTGTATGTTACATATGAAAGTTAGAGTAAATTCTAAGAGGTTTCATCACAAGGAAAATTTTTTCTTGCTATAATTTTGTATCTATATAAGATAATGGATGTTCACTAAACTTATTGTGATAATTTTTTCATGAAGCCTGTAAGTCATATCATATGCAGTGCTCTAGTGGCTCAGACCGTAAAGCGTCTGTCTGCAATGCAGGAGATCCGGGTTGGATCCCTGGGTTGGCAAGATCCCCTGGAGAAGGAAATGGCAGCCCCCTCCAGTATTCTTGCCTGGAAAATCCCATGGACTGCGGAACCTGGTAGGCTACCATCCATGGGGTCGCAGAGTTGCACACGACTGAGCGACTTCACTTTCACTTTCAGTCAGTTACATCTCAATAAAACTGGAATTAAAAAAAAAAAAAGAAATGTATGTCATTCTCAAAATGTTTCTTAATATATCATGTGGCAACCTTCTCAAAATAATTGTTTTAGGAAAACTGACTCTATTTTCCCCAGACTGTAGTGTCTTTTATTTTCTTGATGGTGTCTTTTGGAGAGCAAATGTTTTAAATTTTAATAAAATCTAATTTACCCTTTTTGAAAAATCATGGTCACTAAAATTTTCTATTTCTTTCTGGAACTTTTATAGTTTAAATTCTTACATTTAAATATATAATTCATTTCCAGCTAAACTTTTTGGTATAAAGTCTCTGTTGTGTCCGACTCTTTGCCACCCCACAAACTGTAGCCTGCCAGGCTTCTCTCTCTGTGGAATTCTCCAAGCAAGAATACTGGAGTGGGTTGCCATTCCCTTCTCCAGGGGATCTTTTTGACCCAGGTATCTAGCATTGCAGGCAGATTCTTCACCATCATTGGCAGGACTGATGTCGAAACTGGAGCTCCAATACTTTGGCCACCTGATGCAGCTCATTGGAAAAGACCCTGATTCTAGGAAAGATTGAAGGCAGGGGGAGAAGGGGGTGACAGAGGATGAAATGGTTGGATGGCATCACTGACTCAATGGACGTGAGTTTGAGCAAACTCCGGGTGATGGTTGACAGGGAAGTTTGGCATGCTACAGTCCATGGGGTCATGAAGAGTCAGACATGACTGAGCAACTGAACAACAACAAAAATGTTGTAAGAGTTTGTTTTTGTTGTTTTCATGTAGATATTCTATTGATCCAGTAGCCTTTTTTAAAAGACAGATTTCCCTTGTTGAATTAACTTTGTACCCCTGTCAAAAATTAGTTGTTCATGAAGTGTGGATTTGAATTGTTTATTACATTCCATTGATCTATATATTCATATCTTTTTATAGAAATAACACACTGTCTTTATTAATGCAGTGTGATAGCAAGTTTTGAAAAATTCATGTAGTGTTAGTACCTGTTTTTAAACAATAGTTTTGGCTTTGTGTATATTTCCATTTGAATTTTGGCCTCAGCTTGTCAATTTCTATGAGAAAAAATTTAGTTCAATTATGATATGCATTGTGCTGAATCTCTATAGTAATTTGGGGGAACTGACATCTTCATAATAGTGAGTTTTATAATCAATTAATATATCTGTCCACTTAATTAGTTTTTCTTTAATTTCTTATACCAAGGTTTTGCCTAGACTACAGCTTCATGAACAAAATAAATGTTTTTGGCCAGTACATTCGTGGGGTTTGTTTTCTAGTAATTGATAATTGAAACACACTTTAGTACCTGGAAGTGAGGTACTGCCATAACAGAAACTGAAAATGTGGCTCTGGGATTGAGTGGCAGGCTGAAGCTGGAAAGATCTTGAGAATATTATTAAAGTCTAATGGCCCTTGAAGAAACTTTTGCTGGTGTATTGGTGAGTTGAAAAGAAATTGAGGATAGTGTTACTGAAAGTTGGAAGGACAGGTACATTAATTATGTGGTGGCAGAGACTTAAGCAACACTATGAACTGAAGTAATGTGGAAAATAGAACAAAGTAGAAGTAGAAAATTAACTGAGATTTCAAAGGAGAGTGTTGAAGATGCCACCTGGCTTCTTCTAGCTACTGGTAGTAAAATGTGATGAGAATATTAAGTGAAAGAAATGTATTTATATATAATGGATCCAGGACTTATTGAAATAAAAAATAAAGCTGTTTTTCATCTCAGTTTATTCAGATGGCAAATGATGCTGAAATTATGAAAAGGCTTTTGAACAACAATCATTTCAGGACACTCTCAGGAAAATAGATAATAAAGATGATATCAAGGGCGTTACACTACAACTCCTTGCAAACACTTAAGAAAAATTTAAGGTGGTATCTCAAACAGATGAATATCTCTAAGGAGTTTAAAAAGCATGTATTGAAAATTGTTTCTGTTCAACAATAGGGCTTTTAAGAATACTAAAGATTTTCCTTAAAGCAGCCAAGGATAGCGAAAGTATTATTATGGTGAAATTTGTGTGTTTAGCTCTTGACTATTAGGGTGAACCCTCAGTTCAGTTCAGTTCAGTTCAGTCACTCAGTCGTGTCCAACTTTTTGTGACCCCGTGAACTTCAGCACGCCAGGCCTCCCTGTCCATTATCAACTCCCGGAGTTTACTCAAACTCACGTCCATCGAGTCAGTGATGCCATCCAGCCATCTCATCCTCTGTCATCCCCTTCTCCTCCTGCCCCCAATCCCTCCCATCATCAGGGTCTTTTCCAATGAGTCAACTCTTCGCATGAGGTGGCCAGAGTACTGGAGTTTCAGCTTTAGCATCATTCCTTCCAAAGAAATCCCAGGGCTGATCTCCTTCAGAATGGACTGGTTGGCTCTCCTTGCAGTCCAAGGGACTCTCAAGAGTCTTCTCCAACACCACAGTTCAAAAGCATCAATTCTTCGGTGCTCAGTTTTCTTCACGGTCCAACTCTCACATCCATACATGACCACTGGAAAAACCATAACCTTGACTAGACGGACCTTTGTTGGCAAAGTAATATCTCTGCTTTTGTTATGCTGTCTAGATTGGTCATAAACTTTCCTTCCAAGGAGTAAGTGTCTTTTAATTTATTCAAAAGAAATCCACAATTTTAAGAGAAGTATTGTTGCAAGAATACTACCAAGGGACAGAGACAGTACAACATGAAAATGGATCTTTGGACTTTTGACATTTCCACTGGCAGGAAACAAGCTGATAAAAGTAATCTGTAAACATCCAAATATTTTTATGGAAAGGATGAATAAGGGAGTAGAACCATAAGCCTGGTGAACAGAGCTAAGACCTATAGACTTTTGTTCTGTATACCCAGGCATCAGGCCTGAGTCAAGGAACCATCAGTGTGTTCCTCACTGGTATCCAAAATTATGTATGGACTAATGGCTGCTGTTTGCTATTTTTTATTCCCCACCCCTAGCTTTTAATGCAAAAGTCTACAGTGATATTTTTATGCCTCTTTCACTATGGTATGTTGGCATGTGCAAGACCTACAACTTGTCCTTTTAGTTCACCAGATCTACAGATTGAAAAGAGCTAAACCTGAGGAGCTGCACTTGATATGTAACATCTGAAAAGTTTAATACACACTTAGATGAGATTCTAGACTTTGAACCTATGCGTGATGCCATAATAGATGATATTTCTGTGCCTTAGGAAGTGGAGAATATATTTTGCATGCAGAAGGAATATCAGTTCAGTTCAGTTCATTTCAGTTGCTCAGTCGTGTCCAACTCTTTGTGATCCCATGAATCACAGCACGCCAGGCCTCCCTGTCCATCACCATCTCCCAGAGTTCACTCAGATTCACGTCCATCGAGTCCGTGATGCCATCCAGCCATCTCATCCTGGGTCGTCCCCTTCTCCTCCTGCCCCCAATCCCTCCCAGCATCAGAGTCTTTTCCAATGAATCAACTCTTCGCATGAGGTGGCCAAAGTACTGGAGTTTCAGCTTCAGCATCATTCCTTCCAAAGAAATCCCAGGGTTGATCTCCTTCAGAATGGACTGGTTGGATCTCCTTGCAGTCCAAGGGACCCTCAAGAGTCTTCTCCAACACCATAGTTCAAATGCATCAATTCTTCAGTGCTCAGCCTTCTTCACAGTCCAACTCTCACATCCATACGTGACCACAGGAAAAACCATAGCCTTGACTAGACGGACCTTAGTCGGCAAAGTAATGTCTCTGCTTTTGAATATACTATCTAGATTGGTCATAACTTTCCTTCTAAGGAGTAAGTGTCTTTTAATTTCATGGCTGCAGTCACCATCTGCAGTGATTTTGGAGCCCCCAAAAATAAAGTCTGACACTGTTTCCCCATCTATTTCCCATGACGTGATAGGACCAAATGCCATGATCTTCATTTTCTGAATGTTGAGCTTTAAGCCAACTTTTTCACTCTCCTCTTTCACTTTCATCAAGAGGCTTTTTAGCTCCTCTTCACTTTCTGCCATAAGGGTGGTGTCATCTGCATATCTGAGGTGATTTATATTTCTCCTGGCAATCTTGATTCCAGCTTGTGTTTCTCCCAGTCCAGCGTTTCTCGTGATGTACTCTGCAGAGAAGTTAAATAAGCAGGGTGACAATATACAGCCTTGACGTACTCCTTTTCCTATTTGGAACCAGTCTGTTGTTCCATGTCCAGTTCTAACTGTTTGAGGCAAAGGTATGCTTGTAATTTCTTTGACTTTCCTTCCATAAAAAGTGGAGTCTAATTGCCCTTCCCTTGATATGAGTGAGCCTTAGTGACTTGCTTCTAGCAAATATAATGTGGCAGAAGTGATGTTGCAGGACTTCCAAGAGTATGTCATATAAACTGATATTTCTAGCTAATGGTCTCTCTTTGCATTTTTCAGAACACATGCCTTTGTTGCCCTGAGCTGCCATTTAAGAAGTCTGGCTACCATACCTCCATGCTGGAGACACCACATTGAATGACCATGTAGAGATAAGTAAGATGCATGAGGAGCCCCAGTTTTCTCACTCCCAGCTTTTTCCAGGTTTCTCAACCCAGGCACTAGACCCCTGTTTTCAAGAAGTGTCAGACAAAGGTGTGTAGAAATAAGCTGTCCCTACTAGCCCTGCTTAGACTGAATATGATAAAAATGTGTTAGGTTTTGAGGTTTTGATTTGTTACACATTAGATTACTAGAACAGTTTATGTTTACATGTCTTATTCTTCTCACTGTTACATTTAATATTGAGAGTTATAACACTGTTTTGCACTATTTTTTTTAAATGTATATAACCCAAAGTAGTTCTCTTCACACAGGAGGTACTCGGTAAATCTAACTGATATTCTTAAATGGATTGAAGCGTAACACAGACTACATGCACTTGGCTCTTTTAAAGCAGCTTCATTTAACAATATAGTTTTATTACTTCACATTTCCCTTTTGAAACTTTCATCTTGTTTATTTGTTTACCTTAGTTCCTTTCTGACTTTGGCTCCAGTTCATAACTCTGATATCTCTTTTACTTCATCTCTGACTCCTTCATGGCCTGATGTTGATGATAACTCTAAGAATACATTGAGTTATATGTAAGTTTTGTTGGGACCAGCCCAACAATGAACTGATCTGAGGGAGTGGTGCTGCAGAAGAATAAAGAAAAATAAGACTCAGAAATAAGGTGGGGATCAGGGGGCTGATGCTATTCGCAGGCAAAAGCCCAGATACTAATTTTGCATGCTTTTTATTGCTAACATCTACTTCCTTGTACGTGCTCTAGAGATAACTGTTTTTTACAATCTTAGATCGAGGATAAAGATATACAATGCACAGTCCTCAATGTCAAACCTTCAGGCCTTTCATGACTCTGCTTAGCCCTTCAGCTGCTGCTGCTGCTGCTAAGTCACTTCAGTCGTGTCCAACTCTGTGGGACCCCATAGATGGCAGCTAACCAGGCTCCTCTGTCCCTGGGATTCTCCAGGCAACAATACTGGAGTGGGTTGCCATTTCCTTCTGCGAGCCCTTCAGCTAGTGACAACCTTTCTCAGCAACTCCCTCAGGGCTCTGGTTATGAGAACAGTCACTAATGGTTTTCCATCAGTCACATCAGTACTTCAACATCTTGTTTTCAAAATGTTTTTCTACAATGTACTTTTACTGCTCCCAGCCCTTTGCCTGCAGGTGATGATAAAGTCATTGTTATTTTTCAAAGAAGTCCTGTTAACTATTGTATAGGCCTGTGCATAGCATATTTCCTATACGTTTTACAAGTGAAGAGCCGCTGTATCCATGGAAGAGTGCATAGTACTTAGTACAAATCAGTAGTCATGTGTCTATTGACCTTAACTATGTGAAACAGAAAGAAGAGTAACTTATATATACCATGCGTTTTAATCCTTGCAACAACATTATCAGGATTATTGTCCTATATTTATAAAAAAAGGAAATTTAAGTTTAAATTGGTGAAGTGACTTCTCTAAGGTAGTATAGTCAACAGTGGAGACAGAATTCAAATCAAAGGTCTAACTTGAAAGCCTATGTCCCTTATGACTCTGCTTTCAGTTTAGTTTAGTTCAGTTCAGTTCATTTGCTCAGTTGTGTCCGACTCTTTGCAACCACATGGACTGCAGCACAACAGGCTTCCCTGCCCATCACCAACACACAAAGCTTGCTCAAACTCATGTCTATCGAGTCCATGATGCCATCCAACCATCTCATCCTCTTCTCCTCCTATTGTCCCCTTCTCCTCTTGCCTTCAATCTTTCCCAGCCTTAGAGTCTTTTCCAATGAGTCAGTTCACAGCAGGTGGCCAAAGTATTGGAGTTTCAGCTTCAGCATCAGTCCTTCCAATGAATATTCAGGACTCATTTCCCTTAGGACAGACTGGTTGGATCTCCTTGCTGTTCAAGGGACTCTCAAGAGTCTTCTCCAACACCACAGTTCAAAAGCATCAGTTCTTCAGCACTTAGCTTTCTTTATAATCCAACTTTCTTTGTAGTCCAACTCTCACATCCATACATGACTACTGGAAAAACCATAGCTTTGACTATGAAAAACCATAGCTTTGACTTTGAGAGTGGGAGACTCCAAAGCAGGAGTGGCAGCCCCAAGGCCAGATGGGCAGGGAGGGGTTCCTTCTACCTTCAGAAGGAAACCACTGAAACCTCTAGGTGTTCAGTTCCAGTTCAGTCACTCAGTTGTGTCTGACTCTTTGCAACCCCATGAACCACACAGCACACCAGGCCTCCCTGTCCATCACCAACTCCTGGGCTATAACCAAACCCATGTCCGTTGAGTCAGCGATGCCATTGAACCATCTCATCTTCTGTTGTTCCCTTCACCTCCTGCCCTCAATCTTTCCCAGAATCAGGGTCTTTTCAAATGAGTCAGCTGTTTGCATCAGGTGGCCAAAGTACTGGAGTTTCAGCTTCAATATCAGTCCTTCCAATGAACACCCAGGGCTGATCTCCTTTAGGATGGACTGGTTGGATCTCCTTGCAGTCCAAGGGACTCTCAAGAGTCTTCTCCAACACCACAGTTCAAAAGCATCAATTCTTTGGCACTCAGCTTTCTTTATAGTCTAACTCTCACATCCATACATGACCACTGGAAAAATCATAGCCTTGACTAGATGGACCTTTGTTGACAAAATAATGTCTCTGCTTTTTAACATGTTGTCTAGGTTGGTCATAACTTTCTTTCCTAGGATTAAACATATTTTAATTTCATGGCTGCAGTCACCATCTGCAGTGATTTTGGAGCCCCCAAAATAAAGTCAGTACACAATCCAATTTATATACTTCCAAGATTAACTTCTATGCTGGGTATAGTTTCATATGGAGTCCTCCCTCCCTCAGCCTCATCCAACAGTCACCACATCCTGCCTTATACCCAAGGACATCATTCTGGTCCAGGTTCCATCATCCCTAAAAATAATGCCACCTGCAGAGACATGGATGTACCTAGAGATTGTCATACAGAGTGAAGTAAGTCAGACAGAGAAAGATATAGGGTATCATTTATATGTGGAATCTAAAAAAAAATGGTACAAATGAATTTATTTACAAAACAGAGTCACAAATGTAGAAAAACAAACATCATTATCGAGGTGGAAAGGAGGAAGAGGGATAAATTGGCAGATTGGGACTGACATATACACACTGCTATATATAAAACTGATAAGTAATAAGGGCTTACAGTATAGCACAGGGATCTCGAAATACTCTGTAATGACCTATGTGGAAAAAGAATCTTAAAAAGAGTAAATATATGTTTATGTATCACTGCTTTGCTTTGCTATACAACAGAAACTAAAACAACATTATAAATCAGTTCAGTTCAGTTCAGTTGCTCAGTCGTGTCCGACAATTTGCGACCCCATGAATCACAGCACATGAGGCCTCCCTGTCCATCACCAACTCCCAGAGTTCACTCACACTCACATCCATTGAGCCAGTGATGCCATCTAGCCATCTCATCTTCAGTTGTCCCCTTCTTCTCTTGCCCCCAATCCCTCCCAGCATCAGAGTTTTTTCCAATGAGTCAACTCTTCACATGAGGTGGCAAAAGTACTGGAGTTTCAGCTTTAGCATCATTCCTTCCAAAGAAAACCCAGGGTTGATCTCCTTCAGAATGGATTGGTTGTATCTCCTTGCAGTCCAGGGGACCCTCAAGAGTATTCTCCAACACCACAGTTCCAAAGCATCAATTCTTTGGCGCTCAGCCTTCTTCACAGTCCAACTCTCACATCCATACATGACCACAGGAAAAACCATAGCCTTGACTAGACGGACTTTAGTCAGCAAAGTAATGTGTCTGCTTTTGAATATACTCTCTATGTTGATCATAACTTTTCTTCCAAGGAGTAAGCATCTTTTAATATCATGGCTGCAATCACCATCTGCAGTGATTTTGGAGCCCCCCAAAATAAAGTCTGACACTGTTTCCACTGTTTCTCCATCTATTTCCCATGGAGTGATGAGACTGGATTCCATGATCTTCGTTTTCTGAATGTTGAGCTTTAAGCCAACTTTTTCACTCTCCACTTTCACTTTCATCAAGAGGCTTTTTAGTTCCTCTTCACTTTCTGCCATAAGGGTGGTTTCATCTGCATATCTGAGGTTATTGGTATTTCTCTCGGCAATCTTGATTCCAGCTTGTGTTTCTTCCAGTCCAGCGTTTCTCATGATGTACTCTGCATAGAAGTTAAATAAGCAGGGTGACAATATATAGCCTTAACGTACTCCTTTTCCTATTTGGAACCAGTCTGTTGTTCCATGTCCAGTTCTAACTGTTGCTTCCTGGCCTGCATACAGATTTCTCAAGAGGCAGGTCAGGTGGTTTGGTATTCCCATCTTTCAGAATTTCCACAGTTTATTGTGATCCACACAGTCAAAGGCTTTGGCATAGTCAATAAAGCAGAAATAGATGTTTTTTTGGAACTCTCTTGCTTTTACCATGATCCAGCAGATTTTGGCAATTTGATATCTGGTTTCTCTGCCTTTTCTAAAACCAGCTTGAACATCAGCAATATGTGAACTGTGAATTTCCTGATATTCAAGCTGGTTTTAGAAAAGGTAGAGGAATAAGAGATCAAATTGCTATTATAAATCAACTATAGCCAATAAAAATTTAATTTAAAAAAGAGACTGGAGAAAGCTGCAGAAATTATTTCTGATACTATATTTCACAGTTTTAGACATTTTAAGTCTTATTAATATGCCAGTAAATGCTAGTTTTTCTATTGAGGTGCAATCATGCTCACATTAAAAAACTATTTTTGTTGTTGTTAGATGTCACCATAATAGCTAATTCTTGAGTTGCTATTGGTCATTTGGTTCTCAGTAATACTTCTGGTTTCACTGAACATGTTCAGTGTGAACAATATTTTTGACTCATCTGTTGTATTAAGGACTTTTAATGATATGTTATTTATGAGTTAGAGAGAAAGCAATTGTTTAAAAGTTGAGATGAGGTAAGAATGTAGACCAGAAAAGAAGTAAAAAAAAAAAAAAAAGTTCCTTTCTTATTATAACCTAATTATACTGAAACTTCATTATGTTTTATATTAGTCAATTCTAATCTATCTTTAATAATTGGTAATAGGGAACTATTTCATTTTAGGTAAGATCAGATCCAAACATTATTATTTTCCTGAGCTGCTTTTACTTGAAATTAATTCATCTGACTTCACAGAAAGTGATGCCCACTAAAAATTAAATGATATTTCCTAAATTATTTCATAAGATCTCTGAGTACTGGTTTATTTGTTCAATACCTACAAGACCTTCTGGATCTAACACACACACACACACACACACACACACACACACAAGATATCCTTTTCATCATAGGGGACTGGTATGCAAAAGTATGAAGTCAAGAGATACCTAGAGTAACAGGCAAGTTTGACCATGTGTACAAAATGAAGAAGGGTAAAGTCTAACAAAGCTTTGCCAAAAGAACGTATGGTTCATAGCAAACACCCTCTTCTAACAACACGAGACTCTAGAGAAGGACATCACCAGATGGCCAATACCAAAATCAGATTGATTATATTCTTTGCTGATGAAGATGGAGAAGCTCTATGCAGTCAATAAAAACAAGACCAGGAGCTGAGTGTGGTTCAGATCGTGAACTCCTTATTGCCGAATTCAGACTTAAATTGAAGAAAGTAGGGAAAACCATTAGACCATTCAGGTTTGACCTAAATCAAACTCCTTACAATTATACAGTGGAAGTTATAAATAGAATCAAGGGATTAGATCTGATAGATAGAAGTGCCTGAAGAACCATGGAACAGAGTTTTGTAACATTATATAGGATGCAGTGGTCAAAACCATCCCCAAGAAGAAGAAATGCAAAAAGGCAAAATGTTTGTCTGAGGAGGTATTATAAATAGGATAGGAAAGAATTGAAGCTAAAGGCAAAGGAGAAAAGGAAAGATATACCCATCTGAATGCAGAGTTCCAAAGAATAGCAAGGAGAGATAAGAAAACCTTTCTAAATGATCAAGGCAAAGAAATATAGGAAAACAATAGAATGGGAAAGACTAGAGATCTCTTCAAGAAAATTAGACATACCAAGGAAATATTTCATGCAAAGATGGGCACAATAAAGTGCAGAAATGGTAAGGACCTAACAGAAGCAGAAGATATTGAGAACAAGTGGCAAGCATACACAGAAGAACTATGCAAAAAGGTCTAACAACACAGATAATCACAATGGTGTGATCACTCACCTAGAGCCAGACATCCTGGAATGTGAAATCAAGTGGGCCTAAGGGGAAGCTAGCAGAGATGGAAGAATTCCAGCTGAGCTCTTTCAAATCCTAAAAGATGATGCTGTGAAAGTGCTGCACTCAATATGCCAGCAAGTTTGGAAAACTCAGCAGTGGCCATAGACTGGAAAAGTTCAGCTTTCATTCCAGTCCCAAAGAAAGGCAATGCTAAAGAATGTTCAAACTACTGCACAAATTGCACTCATCTCACACACTAGCAAAGTAATACTCAAAATTCTCCAGGTGAGGCTTCAACAGTCCATGAAGTGAGAACTTCCAGAAGTTTAAGATGGAATTAAAAATGGTAGAGGAATCAGAGATCAAATTGCCAATATCTGTTGGTTCATAGAAAAAGCAAGAGAATTCCAGGAAAACATCTATTTCTTCTTCATTGACTTTGCTAAAACGTTTGACTGTGTGGATCACAACAAACTGTGGAAAATTCTAAAAGAGATGGGAAAACCAAATGACCTTACCTGCCTCCTGAGAAATCTGTATGCAGGTCAAGAAGCAACTGTTAGAACCGGACATGGAACAACAGACTGGTTCCCAATTGGGAATGGAGTATGTCAAGGCTGTATATCATCACCTTGTTTATTTAAGCTATATGCTGAGTACATCATGCAAAATGCCAGGCTGGATGACACACAAGCTGGAATCAAGATTTCCAGGAGAAATATAAATAACCTAAGATATGCAGATGGCACCACCCTTATGGCAGATGGTGAAGAGGAACTGAAGAGCCTCAGGATGAAAGTGAAAGAGGATAGTGAAAATCTGGCTTAAAACTTAACATTCACAAAACTAAGATCATGGCATCCAGTCCCATCAGTTCATGGCAAATAGATGAGGAAACAGTGGAAACAGTGAAAGACTATTTTATTGGGCTCCAAACTCACTGCAGATGGTGACTGCAGCCATGAAGTTAAAAGATGCTTGCTTCTTGCAAGAAAAGCTATGATAAGCCTAGACAGCATATTAAAAAGCAGAGACATTATTTTGCCGACAAAGGTCCATATAGTCAAAGCTAGATTTTTCCAGTCATCACATATGGATGTGAGTTGGATCATAAAGAAAGCTGAGCACCAAAGAATTGATGCTTTTAAATGGTGGTGTTGGAGAAGACTCTTGAGAGTCCCCTGGACTGCAAGATCAAACCAGTCAATCCTAAGGTAAATCAGTCCTGAATATTCATTGGAAGGAATGATGATAAAGCTGAAACTCCAATACTTTGGCCACCTGATGCAAGCTGACTCATTAGGAACGACCCTAATGCTGGGACAGATTGACGGCAGGAGGAGAAGGGGATGGCAGAGATGAGATGGTTGGATGGCATCACGGACTTGATGAACATGATCTGAGCAAGCTCTGGGTGTTGGTGATGGACAGGGAAGCCTGGTGTGCTGCAGTCCATGTGGCCACAAAGAGTCAGACAGGAGTAAGTGACTGAACTGAAGTGAGAAGGTTTTATTGAATTTCACTGCAATATGTGGAATAGTTTTGACATACTAATTCACTACATTTAGTATATTTGCACTTACTGTTTACAGTTTTTTTTCATCCATATAATTTCTTATTACTAGTTATAGCCTTTTGTTGCAGCTTACAGAGGTCCCTTTAACATTTCTTTTCAGTCTGGTTTTGTGGTAATGAACTCCTTTAGGTTTTGCTTGTCTGGGAAACTCTGTCTTTCAACCTGTGTGATAACCTAGTTGTATAGAGTATTCTTGGTCGAAGTTTCTCCTTTCTGTCTTTTGTCCTGTGAAGTTCCTGCTTAAAAAAACTCAGCTAATAGTCTTATGGTGGTTCCCTTGTACACAACTTTTTTTTTTCCTCTCTCTCTCTCTTGCTGTGCTTAGATTTTTCCTTTAGCTTTAATTTTCAATATTTTACTTATGCTTTTAGGTGTGGATTTCATTTGTTTCATCTTGTTTGAAATTTTTGTTTGCTTCCTGGACCTAGATATTTTTTTACTTTCACAGATTAGGAGCGTTTTCAGCCAAAATTGCTTCAAATAATTTTTCTGCCAATTTTATTTCCTATAGTGATTTCCTATGGTGAAATTGGACTTGGAATGACAATACAGGTGAACTATAGCTTTTCAAAATGTATCAAATTAATAGGAGATAGGTATTCATCTTTCACTAAAACAATGTGTTATAATTTTTAATGGCTTTTTTTGGTTGTTAGCTTTATTTTTATTTTGAGGAGGGGCACTTTGTCAAGCAAAAGTGAAAATATTAAGATTTTCTTAAGTTTGCATAATGGGTTCACTTGCAAAGATAACTTGTGGTCAGCAATAAAAACTGCCAGATAGAATCATTGAGGCTCTTGTTTTCCTGTAGAAATGCTATAGTAAAAAAGAAAAAAAAATATGAGATTTGGGGTGGAAATAGCTATATCTGCTTAGAAAATACAATTCTCTTGTTTTTAAAAAATTAATTTATTTTAATTGGAGGATAATTACTTTATAGTGTTGTAGTGGTTTTTGCCATATATTGACATGAATCAGCCATAGGTGTAATGTGTTCCCCATCCTGAACAACCCTCCCACCTCTCTCCCCATCCCATCACTCAGGGTCATCCCAGTGCACCAGCCCTGAACACCCTGTCTCATGCATCTAACCTAGGCTGGCAATCTGTTTCACATATGATAATATACATGTTTCAATGCTATTCTCTCAAATCATCACACCCTCGCCTTCTCCCACAGTCCGAAATTCTGTTCTGTACACCTGTGTCTCTTTTGCTGTCTCACATATAAGGTCATCGTTACCATCTTCCTAAATTCCATATGTATCCATTACTGTACTGTATTGGTGTTTTTCTTTCTGACTTACTTCACTGTATAACAGGCTCCAGTTTTCTCCACCAAATTAGAACTGATTAAAATGCTTTCTTTTTAATGGGTGAGTAATATTCCATTGTGTATATGTACCACAGCTTTCTTATCTATCCATCTGCTGATGGACATCTAGGTTGCTTCCATGTCCTGGCTATTGTAAACAGTGCTGCGATGAACATTGGTGTACACGTGTCTCTTTCAATTTTGGTTTCCTCTGTGTATATGCCCAGCAGTGGGATTGCTGGATCGTATGGCAGCTCTGACATTCCAGGTTCCTATGCAATATTGCTCTTTACAGCATCGGACCTTGCTTCTATCACCAGTCGCATCCACAACTGGGTATTGTTTTTGCTTTGGCTCCATCCCTTCATTCTTTCTGGAGTTATTTCTCCACTGATCTCCAGTAGCATATTGGGCACCTACTGACCTGGGGAGTTCCTCTTTCAGTATCCTATCATTTTGCCTTTTCATACTGTTCATGGTTCTCATGGTTCTCAAGGCAAGAATACTGAAGTGGCTTGCCATTCCCTTCTCCAGTGGACCACATTCTGTCAGACCTCTCCACCACAACCCGCTTGTCTTGGGTTGCCCTGTGGGGATGGCTTGGTTTCATTGAGTTAGAAAAGGCTATGGTCCTAGTGTGATTAGATTGACTAGTTTTCTGTGAGTATGGTTTCAGTGTGTCTGCCCTCTGATGCCCTCTTGCAACACCTACCATCTTACTTGGGTTTCTCTTACCTTGGACTTGGGGTATCTCTTCATGGCTGCTCCAACAAAGCACAGCCACTGCTCCTTACTTTGGACAAGGGGTATCTCCTTACTGCCACCCTTCCTGACCTTCAACTTGATAGCTTCTCTAGGCCCTCCTACACCTGTGCAGCCACCGCTCCTCAGGTTGCTCCTCCTGGCCGCCACCCAAACTACTGCACAATTGCACTCATCTCACATGCTAGTAAAGTAATGCTCAAAACTCTTCAAGCCAGGCTTCAGCAATACGTGAACCATGAAATTCCTGATATTCAACCTGGTTTTAGAAAAGGCAGAGGAACCAGAGATCAAATTGCCAACATCTTTCAGATCATCAAAAAAGCAAGAGAGTTCCCCCCAAAATCTATTTCTGCTTTATTGACTATGCCAAAGCCTTTGACTGTGTGGATCACAATAAACTGTGGAAAATTCTGAGAGAGATGGGACTACCAGACCACCTGACCTGCCTCTTGAGAAATCTGTATGCAGGTCAGGAAGCAACAGTTAGAACTGGACATGGAACAACAGACTGGTTCCAAATAGAAAAAGGAGTACGTCAAGGCTGTATATTGTCACCCTGCTTATTTAACTTCTATGCAGAGTACACCATGAGAAACGCTGGACTGGAAGAAACACAAGCTGGAATCAAGATTGCTGGGAGAAATATCAATCACCTCAGATACGCAGATGACACCACCCTTATGGCAGAAAGTGAAGAGGAACTAAAAAGCCTCTTGATGAAAGTGTAAGCGGAGAGTGAAAAAGTTGTCTTAAAGCTCAACATTCAGAAAACGAAGATCATGGCATCTGGTGCCATCACTTCATGGGAAATAGATGGGGAAACAGAAGAAACAGTGTCAGACTTTATTTTTGGGGCTCCAAAATCACTGCAGATGGTGACTGCAGCCATGAAATTAAAAGATGCTTACTCCTTGGAAGAAAAGTTATGACCAACCTAGATAGTATATTCAAAAGCAGAGACATTACTTTGCCGACTAAGGTCTGTCTAGTCAAGACTATGGCTTTTCCTGTGGTCATGTATGGATGTGGGAGTTGGACTGTGAAGAAGGCTGAGTGCTGAAGAACTGATGCTTTTGAACTGTGGTGTTGGAGAAGACTCTTGAGGGTCCCTTGGACTGCAAGGAGATCTAATCAGTCCATTCTGAAGGAGATCAGTCCTGGGATTTCTTTGGAAGGAATGATGCTAAAGCTGAGACTCCAGTTTTGCCACCTCATGTGAAGAGTTGACTCACTGGAAAAAACTCTGATGCTGGGAGGCATTGGGGGCAGGAGGAGAAGGGGACAACAGAGGATGAGATGGCTGGATGGCATCACTGACTCGATGGACGTGAATCTGAGTGAACTCCGGGAGTTGGTGATGGACAGGGAGGCCTGGCGTGCTACAGTTCATGGGGTAGCAAAGAGTCGAACATGACTGAGCGACTGAACTGAACAGATGGCTGCTCTCTTTCCAATTTTTTAAGGAACCTTCACACTGTTCTCCATAGTGGTTGTACTAGTTTGCATTCCCACAGTGTAAGAGTGTTCCCTTTTCTCTGCATCCTCTCCAATATTTATGCTTATAGACTTTTTGATAGCAGCCATTCTGACTGGTGTGAGATGGTACCTGACTGTGGTTTTGATTTGCATTTCTCTGATAATGAGTGTTGCTGAGCATCTTTTCATGTGTTTGTTAGCCATCTCTAAGTCTTCTTTGTAGAAATGTCTGTTTAGTTCTTTGGCCTATTTTTTGATTGGGTATTTTATTTTTCTGGAATTGAGCTAAATGAGCTGCTTGTACATTTTTGAGATTAATTCTTTCTCAGTTGGTTTGTTTGCTATTATTTTCTCCATTATGAAGGCTGTCTTTTCACCTTGCTTCCTTCATTGTGCCAAAGATTTTAAGTTTAATTAGGTCCCATTTGTTTATTTTTGCTTTTATTTCCATTACTCTGGGAGGTGGGTCATAGAGGATCTTGCTGTGATTTATGTCAGAGAGTGTTTTGCCTATGTTTTCCTCTAGGAGTTTTATAGGTTTTGGTCTTATGTTTAGATCTTTAATCCATTTTGAGTTTATTTTTGTGTATGGTGTTAGAAAGTATTCTAGTTTCATTCTTTTACAAGTGGTTGACCAGTTTTCCCAGCACCACTTGTTAAAGAGATTGTCTTTTCTCCATTGTATATTCTTGCTTCCTTTGTCAAAGATAAGGTGTCCATAGGTGTGTGGATTTATCTCTGGGCTTTCTATTGTGTTCCATTGATCTATATTTCTGTCTTTGTGCCAGTACCATAGTGTCTGAAAGATTATAGCTTTGTAGTATAGTCTGAAGTCAGGCAGGTTGATTCCTCTAATTCCTTTCTTCTTTCTCAAGGTTGCTTTGGCTATTCGAGGCTTTTTTGTATTTTCATACAAATTGTGAAATGACTTGTTCTAGTTCTCTGTAAAATAGCATTGGTAGCTTGATAGGGATTGCATTGAATCTATAGATTGCTTTAGGTAGTATACTCACTTTCACTATATTAATTCTTCCGATCCATTCACATGGTATATTTCTCCATCTATTTGTGTCCTCTTTGATTTCGTTCATCAGTGTTTTATAGCTTTCTACATATAGGTATTTTGTTTCTCTAGATAAATTTATTCCTAAGTATTTTATTCTTTTCATTGCAATGGTGAATGGAATTGTTTCCTTAATTTCTCTTTCTGTTTTCTCATTGTTAGTATATAGGAATGCAAGGGATTTCTGTGTGTTTGTTTGATATTGTGCATCTCTACTATATTCATTGATTAGCTTTAGTAATTATCTGGTAGAGTCTTTAGGGTTGTCTATGTAGCAGATCATGTCATCTGCAAACAATGCCAGTTTTACTTCTTCTTTTCCAATCTGGGTTCCTTTTATTTCCTTTTCTCTCTGATTGCTGTGGCTAAAACTTCTAAAACTATGTTGAATAGTTGTGGTGAGAGTGGGCACACTTGTCTTGTTCCTGATTTAAGGGGAAATGCTTTCAATTTTTCACCATTAAGGATAATGTTTGCTGTGGGTTTGTCATATATAGATTTTATTATGTTCAGGTATGTTCCTTCTATGCCTGCTTTCTGGAGGGTTTGTTTTTTTTTTTAATCGTAAATGGATGTTGAATTTTGTCAAAGCCTTTCTCTGCATCTATTGAGATAATCATATGGTTTTTATCTTTCAATTTGTTAATGTGGTGTGTTACATTGATTGATTTGCGAAAATTGAAGAATCCTTGCATCCCTGGGATAAAGCCCACTTGGTCATGGTGTATGATCTTTTTAATGTGCTGTTTGATTCTGTTTGTTAGAATTTTGTTAAGGATTTTTGCATCTATGTTCATCAGTGATATTAGCCTGTAGTTTTCTTTTTTTTGTGGCATCTTTGTCAGGTTTTGGTATTAGGGTGATGGTTTACCTTCCTCTGGAACTTTCTGGACGAGTTTGAGTAGGGTGGGTGTTAGCTCTTCTCTAAATTTTTGGTAGAATTCAGCTGTGAAGCTGTCTGGCCCTGGGCTTTTGTTTGCTGGAAGATTTATGATTACAGTTTCGATTTCCATGCTTGTAATGAGTCTGTTAAGATTTTCTATTCCTTCCTGGTTCAGTTTTGGAAAGTTGTACTTTTCTAAGAATTTGTCCATTTCTTCTAATCTGTCCATTTTATTGGCATATAGTTGCTAACAGTAGTCTCTTATGATCCTTTGTATTTCTGTGTTGTCTGTTGTGATTTCTCCATTTTCATTTCTAATTATGTTGATTTTATTCTTCCCCCTTTTTTTCTTGATGAGTCTGGCTAATGTTTGTCTGTTTCATTTATGGTTACAAAGAACCAGCTTTTCACTTTGTTGATTTTTGCTATTGTTTCCTTTGTTTCTTTTTCATTTTTTTCTGCCCTAATTTTTATGATTTCTTTCCTTCTACTAACCCTGGGCTTCTTCATTTCTTCTTTTTCTAGTTGCATTAGGTGTAGAGTTAGGTTATTTATTTGATTTTTCTCTTGTTTCTTGAGGCATTCTTGTACTGCTTTGAACCTTCTCCTTAGCACTGCTTTTACTGAATCCCATAGGTTTGGGGTTGATGTGTTTTCATTTTGATTCATTTCTATGATTATTTTGATGTATTTTTTGATTTCTGCTGTGACTTGTTGGTTATTCAGAAGCGTGTTGTTTAGCCTCCATATGTTTGTATTTTTAATAGTTTTCTTGTAGTTGACATCTAATCTTAACACATTGTGATCAGAAAAGATGCTTGGAATGATTTCAATTTTTTTTGATTTTACCAAGACTAGATTTATGGCCCAGGATGTGATCTATCCTGGAGAAGGTTCCATGTGCTCTTGAGAAAAAGGTGAAATTCATTGTTTTCAATGGATTGGAATGTTTTCAATGGGGTGGAATATCCTATAGATATCAATAAGGTCTAACTGGTCCACTGTATCATGTAAGGTTTGTGTTTCCTTGCTAATATTCTGTTTTGATCTAGCCATAGGTGTGAAAGGGGTATTAAAGTCTCCCACTATCATTGTGTTACTGCTAATTTCCCCTTTCATACTTGTTAGCATTTGCCTTACATATTGTCATGCTCCTATGTTGAATGCATCAGTTCAGTTCAATTCAGGTCAGTCGCTCAGTTGTGTCCGACTCTTTGTGACCCCATGAATGGCAGCATGCCAGGCCTCTCTGTCCATCACCAGCTCCTGGAGTTTACCAAAACTCATGTCCTTAAAGTAAGTGAAGCCATCCAGCCATCTCATTCTCTGTCGTCCCCTTCTTCTCCTGCCCCCAATCCCTCCCAGCATCAGAGTCTTTTCCAGTGAGTCAACTCTTCACATGAGGTGGCTGTAGTATTAGAGTTTCAGCTTTAGCATCATTCCTTCCAAACAACACCCAGAACTGATTACCTTCAGAATGGACTGGTTGGATCTGCTTGCAGTCCAGGGGACTCTCATGAATCTTCTCCAACACCACAGTTCAAATGCATCAATTCTGCAGTGCTCAGTTTCCTTCACAGTCCAGCTTTCACATACATGACTTCTGGAAAAACCATAGCCTTTACTACACGGACCTTTGTTGGCAAAGTAATGTCTCTGCTTTTGAATATGCTATCTAAGTTGGTCATAACTTTCCTTCCAAGGAGTAAGTCTTTTAATTTCATGGCTGCAATCACAATCTGCAGTGATTTTGGAATCCAAAAAAAAATAAAGTCTGCCACTGTTTCCACTGTTTTCCCATATATTTCCCAAGAAGTGATGGGATCAGATGCCATGATCTTCGTTTTCTGAATGTTGAGCTTTAAACCAACTTTGTCACTCTCCGCTTTCACTTTCATCAAGAGGCTTTTTAGCTCCTCTTCACTTTCTGCCATAAGGATGGCATCTGCATATATGAGGTGATTTATATTTCTCCTGGCAATCTTGATTCCAGCTTGTGTTGCTTCCAGTCCAGCATTTCTCATGATGTACTCTGCACAGAAGTTAAATAAGCAGGGTGACAATATACAGCCTTGACATACTCCTTTTCCTATTTGGAACCAGTCTGTTGTTCCATGTCCAGTTCTAACGGTTGCTTCCTGACCTGCATACACATTTCTCAAGAGGCAGGTCAGGTGGTCTGGTATTCCCATCTCTTTCAGAATTTTCCACAGTTTATTGTGATCCACACAGTCAAAGGCTTTGACATAGTCAATAAAGCAGAAATTGATGTTTTTCTGGAACTCTCTTGCTTTTTCCATGATCCAGTGGATGTTGGCAATTTGATCTCTGGTTTCTCTGCTTTTTCTAAAACCAACTTGAATATCTGTAAGTTCATGGTTCACATACTGTTGAAGCCTGGCTTGGAGAATTTTGAGCATTACTTTACTAGCGTGTGAGATGAGTGCAATTGTGCGGTAGTTTGAGCATTCTTTGGCATCGTCTTTCTTTGGGATTGGAATGAAAACTGACCTTTTCTAGTCCTATGGCCACTGCTGAGTTTTCCAAACTTGCTGACATATTGAGTGCAGCACTTTCACACCATCATTGTCCAGGATTTGAAATAGCTCAACTGGAATTACACATTTCGACTATCTTTGTTCATAGTGATGCTTTCTAAGGTCCACTTGACTTCACATTCCAGGATATATGGCTCTAGGTGAGTGATCACACCATCGTGATTATCTTGGTCGTGAAGATATTTTTGTACAGTTCTTCTGTGTATTCTTGCCACCTCTTCTTAGTATCTTCTACTTCTGTTAGGTCCGTACCATTTCTGTCTTTTATTAAGGCCATCTTTGCATGATCTGTTCCCTTGATATCTCTAATTTTCTTGAAGAGATCTCTAGTCTTTTCCATTCTGTTGTTTTCCTCTATTTCTTTGCACTGACCGCTGAAGAAGGCTTTCATATCTCTCCTTGCTATNATATAATATATAATATATGTTGGGTACATATATATTTTGGGCTTCCCTGGTGGCTCAGAGGTTAAAGTGTCTGCCTCCAATGCGGGAGACCCAGGTTCGATCCCTGGGTCGGGAAGATTCCTTGGAGAAGGAAATGGCAATCCACTCCAGTTTTCTTGCCTGGAGAATCCCATGGACAGAGAAGCCTAGTAGGTTACAGTCCATGGGGTTGCAAAAAGTCAGACATGACTGAGCGACTTCACCTTCACCTTCACATATATATTTATAATATTATATCTTCTTCTTGTATTGATCATTTGATCATTATGTGGTGTCCTTCTTTGTCTCTTTTCACAGCTTTTATTTCAAAGTCTATTTTACCTGATATGAGTAATGCTACTCCTGATTTCTTTGGTCTCCATTTGCATGAAACATCTTTTTCCAGCCCTTTACTTTCAGTCTGTATGTGTCCCTTGTTTTGAGGTGGGTCTCTTGTAGATAGCATATATAGGCATATTGTCTTTGTATCCATTCATCCAGTCTTTGTCTTTTGGTTGGGGCATTTATCCCATTTACATTTAAGGTAATTATTGATAAGGATGATCCCATTGCCATTTATTTTGTCATTTTGGGTTCGAGTTTATACATCTTTTCTGTGTTTCCTGTCTAGAGAAGATCCTTTAGCATTTGATAAAGAGCTAGTTTGGTGGTTCTGAATTCTCTCAGCTTTTGCTTGTCTGTAAAGCTTTTGATTTGTCCTTCATATCTGAATGAGATCCTTGCTGGGTACAGTAATCTGGGTTGTAGCTTTTTCTCTTTCATCACTTTAAGTATGTCCTGCCATTCCCTTCCGGCCTGAAGACTTTCTATTGTAAGATCAGCTGTTATCCTTAGGGTCATCCCCTTGTGTGTTGTTTGTTGTTTTTCCCTTGCTGCTTTTAATATTTGTTCTTTGTTTTTAATATTCATTAATTTGATTAATATGTGTCTTTGGGTGTTTTGCCTTGGGTTTATCCTGTTTGGGAATCTTTGGGTTTCTTGGGCTTTGGTTGCTATTTCCTTCACCATTTAGGGAAGTTTTTGACTATTATCTCCTCAAGTATTTACTCATGGACTTTCTTTTTGTCTTCTTCTGAGAGTCCTGTGATTCGAATGTTGGGGCGTTTGACATTGTCCCAGAGGTCTCTGAAGTTGTCCTCATTTCTCTTAATTCTTTTTTCTTTTTCCTCTCTGCTTCATTTATTTCTACCATTCTATTTTCCATCCCACTTATCCTATCTTCTGCCTCAGTTATTCTACTGTTTGTTCCCTCCAGAGTGTTTTTGATCTCAGTTGTTGCATTATTTATTATTCATTGACTCTTTATTGCTTCTAGGTCTTTGTTAAAAATTTCTTGCATCTTCTCAATCCTTTTCTCCAGAGTATTCATCTGTAACTCCATTTTGTTTTCAAGATTTTGGATCATTTTCACTATCATTATTCTGAATTATTTTTCAGGTAGATTGTCTATCTCTTCCTCTTTTGTTTGGTTTGGTGGGCATTTATCATGTTCCTTTACCTGCTGAATATTTCTCTGTCTTTTCATCTTGTTTAGGTTGCTGTGTTTGGGGTGGCCTTTCTGTATGCTGGAAGTTTGTGGTTCCCCTTTATTATGGAGGTTCCTCCCTGTGGGTGGGGTTGGATGAGAAGCTTGTCAAGGTTTCCTGGTTAGGGAAGTTTGTGTCGGTGTTCTGGTGGGTGGAGCTGGATCCCCTTCTCTCTGGAGTGCAATGAAGTGTCCAGAAGTGAGTTTTGAGGTGTCTGTGGGTTGGTGTGACTTTTTGCCACCTGTATTTTAATGCTTAGGGTTATGTTCCTCTGTTGTTGGAGAATTAGGTTGGTATGTCTTGCTCTGAAACTTGTTGGCTCTTGGGTGGAGCTTGGTTTCAGTGTAGGTATGGAGGCTTTTGGATGAACTCTTGTCGATTAATATTCCCATAGTCAGGAGTTTTCTGAAGTTCTCAAGTTTTGGATTTAAGCCTCCTGCCTCTGGTTCAGTCTTGTTCTTACAGTAGCCTCAAGACTTCTCCATACTGCACCAATGATAAAAGATTCACCACAGTGAGGGACACCCAGAGAGGTTCACAGAGGTACATGGAGGAGAGAAGAGATTTGGAATCAAAAGGGGAGAGAGCAATCTAGCCAGTAATCAATTCCCTATGTGCTCTCACCAGTCTGGAACATCCAGAGAGGTTCACAGAGATACATGGGGAAGAGAAGAGGGAGGAGGGAGATAGAGGTGACCTGGAGGAGAAGAGGCGTATCAAAAGGAGAGAGACAGATCTAGCCAGTAATCGGTTCCCTAGGTTTTCTCCACAGCCCAGAACACCCAAGGAGATTCACAGAGTTGGGTAGAGAAGAGAAGCAGGAGGTAGGAGATAGAGGTGACCTGGGGGAGGAAAAGGAGAGTCAAAAGTGAGAGAGGGTAATCAAGCCAGTAATCACACTCTTAAGTAAAAATGGATACTGAAGATTGGGTGCTGAAAGGTACAAATTTGATAACAAATACCAAAAAGCAAAGATTAAAAATCTAGAGCAGAGGTTCAGTTCAGTTCAGTTCATTCACTCAGTCGTGTCCGACTCTTTGTGACCCCATGAATCGCAGCAAACCAGGCCTCCCTGTCCATCACCAGCTCCTGGAGTTCACTCAGACTCACATCCATCGAGTCAGTGATGCCATCCAGCCATCTCATCCTGGGTCGTCCCCTTCTCCTCCTGTCCCCAATCTCTCCCAGCATCAGAGTCTTTTCCAGTGAGTCAACTCTTCCCATGAGGTGTCCAAAGTACTGGAGCTTCAGCTTTAGCATCATTCCTTCCAAAGAAATCTCAGGGTTGATCTCCTTCAAAATGGACTGGTTGGATCTCCTTGCAGTCCAAGGGACCCTCAAGAGTATTCTCCAACACCACAGTTCAAACGCATCAATTCTTCTGCGCTCAGCCTTCTTCACAGTCCAACTCTCACATCCATACATTACCACAGGAAAAACCATAGCCTTGACTAGACGGACCTTAGTCGGCAAAGTAATGTCTCTGCTTTTGAATATACTATCTAGGTTGGTCATAAGTTTTCTTCCAAGGAGTAAGTGTCTTTTAATTTCATGGCTGCAGTCACCATCTGCAGTGATTTTCGAGCCCAAGAAAATAAAGTCTGTCACTGTTTCTACTGTTTCCCCGTCTATTTCCCATGAAGTGATGGGACCAGATGCCATGATCTTCACTTTCCGAATGTTGAGCTTTAGGCCAACTTTTGCACTCTTCAGTTTCATTTTCAACAAGAGGCTTTATAGTTCCTCTTCACTTTCTGCCATAAGGGTGGTGTCATCTGCATATATGAGGTTATTGATATTTCTCCTGGCAATCTTGATTCCAGCTTGTGTTTCTTCCAGTCCAGCGTTTCTCATGGTGTACTCTGCATAGAAGTTAAATAAGCAGGGTGACAATATACAGCCTTGACGTACTCCTTTTCCTATTTGGAACCAGTCTGTTGTTCCATGTCCAGTTCTAACTGTTGCTTCCTGGCCTGCATACAGATTTCTCAAGAGGCAGGTCAGATGGTCTGGTATTCCCATCTCTCTCAGAATTTTTCACAGATTATTGTGATCCACACAGTCAAAGGCTTTGGCATAGTCAATAAAGCAGAAATAGATGTTTTTCTGGAACTCTCTTGCTTTTTCCATGATCCAGTGGATGTTGGCAATTTGATCTCTGGTTCCTCTGCCTTTTCTAAAACCAGGTTGAACATCAGGGAGTTCAGGGTTCATGTATTGCTGAAGCCCGGCTTGGAGAATTTTGAGCATTACTTTACTAGCATGTGAGATGAGTGCAATTGTGCAGTAGTTTGAGCATTTTTTGGCATTGCCTTCCTTTGGAAGTGGAATGAAAACTGACCTTTTCCAGTCCTGTGGCCACTGCTGAGTTTTCCAAACTTGCTGGCATAGTGAGTGCAGCACTTTCACAGCATCATCTTTCAGGATTTGAAACATCTCAACTGGAATGCCATCACCTCCACTAGCTTTGTTCGTAGTGATGCTTTCTATGGCCCACTTGACTTCACATTCCAAGATGTCTGGCTCTAGATTAGTGATCACATCATCATGATTATCTGGGTCGTGAAGATCTTTTTTGTACAGTTCTTGCGTGTATTCTTGCCACCTCTTCTTGATATCTTCTGCTTCTGTTAGGTCCAGACCATTTCTCTCCTTTATTGAGCCCATCTTTGCATGAAATGTTCCCTTAGTATCTCTAATTTTCTTGAAGAGATCTCTAGTCTTTCCCATTCTGTTGTTTTCCTCTATTTCTTTGCATTGATTGCTGAAGAAGGCTTTCTTATCTCTTCTTGCTATTCNTTTTGTTCAAGGAATAGTAGGTCATAAAAATGAAAATTAAATGAGTAATAAAGAACTTAGAAATAAAATGATTAAAAATATTTGAAAAATGATAATAGTAAAATATATCTAGGAATTTCTCTGGAGCTGTGGAGGGCAGTGTGGGGTCATTTCCATTTCAGATACTTCCTTGCTCCAGCTTATACTTCTTCTCAATGTCTACAGGCCACTTCCAATGTAGTCGGTGCTAACTATAGGGTTTTAATCTGTTGCACCTGTCACTTCCAAAGCAGTTCCCTCTTTGTTTATATGGGCTTCCTCTATTTGCAAGTCTCTTCAGTGTCTAATTTCCACCTGTCTAATTTCTGCCCTGACACAAGTGGGCAAAGGTGATCACTTATTTAGGCTCACTTGTACGGTTGTGCTGTGGGGAAGGAGGAACATTGCAAACCAATATCACTGGCATCTGTGGGGAGTGCTTGCAGTGTCTGGGCCACACTGGGTTTACCCCCACTCAAAGCGTGTGTGCTCCCAGTCTACAGTGCTCAGGCTCCAGGTTGCTCTGCAGGGGAACTGTTTAAAGCAGGCCCTGGGTTGCATGCACTTCCCAGGTCTAAGCCACTCAGGTTCAGGTTCTCGGGTACTCCACAAAGACACAGACTTGGTCGGGCCTGAATTTTGTGCCCTTCCCAGGTCCGAGCAGCTCAGGTGACCAGGTGCTTGGCGAGCACACTCTCTCCAGATGGGCGGTGCATCTTATCACCTCCCTGGTCCCAGCTGCTCGGTTTCCTGGTGCGCAGTGGGATTGCCATCTCAGGTGTGCTGTGTGATAATGGTTAAAATTCACTATTCACTGATTCTTTTTTAATAAAATTAAAGCCATGTTAAAAAATCCGATTTGTGTTGTCTGAATGAACTAAAATCTTAATTTAACATGAGTAGTTATTTCATGAACAAAAGGGCCCCTTTACATTTTTTTTTAAATGAATTTTTAATTGGAGGATAATTACAATATTGTGGTGGTTTTTGCCTTACATCAACATGAATTGCCCATAAGTATACATTGTCCCTTGCATCCTGAAACCCTCTCCCACCTCCTTCCCTACCCTGTCCCTCTAGGTTGTCCCAGAGCATTGTCTTTGGGTGTCCTGCTTCAAGCATCGAAGTTACACCTGTCATCTATTTCACGTATGGTAATGTATATGTTTCAATGCTATTTTCTCAGATTATCCCACCCTCACCTTCTCCCACTGAGTCCAAAAGTTTGTTCTTCAGTCTGTGTCTTTGTTGCTGCCCTGCATGTAGGATAGCCTGTACTATCTTTCTAAATTCCATGTATATGCATTGATGTACAATATTTGTCTTTCTCTTTCTGACTTAACTCACTCTGTATAATAGGTTCCAGGTTCATCCATCTCATTAGAAATGACTCAAATTGCATTCCTTTTTATAGCTGAGTAATGTTCTATTGTGTATATGTACTAAAACTTCCTTATTCATTCATATGCTGATGAATGTATAGAATATTTCCATGTTCTAATTATAGTAAATAGTGCTACAATGAGCATTGGTTCCTGTGTTTCTTTCAGTTCTGATTTCCTCGGATTATATGCTCAGCAGTGGTATTTCTGGGTCGTATGGCAGTTCTATTACCAGTTTTAAAGGAATTTCCACACTATTTTCCATAGTGACTGTACCAGTTTGCATTCCCACCAACACTGTAAGAGGGTTCCATTTTCTCCACACACTCTCCAGCATTTATTCTCTGTAGACTTGTTGGTGGCCATTCTGGCTGGTGTGAGCTGATACCTCATTGTGGTTTTGATTTGCATTTCTCTAATAATGAATGATGCTGAGCTTTTCATGTGTTTGTTAGCCATCTGTATGTCTTCTTTGGAGAAATGTCTGTTTAGGTCTTTTGCCCACTTGGTTTGCTCATTTTTCTGGTATTGAGGTGCATGAGCTGTTTGTATATTTTGGAGATTAATTCTTCAATGGTTGTTTTATTTGCTATTATTTTATCCCATTCTGAAGGCTGTCTTTACATCTTGTTTATAGTTTCCTTTGTTGTGCAAAAGCTTATAAGTTTAATTAAGTCCCATTTATTTATTTTTGTTTTTATTTCCACTACTCTGGAATGTGGGTTATAGGGGATCTTGCTGTGCTTTATGTTGGAGAGTGTTCTGCCTATGTATTCCTCTAAGAGTTTTATATTTTCTGGTCTTACAATTAGGTCTTTATTCCACTTTGAGTTTATTTTTGTGTATGGTGTTATAAAGTGTTCTAGTTTCATTCTCTGGCATGTAGTTGACCAATTTTCAGCACCACTTATTTAAGAGATTGTCTTTTCTCCATAGTATGTTTTTGACTCCTTTGTAAAAGTTATGGTATCCATAGGTGTGTGGATTTATATCTGGGCTTTCTATTTTGTTCCATTGATCCATATTTCCTTGTGCCAGTATCATACTGTCTTGATGATTATACTCTTGTGGTATAGTCTGAAGTAGGGAAGGTTGATTCCTCCAGTTCTATTCTTCTTTCTCAAGATTCTTTGGCTTTTCAGGGTCTTTTGTGTTTCCATACAAATTGTGAAATTATTTGTTCTCCTTCTGTGAAAAATATCATTGGTAGTTTGATAGGAATTGCATTGAATATATAGATTCCTTTGGTAGTATGCTCATTTTCATTATATTGATTCTTCCAATCCAAGAACATGGTATATTTCTCCATCTATCTGTGTCATCTTTGATTTCTTTCATTGGTGTTTTATAGTTTTCTGTATACAGGTCTTTTGTTTCTTTAAGTAAATTTATTCCTAAGTATTTTATTTTTTTCATTGCAATAGTGAATGGGATTGTTTCCTTAATTTGTCTTTCTGATTTTTCATTGTTAGCATGTTGGAATGCAAAGGATTTCTATTTGTTAATTTTATATCCTGTGACTTTACTACATTCATTGATTAGTAATTTTCTGGTGGCATCTTTAGGGCTTTCTAGGTAGAAGATCAGACATCTGCAATCAGTGAGAGTTTTACTTCTTTTCCAATCTGGATTTCTTTTTTGTTTTTTTCTACTCTTATTGCTGTGGCTAGGACTTCCAAAACTATGCTCAATAGTAGTGGTGAGGGTGGGAACCTTCAAAATTATCACTTCCTAATTTTAGAGGAAATGCTTTCAATTTTTATTCATTGAGGGTAATGTTTGCTTTGGGTTTGTTGTATATGGCTTTTATTATGTTGAGGTATATTCCTTCTATGCCTACTTTCTGGAGAGTTTTTACCATAAGTTACAGTTGAATTTTGTCAAAGGCTTTCTCTGCATCTATTGAAATAATCATATGGCTTTTATCTTTCAATTTGTTAACATGGTATATCATGTTGATTAAGCTGGCTTCCCTAGTAGCTCAGTTGGTAAGGAATCTGCCTGCAATGCAGTAGACCCAGGTTTGATCACACTGATTGATTAGCAAATATTGAAGGATCCTTGCATCTCTGGAATAAAGCCCACTTGATCATGATGTTTGATCTTTTTAATATGTTGTTGGATTCTTTCTGCTAGAATTTTGTTTAGAATTTTTATATCTATGTTCTCAGTGATATTGGCCTGTAGTTTTTTCTTTCTTTCTTTTTTTTTTGGTGGCATTTTTGTCTGGTTTTGGTATTGGGGTGATGGTGGCCTCATAGAATGAGTTTGGAAGTTTTATTTCCTCTGCAGTTTTCTGAAAGACTTAAGTAGGATAGATATTAGCTCTTCTCTAAATTTTTGGTAGAATTCACCTGTGAAGTCATCTCCTGGGATTTTTTTTGTTGGAAGATTTTTGATTACAGTTTTGATTTCCATGTTTGTGATTGGTCTGTTCAAAATTTCTATTTCTTCCTGGTTCAGTTTTGGAAGGTTATACTTTTCTAGGAACTTGTCCATTTCTTCCAAGTTGTCCATTTTATTGGCATATTGTTGCTCATAGTAGTCTCTTATGATTGTTTGTATTTCTGTGTTTTCTGTTGTAATTTCTCCATTTTCATTTCTAATTTTATTGATTTGAATCTTCTTCCTTTTTTTCTTGGTGAATTAGGCTAAGAGTTTTTCTGTTTTATTTACCTTCTCAAAGAATCAGCTTTTAGTTTTCTGGATCTTTGCTATGATTCCCTTCATTTGTTTTTCACTTATTTCTGCTTTGATTTTTATGATTCATTTCCTTCTACTAACTTTTTGGTTTTTGTTCTTGTTTTCCTATTTGCTTTAGGTGTAAGGTTAGGTTTTGATGGTTTTTTTTTGTTTCTTGAGGTAGGCTTATATTGCTATGAACTTCCCTCTTAGCATTACTTTTACTTAATCCCATAGGTCTTGGATTGTCATGTTTTCATTATCATTCATTTCTTTGCATATTTTGATTTTCTTTCTGATTTCTTTGGTGATCTGTTGGTCATTCAGAAGCATGCATGTTGTTTTGCCTCCATATGTTTGTATTTTTTATAATTTTTTCCCTGTAGTTGATACCTAATCTCACTCCATTGTGATTAGGAAAGTTGCTTGAAATGATTTCAATTTTTTACAGTTTACCAAGGCTTGATTTGTGGCCCAGGATGTGATCTATCCTGGAGAATGTTCCATATGCACTTGAAAAAAAGGTGAAATCCATCATTTTTGGGTGAAATGCCCTGTAGATGTCAATTAGGTCTAACTAGTCCAATGTATCAAATAAAGCTCATTTCCTTGTTAATTTTCTTTCTGGATGATCTGTCCATTGGTGTGAGTGGGGTATTAAAGTCCCCCACTATCACTGTGTTACCATCAATTTCCCCTTTAATAGTTGTTAGCATGCTCCTTTACATTTTTAAACATCTTTAATTTATAGAAAGCTCTTCAAGTTTTCTTAATCTAATTAGAATTAATTTCTATGGTTCTCCCTGGAAAATTATTTTTCTTATGCCTTTAGAATTTTCATTGGATTTACATGTCTCCTTTTCCATCATTCCAACTGGACTTTAAGCTTCTCATGGGTCACATCCTCTCCTGTATAAGAATAGCTTACACAGGACCTACTATAATCCTGGGGACATCTTATTGGGGAATATGATTAGAATGTTATATCTTCATTTTACTGAGGAGAATCAGTATCTGAGGATAGAGGAATTTTGTCACGATTCATTTTGTAGCTCTTGGGGTATGGAGAGAGGGTATATAGTACATGTTTCCTTTTTTTGTGTTTAGCTAAATGCTTTTTCATAATAGGCTACTTTCTTGGGTTTCTTCCCACGGTTAAACATCTTTTTTTTTTTTGATACAGAAAAAAGAGGTCATGTAACTGGAAGTTACATCTATACTATGTTTATCAAGTGCATTCATAAATGAGTTCCATCATCTATTAATCTGAGGTCTTCTCTGTTGACACCTTCAGATTACCTGAGATTTCTGATTAAACCTCAAAAATAGAGTTAATATATTTATTTTTGGTTTCTAAAATTATAGTTGTCCGGGAGTTCAGGGAGTTCCCTGCCTGTGACCACCCCTGAGGACGTTTCAGTATCTTCTGGTCACTTGTCCAGTGGTTCCTCCTCATATAAAACAGGTCTCTTAAAGTGTATAAAAAGGTATTGTGTCTAAGTCAGCTGGAGTTTTCCTAATTGTATATTATAGAGCTGAGAAAGCTTATTAGGCTTATAGTCTGGCATGTAAGGACTTCCCTGGTGGCTCGCATGGTAAAGTGTCTGCCTACAAGGCAGGAGACCGGGGTTCAATCCCTGGGTCGGAAGATCTCCTGGAGAAAGAAATGGCAACCCACTCCAATATTCTTGCCTAGAGAATCCTGTGGACAGAGGAGCCTGGTGGGCTGCTGTCCATAGGGTCGCACAGAGTCGGACACGCCTGAAGCGACTTAGCATGCGTGCATGCATTGGAGAAGGAAATGGCAACCCACTCAAGTGTTCATACCTGGAGAATCCTAGGGATGGGGGAGGCTGATGGGCTGCCGTCTATGGGGTTTCCCAGAGTCGGACACAACTGAAGTGACTTAGCAGCAGCAGCAGCAGCATGAGCACTCAGTCATGTCCAGCTCTTTATGACCCCATGGACTTTAGCCCACCAGCCATCTCTGTCCATGGGAGTTTTCAGGCAAGAATATTGGAGTGGGTTGCCATTTCCTACCTCAGAGGATCTTCCTAACTGAGGGATCAAACCTGTGTCTCCTGTGGCTCCTGCATCGTAGGTGGGTTCTTTATCCACAAAGCCATCAGGAAGCCACAGGACAAATTGCTGCCCCTTGAGCTGGAGACAGGTGAGGGACACAGAGGCCTGGTATGCTGCAGTCCATGGGGTCACAAAGAGTTGGACACGACGGGGCAACTGAACAACGAGAAAACTGGAGACAGGAGGACACAGAGAATCACAACTTACTAAGCAGAAAATCAAGACAGAAACCTCTATGGAAGCAGGTGCCAGGGTGACAAAACTGAATTGTAATTTATGGAAGCTCAGTGTGAAAAACTTCAAGAATTAAAAATTACAGGAGGTCACAGTCATACTGAGGCTCCCATACAATCTTTTGAGCTTTATTTCTAGGAGTTCTACCAAGTTCTGGCAGTGGAGATTGGGAAACATTCTCTCAGGCTTCTGACAGGAGGAAGAAAAAGAAATCATTTTGAAATAGGCCAGGGCATTCTGTTCTTAACAAGGTCAATAGAAAATTACTATCTGCTAGGACTTTATTGGAGTCTAACTGATCTGGAAGAAGGGAAATACCTCTTGCTAATTCCCTATAGGGAGAAGGCAATGGCAACCCACTCCAGTACTCTTGCCTGGAACATCCCATGGATGGAGGAGCCTGGTAGGCTGCAGTTCATGGGGTCACTAAGAGTCAGATATGACTGAGCATCTTCACTTTCACTTTTCACTTTCATGCGTTGGACAAGGAAATGGCAACCCACCCCAGCGTTCTTGCCTGGAGAATCCCAGGGACGGGGGAGCCTGGTGGGCTGCCATCTATGGGGTCGCAGAGTCAGACATGACTGAAGCAACTTAGCAGCAGCATCAGCAAGGGAAGAAAAAAACTGAGAAGAATTGTGAAGAAGAATTCATAGCCCAGGGGCACAGGTTCACTAAATAGTAAGACCTGATCATAGGACTATAGAACACTTTCTTTCTACCCACACCCTATTACTGTATCACTACAGGCTTATTTACTGGAGTTCCTTTTATCTAGTTCATCATGCCCAGCTTTCAACAAAAAAATTACAAGGCGTTATTACAAGGCAAAAAGCACATTTTTGAAGAGACAGAACAAGCATCTGAATTAGATTAAGATATGCCAAGGATGTTGAAATTATCAAAGTGAAAATTTGTTTTGACCATAATTAATATGCTAAAGGCTCTAATGGAAAAAGCAGACAACATGTAAGAGCAGAGCAGTAATGTTAAACAGAGAGCAGAGAGTTCTAAGAAAGAATCTAAAAGAAACACTAAAGACCAAAAATATTTTAACAGAAATGAAGACTGACTTTGATGGGTTCACTAATGGACTGGACACTTCTCAGAAAAAAAATCCTTGAACTTCAGATTATGTCAATGGAAACTTTCAAAACTAAATCAAAGAGGGAAAGGTGCTTAAAAAATGAATAGAATATTCACGAATTGTGTATCTGCTGCATTGGTGGATTTTTTTTTATCACTGAGCTACCTGGGAATTCCAAGAATGGTGGAACAATTCCAAAAGGTGTAATATTCATGTAATGGAAATATCAGAAGTAGAAGAAAGAAACAGAAGAAATATTTGAAGCAATAATGATTGAAACTTTCTTAAATTTACATTGGATAACAGATCGATGATTTAGGAAGCTCAGATAAATGCCAGAAAATCCTACTCTTAGGCAGGTATATTCAAACTGCAGAAAGTCAAAAATACAGAAAAAAATCTCAAAGAAAGCCAGAAGAAAAAAAACACCTTATTTATAGAGGAGCAAATATTAGAATTACATCTGATATCTTAGAAACCAGGTAAGCAGGAAGAGAATGGAATGGTAATGTTTAAAGTTTTGAGAGAAAAAAGAAAAAATATCAACGTTGAATTCTAGGTCTTGTAAAATTATCCTTCAAAAGTGAAAAAGAAAGACTTTCTCAGATGAAAATTGAGGAAATTTGTTGCTATATGACCTAACTTGCAAGAAATGTTAAAAGAAGTTCTTCAGAGAGAAAGAATATTATGTATGTCAGAATCGTGGGTCTGTATGAGGACAACAACACAAAAGGAACAAGTGGAGGTAAATTAAAAACTTTTATTTTTCTTATCCATAATTGTTTAAACAGTTTACTCAAAATAGTAATAGAAACATTGCATCCAATGAATAGCCTATGTAACAATGAAATGAATGGAAGCAGAGATAGAAGGAACAGAAATGAGAAATTAGGAATATTTGTTACTATATGGTACTTATATTACTTGTGAAGGAGTATAGTGTTATTTGAAGTGGACTTGTATTAGTTGTATATACATATTTGAAACTCCAGGGAAATCACTTTAAAGAATGAGAAAAAATTATAATTGATATGCTTATATAAAAAGGAATGGAATCATATATGCAATATGTTCAATTAAAATCACAAAGGGCAGAAAAAGTGGAAAACATAGGAATACAGAACAAAGGCAACAAATAGAAAATAGTAACAAATATGATAGATACTACATCACTTTAAATGTCAATGGTCTAAATACACCAATTAAAAAATGAATTGTCACAGTGGATCATAAAAAAATATCCAACTATGCATTGCCTTCAAGAAACCTACTTTAAATATAAAACATATACATTAGAAGTAAAGGGACAGAGCAAGATATAACAAGGTAAAACACTAATTAAAAGGTTGGAGTAGCTATATTCATTTCAGATAGAGAAGACTTTAGAGCAAGGTAACTTACTAGGATTCTCAGGGTTAATTCATAAATGTAAACTCAGGCATGTTTTCAGAAATTACTGACCATTTTTTACTTAAGTGAAAGTGAAAGTTGCTCAGTCGTTTCCAACTCTTTGCGACCCCATAGACTTAGCCTGCCAGGCTCCTCTGTCCATGGAATTATCCAGTCAAGAATACTGGAGTGGGTAGCCTTTCCCTGCGTTGCAGGTGGATTCTTTACCACTGCACCACTGGGCAATCCTTTCACATCTGACTCTAAATTATACTGTTACGCTTTACCCTTTGGTTAAGTTTTAGTTTATAAATCCATAACTAGTGACCCTGTAGGAAGAAAATAGTACAAAAATTTTCATTTAGTGGCAGGTTTCAATTTTTCCATGATAAAGCTCATTGTAAAAAACAAAACACAACAATAGTGACAGAAATTGACCTGGGTCTAAGTTCAGACTCTACAAATGATGCTACTGAATATGTCACTATATTTCCTGTAACTCAACTATTTCCTCATCTACAAAGTAGTGGTAATAACAGTCCTTTTTGTATAGGACTTCTGTGAAGATAGAATAAAATGATGTATTTATAAAGTATCTGGCATATAGTGAGTTGTTATCTATGAACAAAATGTATAAGTAGATTAATTTATTATAAATCATGCAAATTCCACTCTAAGCTTACTA
>SJYQ01104717.1:35884-61408 GCA_006410935.1 Redunca redunca | reverse complement strand
TTAATGAGACTAATGAGATTTTCTTAGATGCCATGAAGAATATTTTATAGAATACCCTTCCCCCAAGATCTATGGAGTATTATAATGCACTTCAATTCTACTTTCTGATATAAAGGCAAAAAGATAAGTTGTCAGCTTATATTTTTCCCTGTTAATTCTTCCTCTGGATAACTGATTTTGAAATTATAGTAAACAGTTTCTAAATTCTCTAATTTAACATATTTCCCATTTTAGAGTGAATAACTTAAGAAATAATATTAAGACTCTTATACACTAAAATGGTTCAGTGGTAAAATGAAAATATGAAAAGTACTTGATAACATTATTCTCAGCATTTTCCATCTGGGAACTAACAACTGCATATTACTGGTGACAAAATTTCAACTGGAAATAATACCTTTTAAATCTAATTTTAGTTTAGATCTTTTATATATACATTGAAATCATGTTTTGGGTAATTATTGCCTAAGGTGCAACAATCAAAATTATTAGGAATTTTATATTTAAGAAAAATATTAATACCTAATCTTTAAAATCTATCTGATTTTAACATTCGGCCCTATGTGTTCAAATGCAAATGAAATGTTATACTCTCTTAAGTCTAGTGCATACCTTACCAGCCATCCAGCTAGGCCTCAATAGAGGTTATGATCATCTTCCCTATATTTTCCTAAATCACAATATACTTCTATTAAATTTGTAGCATGTTTAGAAGGAAACATATTTCAGCTAATAGTGTGATGCTTAATGTGTTTTAATATGATAGATCAAATCATACCATATATAAATTTTCCTATAAATATATATTTGATGGTATTTCAAATGGAATGTTTTCAAGTTGACAGTGGTAGCCAAAGATGCTGATAACTTAGAAGGTGCATATTATTAAAAAACCTGCAAAATTCAAATACTTAGTTTTTAATATACTATAAATGTTCACTGAATCTAAAAATAATACCCTAATTTTATAAGGTAGTTGTCATTAAAAAATTATAAATAATTCCTATACTGTGCCTCTCTGTCTTGTACTTCAAAGATATGGAATATTATCTTTATCACTATATAAATAACTAGTAGTCCTTTATAGAAGGAATTGAGAATAGAAGACAAGAACTGTGGCTATTTTTCCCTATTATGTGCATTTGTGGATATAAAGCTGAAAACACTATTTACTTATGTCAGAGAGAACAGGCCATGTTCTGCTATAGGAAATAATGAGCTCAGTTGCTCCTTTAATAAAGTTACTGTGCATTCAGCTCAGCTGAGTGTAAGCATATAGTTAAGGCTATGTATACAATAAACAGAATAATTGTGGGAATTATTTAGATAAATCAGGAAAACAAACTTCTGAAGAGATCACTTTATGGGTTTAAATACTTTTTTTCCACATTATATTCTGATTTTATCATACAATAGTTCATTGTCCATTTCATCTTACCTGTGTGAAATATTAT
Organism: Redunca redunca; assembly: GCA_006410935.1. Lineage (NCBI taxonomy): Eukaryota > Metazoa > Chordata > Mammalia > Artiodactyla > Bovidae > Redunca > Redunca redunca. Next base: position 59,954 of record SJYQ01104717.1, on the reverse strand, counting down.
ATAAATAAGAAATTTCTTATGGGATAAGAAATATCAATAGAATAATAACTTTCTCTGTTAAAGCACATCTGCTTTTCTGGGGAAAATCAAAATTAATATCCCTTTAGAAATCAATTGTCAGAGCACCTAAGTCAAGGAAAAAAGCTCTCAAAAATATATATTTGTTTAATTACATGAAATGATCAAAGGGAGAAAACTCTTTTTTGGTGAAAGGATTTTTAACTTTAGAGAATGAACCTCCTTGGCTACATTCTCAGCTGTCATAATCGTCATAATGTTCTTATGACATTCTTAAAGCCAGACTTTGAGAGAGACCAAACCATCTTGGAGACTGGCAGAAATACACTGAATTTAGAGTCACTCTTTCACTCCAAATAATATGTTGTTAGATGTTTAGAGACATGTTAAAATGCATCAAATGTTTGCACTTTTAACTGACCTCAGAAGACTCATTCATATTTTCACTGGAACTAAGTAATTTTGTGAGTGATTTTGTACATACTATGTAGTTCTTAATATATGAGCAAAAACTGGAATTCACAGATGAATGAGCATAGAAACTAATGAATACTTTGAAAAAATACTGCAGAAATATAGTAAGTCAACATTTCTTAAAGACACATATGAGAACCATTAATCTGTTCCAATGGAAAATCCCAGTTTTTAGACAAGGAGGAAAAAAATCCAAGTCAAGCATGATACACCCACAGACAAATCTATGTATCTATTTTTTAAGAGAATGTCAGAGAAAATGAGAAAGTGTGCAACATAAAAACCAGTTTATACTCAGAATTAAAAAGGAAAAAAAAAGACAAATACCATTATGTAATAAAATGTGACAATTCCCTTAGGAAAAGTTAATAAAAAGTTAAGAAAAATAGAAGTCTCATTACTTAATTAAACAAACATAAATAACAGCAGGGTTATTTCTGTTGCTGATTTTCTTGCTTCCTTTCTTGTTTCAGAAATTATTTGATTAAAAGAGGGGAAAAATAGTCTGCTAGAAGCTATTTATGTAACACAAATGAAGGCACAAATAGTAGGAATCCAGAGTGAAGTTGTGAATACAGGGGATTTTGGCTTGAACAAAAACTGACCCTGAAATACAGTTGAAGATCTAGTGCTATTTTGTGTTTACAGCTGCACACTTAAGTGACTAACTCAGGGTTAAAAATCTTTAAGGTCCATAAAAATCTTTTCTTTCTTTCTAGCAATAAAATATACTTATCAAAACTTGCTAGCTAATCTGTGCAAATGTATACTTCTTAACTGATGCAAAAAATATGTAGGAAAATAAACCTAAAAAGACCTGCTTTTTATAATGTTCAAAAGATTCTGTACAGAGTCAGCTGCTGAAGAATTTTCAAGATTTGAATTGGAGAGAGAAACAAAAATGTAGAATATAAAGGATATAAGGACAGCTGTGCCCTTGTAGGAGACACTTTTGAATTTGTTGATGAAAGCTTAAATGGAATTTTTTTCTAACAGCTGATCACAGATAAGTGCCTCATCCTTAGGAAAAATTAGGGCCAACAGACCATGCTTTGACAGAAAATACCTTTGGACCATATTTTAGCATCCTTTGTCATAAGTATATCATACATATATGATTTGGCTGGATTAGCACTGACTCAATTGCTACTAATAATTATATATAGTCTTAGGAAAAAAGGATATCACTGAAGTCACTGGGTACAATATTCATTTTAAACTATCTCAGGAAGGAATTACACACATTTGTTCAATAATTATTAGTTTAAAATCTCTGTAAATTTTTTACATCTCTGTATGTGAAAAAAATGTCATTGTGATGGTATCTTCCTTGGAATCAAATATTCTAAGATATGAAGTCGTTCAAAACTAGACTGTGGAAAGAACCAGATTAAAAGCAGGGCAGTGAGGTCACCAATTGCTGTTCTTCTCTCCCAAGTTTGTTTAAATGACTAAATATATAAGCAGCTGATAATTATTCCACATCAGAAGCATCGTTGTCAGAAAGATGGTAGTTACTTCCCTTTACCCGAATATATTCAATATATCTCCCTTCATCAGAATCTGAAGCACCACATGTACATAGCCTGTTGTCAAAGAGTGATTCAATTTCCTCTAATTTTTTCCCTTTGGTCTCAGGAAGACAGCCGTAGATGAAAAGGAGACCCATCGAAGCAAATCCAGCATAAAGGAAGAAGGCTCCTGCAATGGAAAATACTATATATGTAAAGGCTTACATTGGAAAGGGGACTTGATTTTAACCTCTGTTTCTGGTTAATAATGCATGACTGTGGTCTGAAATGGAACCAAAAATTTGCTTACAGCTTGGTTTATTTGGTTTACTCTAATTGTTTTAATTCTGTGAATATAATACAGTTTGTCTTTCTAAATTCAAGTTATGTAATACCAAACTCAAGAAGAATGATAGCCCAGGCTCAGAATAACTTCTGCTTTGAAATCTGTCCTCACTTCCCTGGTTAGAATTGTGCTTTGACAACACTTTGCTGAGGCAAAGTGGTATATAATAACAAAGTAGCATTATAATTATGTGAATATATTTGTGTTAGCCATTGGACTGGAGGCACTTTCAGGAAGAAATTTTCTTCTCACATATCTTGAGTGTAGTGTTTCTAGAACCACATTCAGTGACGACACTGCTGATTTCTTGAATCAAAGCTCAAAGTTTAGCAGTCAGCAGAGTTTTCTCTTACTCTCCCACCTAATATCCACTCTTAAAAAATCCTGTTGGATCTACCTTCACATACAATCCAAAGATGACCACTTTTTGCCATTTCTAGACATCTCTGATTTAAAAGCCTTCCTCTTTACCTGCAGTACTGTAAGAGTCTCCTAACTAGCATCCCATTCCTTCTCTGAGGCTCCTACAGTCCATTTTTGTATGTGTGTCCATAGCACTTGGGGCTTCTCAGTGGTAAAGAATCCTCCGGCTAATGGAGGAGAAGCAAGACGTGGGTTCAGTCCCTGGGTCAGGAAGATCCTCTGGAGGAGGAAATGGCACATTGCTCCAGTATTCTTGCCAGGAAAACTCCATGGACAGAGGAACCTGGTGGGCTACATTCTAACTCAATGAAACTATGTACCATGCTGTATAGGGCCACCCAAGATGAATGGGTCATGGTGGAGAGTTCTGACAAAACGTGGTCCACTGTTAAAGGGAATCACAAACCACTTCAGTATTCTTGCCTTAAAGAACCCCATGAACAGTATGAAAAGGTGAAAGGTATGACAATGAAAGATGAACCTCCCAGCTCAGTAGCTGTCCAGTATGCTACTGGAGAAAGTTGAGAAATAGCTCCAGAAGAAATAAAGAGGCTGAGCAAAAGGGGAAACAATACCCAGTTGTAGATGTATCAGGTGGTGAAAGTAAATTCTGATGCTGTAAAGAGCAATGTTGCATAAGAACCTGGAATGTTAGGTCCATGAATAAAGGCAAATTGGAAGTGGTCAAACAGGAGATGGCAAGAGTAAACATTGACATTTTAGGAATCAGTGAACTAAAATGGACAGTAATGGGTGGATTTAATTCAGATGATTATTATATCTACTACTGTGGGCAAGAATCCCTTAGAAGAAATGGAGTAGCCATTATGGTCAACAAAAGAGTCTGAAATGCAGTACTTGAATGCAATCTCAAAAACAATAGATTGATCTCAGTTCCTTTCCAAGGTAAACTATTCAGTATCACATTAATCCAAGTCTATGCCCCAACCACTAATGCTGAAGGAGCGGAAGTTGAATGGTTCTGTGTAGATTTACAAGACCTTCTAGAACTAACACCTTCTTGATTAAGGTGAAAGAGGAGAGTGAAAAAGCTAGCTTCAAACTTAACATCCAAAAAACTAAGATCATGGCATCTGGTCCCATTACTTCATGGCAAATAGGTGGGGAAACAATGGAAACAGCAGTGACAGACTTTACTTTCTTGGGCTCCAAAATCACTGCAGGTGGTGACTGAATCCATGAAATTAAAAGACGCTTGCTCCTTGGAAGAAAAAGCTATGACCAAACTAGACAGCATATTAAAAAGCAGAGACACTAATCTGTTGACAAAGGTTCATCTAGTCAAAGCTATGGTTTTTCCAGTAGTCATGTATGGATGTGAGAGTTGGATCATAAAGAAGGCTGAGCGCCAAAGAATTGATGCTTTTGAACTGTGGTGTTGGATAAGACTCTTAAAATCAAATTAGTCAATCCTAAAAACAATCAACCCTGAATATTTATTGGAAGGACTAATGCTGAAGCTGTAACTCCAATGGTTTGACCACCTGATGCAAAGTGATGACTCATTAGAAAAGACCCTGATGTTGGAAAAGATTGAAGGCAGGAGGAGAAGGGGATGACAGAAGATGAGATGGTTGGATGGCGTCACCTACTCAATGGACATGAGTTTGAGCATGTTCTGGGAGATGGTGAAGGACAGGGAAGCCTGGCATGCTGCAGTCCATGAGGTCACAAAGAGTCAGACATGACTGAGCAACTGAGCAACAAAAACAACATGTGAATTCTAGGCAGTCTTTTAACCTCCTCCTTGGACCTCAGTTTCCTCATTAAGTAAAATAAGATAATTTATCAGTTCCTATTTAAATTTATGGTTTAAATTGTAATTCTGTAAGTTTTACAGCCCAGTAGGACCAGGTATAGGAGAGGTGGTAATGGTATGCTTGAGGAGGAGACCAGCAAAAGTGGTCTCCTCAAGCCCAGAGTCTATGGCTTGTCTCTGGGTTCCTAGCACAGTGCTGATTCATTGGAGAATTTAGAGGATGAATATTCTCTTGTTGACTGCTAGATGGAATACAATGGGTAGGAGATCTGAAATAAAAGGCCTAAACCAGACAACATGACTATATATTTGAAAGTCAAGCTTGAAGCTGAAAAGTACAGCAGTTAAAGAGCTGAAAAATATTTCTCAGTTTGTTGTCACTACAGAATGTGGAAAGACATTATTAAGACTACTTTCTTTAAGACAGGCCTAGAAGTAACCACTTCAGTACTATCCATAGAAACACTTCTTGGGAAGACTTAAGTAAAACTACAGAGGAAAATGCTGCTGAACTGGCTACTCCAAAGAATCTGCTCCATTGAATGAGCAGCCATGAGAAAATAAAAGGAAAGCAGAGGTAAACTATGAGATATTAAAACATATATATAAAAGGATTGACTAAATCAAGACATAATTTTGTTAGCTTAAATCATCAGAAGCTATATAATTCTTAAGGAGCTGGACCCGTATAAATCAAATTTTTTCTTTAATAAAAATAAAATTCCATTTACAAATACCAGGCTCCTTTACTTAATTTCAGTTTGGTCTACATTATACTACAAGTTATATATTTTTACATCATACTTGATAAAAAATAAAAAAATAATAATAGGTCATCTGGCATGCATATCAGAGTGCTACAGTGAGAGGAAGGCTCTGTAGAGACTGTGGGTCTGAAAGTCAAAAAGTTACACAGGCTGAATCCTTGTGTAGTTTCTTGAATTGTCCTGATTTTAGTTTCCTGATCTGACAGGGAAAATAAATCCTTCCTCGCTATAAACTGCAAAGACTAGAAAGAATTTTGGATGTTAGTTGCCCAAAAAAGTGATAGACATTATCAAATTACACTAAATGACTAGGGAAGAATAGTGACTAGTAAGATCAGCATGGCTAATAAATCAAGAATGTTTTCATCTAAGGGGTGCTATGACAAGCTGGCTCTTGGAGGATGTGGAATTTTGAGGGAAAAAATGACAGAGGTGAAGTCTTGTATTCTGAATACAGATAAGCAAAATTGTGGAGGTAAGAAAACAATAGGTGCAGATGATAAAACATTTTAGACTAAACTGGGATGCTAACCTCTAAAATATCTAATGGAGTAAATACAGTCTGCCTTTATAAAATATAATATTTAGAAAATATTCATCATCTTTCACAATTTAAGTACAATGGCATGATTGGAAGTAACAAATCAAATCTTTTCATACTAAACTCTTACAGTTAAAAGCAATTAGATGGATTACTGACATTCTTAAAGGCCATAAAATTTCTTGTGTGTGTGAACAAGATTCCCAAAGCCAAAGAACATAAAGAAAATTCTATTAAAAAGCAAGATACAGCTATAAAAATCTGAATAATCTAAAGACAGCAAATGCTACAACTGTGTATATCGGCTTCACTGGTGCGACCTGTGGTTAAGCCAACAGAAGTGCAGGCAGGCCTGGGAGGCTGTGACCTGCTTCATGTAATGGGCAAGTCAATGATGTAACTCATTCTCTTAATTATGTCCCTTTAGGATGAAAATGAAAAAGATGTCTGTAGCAAATCTGTTAGGATTGTTAAACAGTGCAATTTTATTCTAAAGGAAACAAATCTTATTAGAGTCCTTATATTAAACTTCAGATTAAAACAGATATTTAATTGAATTATACAAAATGAAGAATTAAAGATTCAACACAGACACTTTAATAATGCTCAACAAGGGATCTATTTAGTCACATGTGCTATAAATAAAGTGATATACTGGTGACATTTTAATGATAATTTTTAGTAATAAACAATAGTGAATGGGGCCCAGACCCTTCTAGGCAGTATAGTTTAGGAAGGAATCAAGACTTGAGGTCTTATGAAACAATAAAAAAGTAAAAGAAGACATGAATATTTCCAGAGAAATACACCATTATGGTGCCTATTTGTTGTCAGGAATATAAACATATAGCTTACATCAATCAGTAACCTCTAGGTTAAAATGTAGAGCAATAAATGGAAAAACTCTAACCTGAGCTGAGATATTGTTCCACTAGTGAAAACCTAATGGACAGTGTGCTGACAAGAAAGAAGTCTGGCTTAATGCAAAACAAAAAGCTTCTTCTATTGAGATATTTTTGAAAGAAGCCTGGCTATGCCCTATTTAAATTTTACTTCTGTGGCCTCATGTTTTCCTGACAGAACTGATTCAAGAAGAGGAGCTTTGCTATCAAAAGTCTTACCATGGAGACTTTTATTATTTTGTCTATGACTTTCTATTAAAAAATGCTTTCTCAAGAAATAAGTCCATATTTAAATATTTTAGTATTCTCCAGGATCAGAACATATGGGTAAATATTTATTGTGTTTATATTTATGCTGTTAGGAAGATAAGCTTACAAATTTATGTAAAACATTCTAATTTGGATAAAGCTGAACATATTAAATATACATCCAGTTTAAAATGCCAGTGCCTTTCCTTACCAAGAAAATAAATATTTCTAAATGTTTTAAATTGTGTTTGGGAGAGAGCGGAGTTTCATAAAGATTAGAAAAAAAGCATCAGATAAATAGTTTTAAATAAAACTAAACACCAAATCATAATGTTCATAAGAGAGGAGGAAGAGACATAATGATGTTTCTACATATTCATCATTTATTTAAAAGTTCAACTCTGTATTTATTCATTTGACAAACACTTCTGAGTGCTTAATAGGATGCCCTGGAAGGCATGGGGAATATATTGGTGAACAAAGTATAATCCTGGCCTAAAGTCAAGGTCCAGCAGTGAGAGGGTAGATAGAGGAACTGACAAATAAGTTTGTTCTTACAAAAAGAAATTATAAGTCACCAGAATATGGGATGAGGTGAGATGAGGTGAGGTGCAGTGAGGAATGGGGGCGAGGATCTGAGAATGGTCTAAGCACTTGTTGTTCAGTTGCTAACTCCTGTCCGACTAGGGACCTCAGGGACTGTAACACATCAGGCTCTTCGGTTCTCCAATATCCCCCACAGTTTGCGTGAATTCATGTCCACTGAGTCAGTGATGCTATCTAACCATCTCATGCTCTGCTGCGCCCTTCCTCATTTGCCTTCAATCTTTCCCCACATCAGCATCTTCTTCAATGAGTTGGCTCTTTGCATCAGGTGGCCAACGTACTGGAGCTTCAGCTTTAGCATCAGTCCTTCCATGAATATTCAGGGTTGATTTCCTTTAGCATTGACTGGTTTGATCTCTTGAAATCCAAGGGACTCTTAAGACTCTTCTCCACCATCACAATTCGAAAGCATCAATTTTTCATCACTCAGTCTTCTTTATGGTCCAACTCTCATATCCATACATGACTACTGGAAAAATCATGGCTTTGACTATATGGACCTTTGTTGGCAAAGTGAGGTCTCTATTCTTTAACATGCTGTCTAGGTTCATCATAGCTTTCCTTCCAGGGTCAAGCGTCTTTGAATTTCATGACTGCAGTCACCATCCCCAGTGATTTTGGAGCCCAAGAAAATAAAATCTGTCACTGCTTCCACTTTTCCCCCTTCTATTTGCCATGAAGTGATGGAACTGGATGCTATGATCTTAGATTTTTTAATGTTGAGTTTCAAGTCAGTCTTTTCACTCTCCTCTTTCACCTTTATCAAGAGGCTCTTTAGTTCCTCTTTGCTTTCTGGCATAAGGGTAGTATCATCTGCGTATCTGAGGTTGTTGATATCTTTCCCAGCAATCTTGACCCCAGCTTGTGCTTCATCCAGCCCAATGTTCATTCATGTGCATTTTGCATGGTGTACTCTGCATAGAAGTTAAATAAGCAGGGTGACAGTATTCAGCCTTGTAATACTCTTTTCAAAAAATTTGAACCAGTTTGTTGTTCTATGTCCAATTTTAATTGTTGCTTCTTGACCTCTTTCTCAGAGACAGGTAAGGTGGTCTGGTATTCCCATCTCTAGGAATTTTCTGCAGTTTGTTGTCATCCACATAGTCAAAGACTTTAGCATAGTCAATGAAGCAGAAGTAGATGTTTTTCTGGAACTTCTTTGCTTTCTCCATGATCCAACAAATGCTGGCAATTTGATCTCTGGTTCCTCTGCCTCTTTGAAACCCAGCTTGTACATATGGGAGTTCTCAATTAATGATTTGCTGAAGCCTAGCTCAAAGGATTTTGAGCATTACCTTGTTAGCATGTAAAAGGAGCAGAATTGTATGGTAATCTGAACATTCTTTTACACTGCCCTTCTTTGGGACTGAAGTGAAAACTGACCTTTTCTGGTCCTGTGGCTACTGTTAAATTTCCCAAATTTGCTGACACACTGAGTGCAGCACTTTAACAACATCATCTTTATGATTTTAAATTGCTAAGCTGGAATTCCATCACCTCCACTGGTTTTGTACCTAGTAATGTTTCCTAAGGCCCTCTTACCTTCACACTCCAGTTTGTCTCACTCTAGGTGAATGACCAGTCATAGAGTTTATCCTGGTCATTAAGACTTTTTTGTATAGTTCTTTGTACTTCTGCCACCTCTTCTTAATATCTTCTGCTTCTTAAAGTCCTTAACGTTCCTGTCCTTTATCGTGCCCATTCTTTCATGAAATATTCCCTTGATATCACCAATTTTCTTCATGAGAATCTCTAGTCTTTCCCATTCTATTGTTTTGCTCTATCTCCTTGCATTGTTCATTTAAGGCCTTCTTATCTCTCCTTGCTGTTCTCTGGAACTCTGCATTCAGTCGAATATATCTTTCCTTTTCTCCTTTGCCTTTCACTTCTCTTCTTTACTTATCTATTTGTAAAGCCTCCTTAGACAGCCACTTTGCCTTCTTGTATTCCTTTATCTTTTAGATGGTTTTGGTCAACACCTCCTATACAATGTTATGGACCTCTGTCCATAGTTCTTCTATCAGATCTAATCTGCTAAAAATATTCATCACTTCCAGTGTATAAATCATAAGGGATTTGATTTAGGTCAAACCAGAATGGCCTATTGGTTTTCCCTACTTTCTTCAATTTGAGTATGAATTTGGCAACAAGGAGTTCACGATCTGAGCCACAGTCAGCTCCCAGCCTTGTTTTTGCTGATTGTATAGAGCTTCTCCATCTTTGGCTGCAAAGACCATAATCAATCTGATTTAGTTACTGACCATCTGGTGATGTCCATTTGTAGAGTTGTCTCTTGTGTTGTTAGAAAAGGGTGTTCACTATATATAATCAGTGTGTTCTCTTAACAAATTAGCCTTTGTCCGGCTTCACTTTGTACTCCAAGGCAAAATTTGCTTGTTATTCTAGGTATCTCTTGATTTCCTATTTTTAAATTATAATCCCCTAAGATGAAAAGGACATATTTTTTTGGTGTTAGTTCTAGAAGGTCTTGTAGGTCTTAATAGAACCCATCAACATCAGCTTCTTTGGCATCAGTGGTTGGGGCAAGCATGTGTGCGTGCTATGTTGCTTCAGTCATATCTAACTCTTTACAACCACATGGACTATAGCCTGCCAGGCTCTACTGTCCCTGGGATTTTCCAGGCAAGAATACTGGAGTGGGTTGCCATTTCCTCCTCCAGGGGATCTTTTTGACCCAGGGATCAAACCCAAGTCTCTTATGTCTCTTGCATTGACAGGCAGGTTCTTTACCACAGGCAGCAACTTCAGCTTCTTAGGCATCAATGGTTGGGACACAGACTTGGATTACTTGGGGGTTAAATGATTTGCCTTGGAAAGAAACCAAGATCATTCTGTTGTTTTTTAAGCCTGCACCCAAGTACTGCATTTCAGACTTTTTGTTGACTATGAGGGCTACTCTGTTTCTTCTACAGGATTCTTGCCCACAATAATAGATATAATGCTCATCTGAGTTAAATTCACCCATTCTCTTCCCTTTTAGTTCCCTGATTCCTAAGATTCTGATGTTCAATCTTGCCATCTCCTTCTGGACCATGTCCAATTCACCTTGATTTACAGACCTAACATTCCAAGTTCCTATTCAATATTGTTCTTTACAGTATCAAACTTTACTTTCACCCTAGACACATTTGCAACTGAGTGTTCCCACTTTGGCCCATCCTCTTCATTCTTTCTGGAGCTATTTGTAATTGTCCTCTGGTCTTCCCCAGTAGAATATTGGACACCTTCTGACCTGGTGGGCTCATCTTCTGGTGTCATATCTTTTTGCCTTTTCTTACTGTACATGGGGTACTCCAGGCAAGGTTACTGGAGTGGTTTGCCATCTCCTCCTCTAGTGGACCACATTTTCTAAGAACTCTTCACCATGAACCATCCAACTTGGGTGGCCCTGTACATTATGGCTCATACCTTCATTGAGTCATGCAAGCCCCTTCCCCAGGATATGTGATCCATGAAGGGGGGGATGGGTGAATGGCGGGGGGGGGTGGTTCTAAGCAATAGACATTCAGAATATAATCACAGAGGCTCAGGAGATTAGCATGAAAACCCCTATTTCATCATTTAGAATCCAATCACAACCTATAAACTCATACAGACAATAAAGAAATTCTCTTGCTAAAAAGACACCTTTTCATTTTAGTAAAGATAAACCTGAAGTAGCTTCCCAAAGTTTTTCCCTAACTCAGTCACTTCTCAAGATTGTTTTCTTCAAGTTATGGTCTCTCTACATTTTACATGAACATCTCTACTACATTTATAGTTTCGGCAGTGGTAAGTGCTGGTCTCAGTGGATGCTGAAATACTTTGGTCTGAACAGCAGATATGATAAAGTGGAAGGCACAGAGTATAAAATAAAAATAAAACTATATTCTCTTACCATAGTATGTAAGATACTCTGCTGTGTGTAAAAATGTCAATGACACCAGAACATTGAAAATCCAATTTATACCAGATGAACATGCATTTCCTGTGCTTCTTGCCCAAAGGGGATATATTTCAGAATTCACAGTCCAAGGCATTGGTCCCATTCCTGAGAAGTACAAAATGAAGAATTTCAATAAAGTAGCATGTAAGGAATTTAAAAGAGTAGCTTGTCTTCTCTAAATAGAAACAATTTAATTAAAATAACAATAACAACAACAGAGTTTGTTTACCAGGTGCGAAGAAAATAAGATATAAAATAAGGCCCAGAAGTGCAGTCCAGGAGTATGGAGTAGGGCAGAAATTGTAAGCCCAAAATACTTCTTCTGTTTTGAATTTGGTTTCATTTTCACACCTGAAAAGTAAGGCAAGATAAATATTAACTTAGGGTTTTAGGTTATAGTTGCAGAAATTCAATGTATTATCTAGAATGCATTTGTAGTTCCTTAATTTCATTAAGGTAAAGAAACCAAGATGTTTCTCTAAAAAAAAATTTAAAAAGGAGGATTATATATGTAAGCTCACATGAAAATTTTTAGAGCTGAATATAATTCAAGAACAACACATTGTACATACAACTCAATAACAAAAAAATAATCTGAATGAAAAGTGGGCAGAGGATCAGAAGAGACATTTTTCAAAAGAAGACAAACAGATGGTGAGTCAGTTTGTTAGTTGAGCCGCTCAGGTGTGTCCGACTTTTTGCAACCCCATGGCCTGCAGCATGCCAGGCTTCCCTGTCCACCACCAATCCTGAAGCTTGTTCAAACTCATGTCCGAGTCGGTGATGCCATCCATCCATCTCATCCTGTCTTCCCCTTCTCCTGCCTTCAATCTTTCCCAGTATCAGGGTCTTTTTAATGAGTCAGTTCTTTGCATCAGGTGGCCAAAGTATTGGAGTTTCAGCTTCAGTATCAGTCCTTCCAATGAATATTCACGACTGGTTACCTTTAGGATGGACTGGTTGGATCTCCTTGCTGTCCAAGGCACTCTCAAGAGTCTTCTCCAACACCACAGTTCAAAAGCATCAATTCTTTGGTCCTCAGCTTTCTTTATGGTCCAACTCACACATCCATACATGACTACTGGAAAAATCATAGTTTTGACTAGATGGACCTTTGTCAGCAAAGTAATGTCTCTGCTTTTTAATATACTGTCTAGGTTGGTCATAACTTTTCTTCCAAGGAGCATGTGTCTTAATTTCATGGCTGCAGTCACAATCTGCAGTGATTTTGGAACCCAAGAAGGTAAATTCTGTCACTGTTTCCATGGTTTCTCCATCTATTATTTGACATGAAGTGATGGGACTGGATGCCATGATCTTTTTTTTTTATATATTTGAATTTTAAGCCAGCTTTTTCACTCTCTTCTTTCACCTTCATCAAGAGGCTCTTTAGTTCCTCTTCACTTTCAGCCATAAGGGTGGTATCATCTGCATATCTGAGATTATTGACATTTCTCCCTGCAATATTGATTCCAGCTTGTGTTTCATCCAGCCCAGGATTTCACATGATGTACTCTGCATAGAAGTTAAATAAGCAAGGTGACACTATACAGCCTTGATGTACTCCTTTCCCAATTTGGAACCAGCCCATTGTTCCATGTCTGGTTCAACTGTTGCTTCTTGACCTGCATACAGATTTCTCAGGAGGCAAGTAAGGTGGTCTAGTATTCCCATCTCTTTAACAATTTTCCACAGTTTGTTGTGATTCACACACATAGACACATACACACACATATATAGTGTGTGTGTGTGTGTGTGTGTGTGTGTGTGTATATATATATAGTCAGTTCAGTTGCTCAGTTGTGTCCAACTCTTTGCATTCCCATGGGCTGCAGTATGCCAGGCTTTGCTGTCCATCACCAACTCCAAGAGCTTGTTCAAACTCATGTCCATCAAGTCAGTGATGCCATCCATCCATCTCATACTCTGTTTTCCCCTTATTCTCCTGCTTTCAATCTTTCCCAGCATCAGTGTCTTTTTAATGAATCAGTTCTTCTCATCAGGTGGCCAAACTATTGGAGTTTCAGCTTCAGCATCAGTCCTTCCAGTGAATATTCAATGTTGATTTCCTTTAGGATTGACTAGTTTGATCTCCTTGCTGTCCAAGGGACTCTCAAGAGTCTTCTTCAACACCACAGTTCAGAAGCATCAATTCTTTGGTCCTCAGCTTTCTCTATGGTCCAACTTACACATCCATACATGACTACTGGAAAAATAATAACTTTGACTAGATGGACCTTTGTCAGCAAAGTAATGTCTCTGCTTTTTAATATGCTGTCTAGTTTGGTCATAGTTTTTCTTCCAAGGAGGGAGCATCTTTTAATTTCATGGTTGCAGTCACCATCTGCAGTGATTTTGGAGCCCAAGAAAATAAAGTCTGTTATTGTTTCCATTGTTTTCCAATCTATCTGCCATGAAGTGATACTCAGTCTTTCTATTCCATTCAAGACCAAATAGATGGACCTTGAGAACATTACACTCAATGAAATAAACCAGAAAAAGACAAACACCATATATCTCATTTGTATATGTAATCTTAAAAAAATAAGGAGCTCATGGATACAGAAAACAGATTGGTGGTTGTCAGGAGTGTGGGAATAGTGTGGAGTGAAATGGGCTAAAAGACAGAAACTTCTAGTTATAAAATAAAAAGTCATGAGGATGTAGTGTGTGGCATGGTTGTAGCTGCTGTTCAGTCATTAAGTCATGTGTGACTCTGTAACTCCACAGATGGCGGCATGCCAGGCTTCCCATTCCTCATTATCTCCCTGAGTTTCCTCAAACTCATATCTATTCAGTCAGCAATGCCATCCAACCATCTCATCCTCTGTTGCCCCCTTCTCCTCTTGCCCTCAATCTTTCCCAGCATCAAGGTCTTTTTCCAATGATTTGGTTCTTTGTATCAGGTGGCCAAATTGTGGCATGGTAGTCATAGTTAATAATACTGTATTGCATAGAGTAGATCTTAAAAGTTCTTAAGAAAAAATTATGAATATGGGTAGAGATGGATGTTATTTAGACTTATTGTGGTGATCACTTCCCAGTATACTTTAATGTTGAATCATTATATTGTACTCCTGAAACTAATATAATGTTATATATGTAAATTATACCTTAAAAAAGACCATTGTGTTTCATATCCATTTCAAATATCAGACATAATTTCTAGTTAGTCTTTGAAGGCTGCAGTAACATTTTAAAAAGCACTGAAAGTCAGTATGTTGTAAAGCTTTAGATTTTGAAGTAAAGGCAAAAGTTCAAATTCCAGAACCAGAATATTTCATTTGTAAAATGGGGGAAAATGCCTTACAGGTAATTTTAAGGATTAGAAGGATCACCTGTAAAGGGGTGATAAGGTAGTATGGGCAGGGAACAATGCTTATATCTTATTTAAAATAACCCTTTACCTTCCTGCTACATGTACTTGCTTCTCGAGCAGTCACTCTCTGCTGACTTTGCATCTGAAGACCTGATCAACCTGAAAAACATTCTTCTACTGTTATTTCTTATGCTATTGTTCTATCTCCATCAACCTCTATTTTTGAACCTTGACATCTAAGCTCTGTCCTTATTGCTGTGTTTATGACCTCTATCATAACACCCTAACTGTTTTGATGCCTGGTCGGTTATCTTCTCCACCCCTCTTATCCTCTGCCATATTCATTTATGTTTATTTCTGGCCCATCTGATACCTTTGCTTCATAGTTCCTTCCTTAACCTTTGAAACTGAAGAAAGGGCATTATAATTAGTTTAACTATTTTACTTCAGGGTCTCAAATGTACCTCATCCCTTTTGATGATAAGCATGTTATTTATTTCTAGTACCCAAATCACATCTTTAGATTCTCAATTCCTCTCAGTACTCAGTCACATCGTTGTTCAACTCAGACCATGCCAATATTGTCTTTACTGATGTCTAGAATCCAGCTTTCATTCCTCCTTGCTTGCCTGTCACTCTCATAGTTTCAGTTCCCAACTCTGTGCAGGACCATTAACTTCCTTTAATAACCACTTTTCAGAAGCTGAGTGAAATTATGAAACCATGCTGCTGACATCTATTAAAAGTTCATGCTATTTCTCCTCAGCTGGGTTCCTATTAATGATTATTATTATTCTCTACTGTCTTCTCTGTTGAATTTTCTGCTTATTTTAGAGTAAACATTGAATAAACTTTTATTCAACTGTTGCCTCAATTAATTAAAATATTTCTTACTATCCTCTAGTCCTGACATCTTTCCCACCTTTTCTGGGTATGAAGAACTTGCCTCTATTTTCATAAAAATTGAAGACTTTCAACTTGAATTCCCTCAGTTTTTTCTCAATTGAACCCTTACTTTTATTCCAGATTCTTCTCCTACTTTGAATGGTAACATGTCTCTTGCCTGTTCTAAGACAGCCCTTCCTATTAGTGGTTCTACATTTGCTTCTGTTTCCTCTATGGTATGTTCCATCAGTAGTCAGTTATCTTTATGCCATCTTTAGTTTCTTCCTACTTGAGCCTACCCTTCTATTTACAACACACAACAATTACTCCTATTAAAATCTTTCATCCCTTTCATATTACTACTACTAGCTCATCTGAAATTACAAAGTAGTTTACAGTAGTGAGGTCCTCATCTGCAGACACTCCCCTGATTCTTACTCATGCCTATTTTCTCTGAATTGTTCACCCCAAACTGATGGCCTCCTAATCCTCAACTATAATTATCTTGCCTTAATTCTGAGGCACTTTGATTACCCTGTGGTAGTTGATATTGCTGAAAACCCTCCTGCCTTCTCTTTCTCCTTTACTTTTATATCAATATATCCATCTCAACTCTGATGTATTTGTCTTCATTGCCTTTTAAAATGCCTCTTCCTCCCCTCAGCCTCTAAATACAGATGTTCTCACAGGTTCTTGTTTGGGGCTTATACCCTTTCCCTTAATCATTTCATCTAATTTTAGGGATTTTGATATCCACATAAATGCTCACTTACAGGGAACATAGCCTTGACCTTTCCCTCAAGCTCCATTAATTGAATTTACATATGTGCTGAACATCCATATCTAGATTTCCTGCCTAGACTACAGTGGAATGCATTATCTTCTACAGGAGGTAGAGTGAAGCTATTCTGAGTTCATATCATAACTCTACCACTTATAAGCTATGCTATTCATTCAAAAATTTATATAGTGACACTTTTTTATGTGTCAGATGTTAGAGATATAAACAAATAACAACCCTTTGTAGAAACTAGTTTAGTGAGTACAGGCACAGTCATGTTTTCTGATCTGTAAAACAGGAGAAAAGACTATTATCATAGGCTGTTGGCAACATTAAATGTGATGATGCATATTGAGTGCCAACCACACTACCTGGCATGTAGTAAATGCACAATACATATTATTTTAATAGTGCCTCTCATGACATTTCTCTGAGTTGAAACAGAGTTGAAATTAGTTAAAATCATCAGTCTTTCTTATCCATCTCTCTTTAAATTCTCTATACTTTTAAAAGTGAAAGTTGCTCAGTTGTGTCTGACTCTTTGTGACCCAATGGACTTGTATAGTCCATGGACTTCTCTAGGCCAGAATATTGGAGTGATGGTAGCCTTTCATTTCTCCAGGGTATCTTCCCAACTGAGGGATCAAACCCAGGTCTCCCTCATTGCAGGCAGATTTTTTACTAGCTGAGCCACCAGGGAAGAACAAGTAAAGAAAGGGTGGTTAAGAGAATGAACTCTGGGACTGACATCCTACTTTCAAAATCTATATTAGGACACTCAGATTTGAAGCTCATATGTATGTGATCTAGGCACTTAACTTCTAAAAGTCTATGTCCTCACCCGTGAAATAAGGATTTTTCTGGTAGCTATGTCAGAGATATTTTGAGGCATGTGTGAGTTAATATATGCAATGAATTTTGTGAGAAATCATAATTATCTTTCCTAGACATAATTTTTTTAATTTGACTCTCCCTTTCTATTTTCATTCATAGCAACTTAATTCAGACTCTGGACTACTTGTTTTACCAACTGTATCTGGCTGTGGCAGCCCTTAGTATAGGGCCTTTATGAGTCTCTACATGTGTGTTTCCTGATGTTCATGCTTGTAGGTCATCCTCTCCCCTTAAGTGTGGGGTGACCTTTGATTTGTTGGCTAAAATCCAACAGAATGTGGTAAAAGTGACAGGACACATGTGATTAAGATTATAGTGCTATTTAGCTGAAGTCTTCATTTCCTTGTTGGCTTTGAGAAAGCAAGCTGCCATGTTATGGAATGCCAGTATTGAAATGCTCATGGCAGGAGCTGAGAGAAATCTTTAGGAGCTGAGGGTAGCCTTTGGTTAACAGCTGGCAAGAAACAAGAGTCATTAGTACAAAAGCTACAGAATTCTGCTAACAAGAGCTTATCTTTTCCTAACTGAGCCACAGATGAAACTACAGACCTAGCCAACATCGATTGTAACCTTGTGAGACCCTAAGCAGAAGACCTAGCTAAGCTATGCCTAGACTCCTGATCCACAGAAACTGATATCATACACATGGGTTGCTTTAAGCTGTTCACCTAATGTTGTGGTAAGACTGTTTTTCAGCAATAGAAAACAAATATAGTCTCAATTATTTTTCCTGCTTCTCACATTACTTTCTTCAAAGTACTAATCCACCAAGCTGAGCTCTTTAGAGTATTGTTCATGCCACCTCACAGCTTAAAACACATCATCCTCCTTATTCCAAATGCCCATGAAATGGGGCCTGCAAAATTTGGCTGTAGCCTCCCTTATCCTGTAAGGGCTTCCTTGGTGGCTCAGTGGTAAAGAATCTGCCTATGATGCAGACTAGGGTTTGATTGCTGGATCAGGAAGATCCCCTGAAGAAGGAAATGGCTATCCACTCCAGTATTCTTGCCTGGGATATCCCATAGACAGAGAATCCTGGTAGGCTACAGTCCCTTGGGTAGCAAGAGTCAGACATGACCTAGCAACTAAACCACCACCACCACTACCAAACCTTGAGGGATGAATGATTAGAAGAGGAGAGTATGACCTCAGGGAAGCTGGTGACTCCCTTCTCTTCATTTATTCTGTATTGTGTACACAGTCCTTTTCTCCAGCTAAACTAGACTGCTTATTCTCCGAACCTACCTTCCAGACTCAGCATCTTGTACTCATGCCATTTCTTCTAACTAAAGGCAAATTCTCACTCCTAATTTCTACTATCAGAATCTACCTAGCCCTCAAGGCTAGTACAGATGCCACCCATTCACCTGTCTGAAATATTCTTCCTCCTGTCAATGCCTTTTCATTTTCATTTATATTGTTATCATATAGTGCTTTGTATTCTGCTATCTGAATGTACTCCTTCTTCTACCATCCTGAGCTCTCATCCCAGGCAGCACAGCACAAAAGTTAAGGACACAGGGGCTAGCATCAGGTGGCACAGTTCAGTATCTCAGTTCCGCCACTTACCCACTGTTTAACTTTGGGAAAGTTACCTTGGTTTTATAATCTGTAAAATGTATATGTGTGTGGTAAGTCACTCAGTCGTGTCTGACTCTTTGCAACTCTATGGGCTACAGCCCACCAGGCTCTTCTGTCCATGGGATTCTCCAGGAAAAAAACTCCTGGAGAGGGTTGACATGCCCTCCTCCAGGGGATCTTCCCAACCCAGGGATCTAACCTGAGTCTTATGTCTCCTGCATTGGCAGGCGGGTTCTTTACAGCTAGCATCATCTGGGAAGCCCATTTGTAAAGTAGGGTCCTTAACAATAGACTTGCTACAAAGATTGATTGCTCAAATTAATTGACAAAGAAAGCAAAGAATATCTGTTTGCCAAAGAATAGTCATTTTTGTATTCCCCTCCCTTTAAAAAATCTCAACCACTAGTCTATACTAGAACTCTGTATAGAGAACAATGGTCACTGAATGATGAAGCCATATATATATATATATATATATGAAGTCATTCAGTCGTGTCCGACCCTTTGTGACCCCATGGACTGCAGCCCACCAGGCTCCTCCATCCATGGGATTTTCCAGGCAAGAGTACTGGAGTGGGTTGCCATTGCCTTCTCCAGAGGATCTTCCCAACCCAGGGATCAAACCTGGGTCTCCCACATTGTAGGCAGATGCTTTTACCGTCTGAGCTACCTTAACATTTGTTTAATGATGAGTAGTAAACAGCATTAGCAATCCCCTGATCAGTAATCCTCCACTTTCACTTCCCACCAGTCAAATAATATTATGGCTTATGAAGATCTTAAAATGAGAGAATAGGATAGAAAGTGGGAGGGGGAGGGGAATGACAGGAGAAAGGGAAAGAGGAGAAGGAAAGGGAGAAAGATTGCTGAGGACAGAAATGCTTACAAATAAGCAGATCATTAAAATTCACTGAAAAATTCTATTCACTATTTACAACTCATTATTATCAAAGTTCCTTGTATGATTGCTTGCTGAACATGCTGTGATGTAGCTTTCAACCATCTGGACACACATATTTATACACATAAAAGGCTAACTCCTCTTCATTCTCATGCTGATTTTAGGAAAGCGCTGCAGGCATGGACCTGGCAGTTACTTACTCAGCAATAGGTAGACAGCTAATGACTAAGAATGTGACATCACATGTGACCTTCAAAATATAAACACTAGAAATTTCAACTAAAAAATAAAAGTGTATATTCCAAGTGTTATTGCAAAATACCCTCATGCTTTCCTGGCTGAGTGACTGCTGGTGGAAGAACACAATGCTCTGGGGAAAGAACAAAAGTACTTTGACATAAGTGTGTGGGTCGGGATTAGAAAGAGTCATGCTCTCTGATGAGGCACCTTCTCACCACATCCTAGAGCAAAAACGGAAAATAATTGCAATAATAATAGCTGAGAAGAGAGTGTGCTGCAGTGAACAAAGAAGAATCATATTCAAGCAAGCAAAATAGGTCTCATTTTGGTGGAGTGAGAGAACTACTCTTTGCTAGCAGACTAGACTAAGACTTGATATGTAGATGAAAACAGAAAAGATTAGTTCTCTGTTCCAGCAGTGAAGTCCACAGTGCTTCCCTTAATAATGCATCTAGAAATTAACAGCTTTCTTTGAAGGTAGAATAATTCTCCCTTGCCTACTCAACACCTACTCCAAAATCAGTTCATACATAGAACTCTTTCTGCCTATTTTTTGGTGTTATTTCTCCATCACATCTCTGAACAGTTTTAAACCAAATAAATAACCAAAGGAACTAAGTGGTGCAATTTGCTCTTGCCACAACTAACCATACATAACTTATTCCTTGCTTCCTACACAGTACATGCTTTTTGTATTGTTCCTTTATTCAGTATGATGAAATTATTTATGTGCTTCATGTTCATGTATGGGGGAATGGAAGAAAATATGACTTGTTTTTAAGGCACAAAACTTCAAATTTTATCTTTCCAATCTTAATCACTGAGAAACCTGCCACCTTCCCAGAAGAGTTTATGAAAGACTTGGGGTTTTGGATTTGCTTTATGGCTCAGGAAACAAACAGGGGCTCTGTATCAACCTAGAGGAGTGGTATGGAGAAGGAGATGGGAGGGAGGTTCAAAAGGAAAAGGATATTTGTATGCCTATGGCTGATTCATGTTGAGGTTTGACAGAAAACAACAAAATTCTGTAAAGCAATTATCCTTCAATTAAAAAAGAAATAAATTTTAAAAACAGATGGGGTTTTGGAGAAAGAAAGGAATAGTTTACTACAATTTTGTGACACAGCTACCATTCTTCTACTGGCTTACCACACAGGCTTCACTTGTCAATTCATTACTGAGAAGTGTTAGGGAAGCAAGATTTCATCTCCAATTCCTGATGCAGAACTGTGATTTCCTTAAACAAGATCATTAAGCTATCACCTCAAAACCAAATGGATACTGCTAAGGGTTAAATCTCATAGTTCTTTATAGGAATTTATGGTCTGATTCACATGTTTATAGTCTAATGGTGGTGGTAGAGAGGTGCCTAGAAAAGGACAGAGTACCTCTCCAGGAAAGGGCAGTTTCACTTTTGTCTGAGAAGAAATAAAGAAACATAGTGTCAATCAATCAGAGGACTAGGATGATATAAATTTACAAGTACCCTTAGCTATGAGAAATTTTGATTCTGGGTCATCCAATCAGAAAAAATTACTTTAACAAACTTGAATCATTATTCCTCAGACAGTGTAACTTCTGTTTACTAGTATAATTCCTACATAATAGACTAACATGAAACAAACTTTTGCCAAGTCTAGCAACACAGCGTTTAAACTGTAAAATATGTGGAGTTCAACAATTTTAGAAAAGTATAGCTCTTGAGCATGTAGTATGAAGACCATGGTGAACATCTTGGTCTTGGATTATTCTCTATAGTCAAGCCTTCCCCCCCTATTTTCATGTTTCACATTTTTCCTACATAAAGCAAGTTGAAAAAAAAATCATCTACTATCTTTTGTTAATTACTTTTGTTTTCTTTTAAAAATAAAACCTTTAGAATTATTGAGATGATTAACCATGGACATGGGTAAATTTCAAAAGCACTAGAAACTTGGAGCTAAAGCCATTTCTAAAAATGAACAATAAAGTTTTATTTATATATAAATCACTGTATAGTTGTGAGAGCTGGACCATAAAGAATGAAGAACACCAAACAATTTATGCCTTTGAACTGTGGTGCTGGAGAAGACTCCTGAAATTCCCTTGGACTGCTAGAAGATCAAAGCAGGCAATCTAAGGGAGATCAACCCTGAATATTCACTGGAAGGACTGAAGCTAAAGCTGAAGCTCCAGTATTTAGGTCATCTGATACAAACAGACAACTCACTGGAAAAGTTCCTAATGCTAGGAAAGACTGAGGACAGAAGGAGAAGAGGGTGTCAGAGGATGAGATGAGATGGCTGGACATCATCACCAATGGAATGAACATGAACTTGGGCAAACCCTGGGAGATGCTGAGGGGCAGGGAGGCCTGGTGTGCTGCAGCCCATGGGGTTGCAGGAGTTGGACATGACTGTGTGACTGAATAACAACAACAACACTGAATCTAAGCCATATACCAGTATGTTGGCTACCTTATATGTCCTAATATGGGGAAAAGATTGACAGAATATGAGGGGGCAAGCAAATGAAAATAATAGCAATACTTAAAGCTGATGAAGATACAGTGATATTGGTATAGTCTTTAATTCTGGTAAGAGTTTAAGTTAGTGTAACTTCCTTTTGGTTTCCCTGGTGGCTCAGATGGTAAAGCATCTGCCTACAATGCAGGAGACTTGGGTTCAATCCCTGGGTCAGGAAGATCTCCTGGAGAAGGAAATGGCAACCCACTCCTATGTTCTTGCCTGGAAAATCCCATGGATGGAGGAGCCTGGTAGGCTACGGTCCATGGGGTCACAAAGAGTTGGACACAATTGAGAGACTTCACTTCAACTTCCTTTTGGAATGAATCTGGCAGTTTTACATAAGAATATTCATACCCAATTATTCCTGACCCAAAGTCTCATTCCTAAAATGTATCCTTAGGAAACCACCTAAATGGAAAAATATTGTATGCTGGAAGAGATACTGTCACTGTACTTTTATTTATCACAGGCATAAAATAGTTTAATTAGAAATAATGAAGATATACTACAATGGAGGATGGTTAAGTCAATTAGGGTACCACAGCTGAATAGAATAAAGGAGCCATTAAAATAATAGTTATAAAATAAGCTGGGGCAAGACACAGAGGATGGTCTGAGTTTGAAGACTGGTCAAAATGTCTTAGATTTAACTTCAGTTACTTTCATTTTGGTATCAAATTGGCAAACAGTACAATGGATAATACAGTTATGGACGCAAATAAGAGGACATTGTCCCTGGTTGCCTCTCTGGTTCCTACCAGACGTGTCTCTGAAGTTACGCAGTGACTGTAAAGAATCACTAAATCAAACGAGCTCTGAACTCTGCCTTGGAGAGAGTTATCATCAGTTTCAAGGTTCAACCCTAGAAAAGAAAATTTTTTCACTGTATTACGTAATAAGAAAATACTTCATCATTCTTTTTCTTACTGCATCATCACACCTACAGCCAGCCTTGTTGTGGTCTACTTTGTAAAGATTACCTGGGGAGCAGTGGCTGCGCTTTGCTGGAGCAGCCTTGAAGAGATACCCCACAGCCAAGGGAAGAGAAACCCAAGTAAGACGGTAGGAGCTGAGAGAGGGCATCAGAGGGCAGATAGACTGAAACCACAGACAACTAGCCAATCTGATCACACAGACCACAGCCTTGTCTAAATGAAACTAAGCCACTCAAGGAAGACAGGTCATGGTGGAGAGGTTTGATAGAATGTGGTAAACTGGGGAAGTGAATGGCAAACCACTTCAGTATTCCTGCCTTGAGAACCCCATGAACAGTACGAAAATGCAAAAAGATAGGACACTGAAAGATGAACTCCCCAGGTCGGTAGGTGCCCAATATGCTACTGGAGATCAGTGTAGAAATAACTCCAGAAAGAATGAAGGGATGGAGCCAAAGCAAAAA
>SJYQ01104717.1:13707-35867 GCA_006410935.1 Redunca redunca | reverse complement strand
AAAAAAAAAAAAAAAAAAACAACACACAAAACAAAACAAAACACCCAGCTGTGGATGGGACTGGGGATAGAAGCAAGGTCCAAAGCTATAAAGAGCAATATTGCATAGGAACCTGGAATGTTGGGTTCATGCATCAAAGCAAATTGGAAGTGTCAAACAGGAGATGGCAAGAGTGAATATCGACATTCTAGGAATCAGCAAACTAAGATGGACTGGAATGGCTGAATTTAACTCAGATGACCATAATATCTACTACTGTGGGCAGGAATCCCTTAGAAGAAATGGAGTAGCCATCATAGACAAAAGAGTCTGAAATGTAGTACTTGGATGCAATCTCAAAAATGAAAGAATGATCTCTTGTTTCCAAGGCAAACCATTCAATATCATGGTAATCCAAGTCTATGCCCTGACCAGTAATGCTGAAGAAGCTGAAGTTGAATGGTTCTTTGACCTACAAGACCTTCTAGAACTAACACCCACAAAAGGTGTCCTTTTCATTATAGCAGACTGGAATGCAAAAGTAGGAAGTCAAGAAACACCTGGAGTAACAGGCAAATTTGGCCTTGGGAGTACAGAATGAAGCACAGAAAAGGCTAATACAGTTCTGCCAAGGGAATAGCTGTGAAAAGAAGAGAAACAAAATGCAAAGGAGAAAAGAAAAGATATACTCATTTTAATGCAGAGTTCCAAAGAAGAGCAACGAGATAATAAAACCTTCCTCAGCAATCAATGCAAAGAAATAGGGGGAAACAATAGAATGGAAAAGATTAGAGATCTCTTCAAGAAAATTCGACATACCAAGGGAACATTTCATGAAAAGATGGGCACAATAAAGGACAGAAATGGTATGGACCTAACAGAAGTAGAAGATATGGCAAGAATACACAGAACTGTACAAAAAAGATCTACAAGACCCAGATAATCATGATGGTGTGATCACTCACACTCAGCAGACATCCTGGAATGTGAAGTCAAATGGGCCTTAGAAAGCATCACTATGAACAAAGCTAGTGGAGGTGATGGAATTCCAGTTGAACTATTTCAAGTCCTAAAAGATGATGCTGTGAAAGTGCACACTCAATACATCAGCAAAGTTGGAAAACTCAGCAGTGGCCGCAGGACTGGAAAAGGTCAGTTTTCATTCCAATCCTAAAGAAAGGCAATGCCAAAGAATGCTCAAACTACCACACATTTACACTCATCTCACATGTTGGAAAAGTAATGCTCAAAATTCTCCAAGCCAGGCTTCAGCAACACGTGAACTGTGAATTTCCAGATGTTCAAGCTGGTTTTAGAAAAGGCAGAGGAACCAGAGATCAAATTGCCAACATCTGCTAGATCATTGAAAAAGCAAGAAAGTTTAAAAAAAACACCTATTTCTGCTTTATTGACTATGCCAAAGTCTTTGACTGTGTGGATCACAATAAACTGTGGAAAATTCTGAAGGAGAAGGGGATACAAGACCACCTGACCTGCCTCTTGAGAAATCTGTATGCAGGTCAGGAAGCAACAGTTAGAACTGGACATGGAACAACAAACTTGTTCCAAATAGGAAAAGGAGTACGTCAAGGCTGTATATTGTCACCCTGCTTATTTAACTTATATGCAGAGTACATCATGAGAAATGCTGAGCAGGAGGAAGCATAAGCTGGAATCATGATTGCTGGGAAAAATATCAATAACCTCAGATATGCAGATGATACCACCCTTATGGCAGAAAGTGAAGAAAAACTAAAGAGCCTTTTGATGAAAGTGAAAGAGGAGGGTAAAAATGTTGGCTTAAAGCTCAATATTCAGAAAACTAAGATCATGGCATCCAGTCCCATCACTTCATGGCAAATAGATGGAAAAACAGTGGAAACAGTGGCTGACTATTTTTTTGGGCTCCAAAATCACTGCAGATGGTGACTGCAGCCGTGAAATTAAAAAAATGCTCACTCCTTGGGAGGAAAGTTATGACCAACCTAGACAGCATATTGAAAATCAGAGACATTACTTTGCCAATAAAGGTCCGTCTAGTCAAGGCTATGGTTTTTTCAGTTGTCGTGTATGGATGTGAGAGTTGGACTATAAAGAAAGCTGAGCGCCGAAGAATTGATGCTTTTGTGTTGGGGAAGACTCTTGATAGTCCCTTGGACTGCAAGGAGATCCAACCAGTCCACCCTAAAGGAAATCAGTCTTGGGTGTTCATTGGAAGGATTGATGTTGAAGCTGAAACTCCAATACTTTGGCCACCTGTTGCGAAGAGCTGACTCATTGGAAAAGACCCTGATGCTGGGAAAGTTGAGGGCAGGAGTAGAAGGGGACGACAGAGGATGAGATGATTGGATGGCATCACCAACTCAATGGACATGGATGGGTTTGGGTAGACTCTGACAGTTGGTGATGGATAGGGAGGCCTGGCCTGCTGCAAAATTAATGGGGTCACCAATAGTTGGACACGACTGAGCAACTGAACTGAACTGAACTGAGGACAGCTAATCTTGGGATTCTTTTTGCAGTTTTTTTTTCACTTTAAAATTTTTCCCATACTAAAGGCAGAAACTAAGTTATTAGCCATTCTCCTGCTTTGACTGGCACTGAAAGGAAGGGAAATGTTGCCTTTGAATTACATATATTCTCCATCACGCTGTTCCTTCATATTGTGCAAAACGCCTCAAAAGCTTTGGTTAGCATATTTATATACCATAGTCATCGCTAACACTGTTTCCCTCCTCAGGAATCTTATAAGGCCTGGTTCTGCCCACAGCTGGGGGAGTGGGGGAGAGGTCTCCCATATGCAAATAGTAATACTGTGTCCCATAAACTGCCTGCCTGGATATAACTGTGTTTGTTAGCAATGTGTCAACAGCTTTGGTATAGGGCGGATGCTTTATACCAGAGAATGTTGAGAAAGAATCTATATTCTTCCTCTCTCAGGAAAGCAGAATATGAAATATCTGAAGAGGATAGAGCAATACAGAAGTGGAAAGACTCAGAGAGAGAAGAATAAATAGAGGTCACAAGAAGAGTGATGTAGTTGATAGTGATGGGGGAAGTGCAGAAGACAGAGACCAAGAGCAGACAGCTACCACTCTGATGATTGGTATTCTAGATCTCCATGAAGCAGGGCTGCATAGAAGTTGAATCTTTTTCTCATTTTCCCATTTACTTTGCTATGCACCTTTACCATAAGGCTTCCAGTAACTGAGGAAACAAAGTGTGTCTCTGTTCTTCTCAACATGAGAAGTTCTAACAAGATAAAGGCTAAATTCTATGATAGAGTATTGACTGTGATTCTACTTCAAATTTTACACGTCCACAAAAGAGTAGTACAGAGTGTTATCAGAATGGACACACAGATCATTACTGCAAAAGGTTTTTTCAAATTTGAAATATGGTATAAAAAGATAAATATTCCCTATGTAGTCACTGTGGGAAATATTATACTTATTCCAATTATTCTGTACTAAATATTTTCTAGAATTCCTTTAGGAATCATATTAAGAATTTCTGCGTCCCTGGTGACTCAGATATAAAGAATCTGCCTACAGTGTGGTGTTGGAGAAGACTCTTAAGAGTCTTTTGGACTGCAAGGAGATCCAACCAGTCCCTCCTAAAGGAGATCAGCCCTGGGTGTTCTTTGGAAGGAATGATGCTAAAGCTGAAACTCTAGTACTTTGGCCACTTCATGTGAAGAGCTGCCTCATTGGAAAAGACTCTGATGCTGGGAGGGATTGGGGGCAGGAGGAAAAGGGGACAACAGAGGATGAGATGGCTGGATGGCATCACTGACTCGATGGACGCGAGTCTGAGTGAACTCCGGGAGTTGGTGATGGACAGGGAGGCCTGGCGTGCTGCGATTCATGGGGTCACAAAGAGTCGGACATGACTGAGTGACTGAACTGAACTGAACTGAACAGTGTGGGAGGCCTGGGTTCGATCTCTGGGTTCGGACGACCCCTTGGAGA
This sequence comes from Redunca redunca, assembly GCA_006410935.1. Taxonomy (NCBI): domain Eukaryota; kingdom Metazoa; phylum Chordata; class Mammalia; order Artiodactyla; family Bovidae; genus Redunca; species Redunca redunca. The sequence continues at coordinate 31,917 of SJYQ01104717.1, read as the reverse complement.
AGGGAATGGCAACCCAGTCCAGTATTCTTGTCTCGAGAATTCCCTAGACAGAGGAGCCTGGAGAGCTACAGTCCATGGGGTTGCAAAGAGTTGGACATGACTGAGCGACTAACACTTTCTTTGTCAAGAAAATCAATGTTATTATTTTTTAAAATTTTATTTCAGTCTTTTTCCCTTTCCTTCCCTTTCTTCTTTCTTTTATTTTTTGCCATTTTGAAGCAGTCCTATGAGGAATTCTGAAGCACAAGGTGGAAAGGAGGTACTGAACCAAATGGAATGGAGTCAAGGGAACAGTATAATGGAAACAGTAGCAGCAAACATAGAGGAAAAGCTCATTTGCGTGTTATGGGCTCCAGGACAGTGAGTAATGAGGTTGTTGTTTCATGGCTAAGTCATTTCTGACTCTTTGGTGACCCCATGGATTGTAGCCTGCCAGGCTCCTCTGTTAATGGCATTTCCCAGGCAAGAATACTGCAGTAAGTTGCCATTTCCTTCTCCAAGGGATCTTCCTGATCCAGGGATTGAAGCCACGTCTCCTGCATTGGCAGGCAGGTTCTTTACCACTGAGCCATTGGGGAAGACAAGAAATGAGAGGGATGATGCTAAATGGGGTTTGCTGCAGGCACACAGCTCTAATCATTGGCATATAAGCTGATAGCCACTTGTTGTGCTATCTTAAATGATGTCTGGTATGTGGCACAATGTAGATGTTTATTTGTAAAATGAATGAATGAAAAGGCTTAATGTATTCAGTAGAGTTATTCTGCTGCTGCTGCTAAGTTGCTTCAGTCATGTCTGACTCTGTGCGACCCCATAGACGGCAGCCCACCAGGCTCCCCCATCCCTGGGATTCTCCAGGCAAGAACACTGGAGTGGGTTGCCATTTCCTTCTCCAATGCATGAAAGTGAAAAGTGAAAGTAAAGTCGCTCAGTCATGTCCGACTCTTTGCAACCCCATGCACTGCAGCCTACCAGGCTCCTCCATCCATGGGATTTTCCAGGCAAGAGTACTGGACTGGGGTGCCATTGCCTTCTCCAGAGTTATTCTGCTAGTTACTATTTAATAATTTAATAATCTTATAATAATGAAAAACAAATTTTCAAAAAAAATAATACTAAATCAAGTAAAGTCAGTAATACACTTATTTAAAGGGTTAGGACTGGCCTTCATGTGACTATGCTGTGACAAGGATTCCATGATGGGGAGTTATACCGTCCCTCTCAAGTTTCAATCCAGAGACTTGAGGTTTTCCCACACTGAAAGATTCTTTCTCCTACCTGACTTTTTAAAAAGAATATCTATTCATTCATTTATTTTCCTGCATCAGGTTTCAGTTGCAGCATGCAGGGTTTTTCCTTTGTGTCATGTGGTATCTTTAACTGCACTGAATTGTGGTGTGTGTGTTCAGCAGTTGTGGTGTGTGGACTTAGTTGCTTCACAGTGTATAGGATCTTAGTTCCCTCCATGTATGTGCTCAGTTGTGTCCAACTCTTTGCAACTGTATGGACTATAGCCCACCAGGCTCCTCTGGCCATGGAATTTTCTGGGCAGGAATACTGCAGTAGATTGCTATTTCCTACTCCAACCTACCTGACTTCTTTTACAGCCTCTGTCTTATTTGGGGACAATTCTCCAGTGAGAAGACAGTACTTCTATCTTCCTTCTTCCTCCCCTGGGCTTCATAGGCTAGTACTCAGCACAACGTTTTACACATAAGCAATGCTCAATAAATGTTTGTTAAACAAAAAAATAAAATACTTTAATCAGTTTCCATTAAACTGGTCGTTGGTCATCTGACACCAATTTCTCCATTATATTGTAAACATTAGAGAAGACAGATATATTTATCATTAAAAATATTTTAATTCTAAGAAGGTTATCTCTAATTTTAAAAGTTATTGCCTGTGGTAGTACGGTTCCATACCATAGGCATTGCAAAACCCATCTGTGTCATTTCAAACTTAAAGAATTTCAAACCACACCAAGACTGATCTGATTTTCTTTCCACTGCAAGAGTGCCTCCCAGGATCCCTCTCTTGTTTTTATTTGCAGGTGCATGGGAATGAATGTAGCTGATTTACTGCTGTAGGCTATCTTAATACAAACAATGGTATAATTTGTTCCTGAGTTCTTTTCAATCCATTCTACAGCTGCCTTCCATCAAGTGTGAGTTTTATGGCTTCATTATGAAAATAGTGCTCCCAACAGAAATATCTTCAAATAACTGTAAATCATCATTTAATGAAATTAGCTAATATTTGTATAAAGTTTTATAATATACAAAAAACCTTAATATACATTCAGTTCAGTTCATTTCAGTTCAGTTCAATCGCTTAGTCATGTCCGACTCTTTGCAACCCCGTGAACCACAGCATGCCAGGCCTCCCTGTCCATCACCAACTCCTGGAGTGCACCCAAACCCATGTCCATTGAGTCGGTGATGCCATCCAACCATCTCATCCTCTTTTGTCCCCGTCTCCTTCTGCCCTCAATCTTTCCCAGCATCAGGATCTTTTCCAATGAGTCAGCTCTTCACATCAGGGGGCCAAAGTACTGGAGTTTCAGCTTCAACATCAGTTCTTCCAGTGAATACCCCAGGACTGATCTCCTTTAGGATGGACTGGTTGGATCTCATTAACTCATTTAATTCTCCTAATAATCCAAAGCAATAGCATCATTCTTCCCATTTTGCATGTAAGTCTTTTAAGTGATTTTTCTAAGATTTCCTCTTCTGTGTAATTGAAATTACACTTAAAGTTCAGTGTTCACTGTTTCTTTCACCTTCAGCATAATCATCCCACCAGTTAACGTATACATGAAAACCTCCCTTTCTTGGGGTACTTACTTTTTATGGAATTTAAATGGAAAATGAATTGAGATAAAAAGTGCTTGAAATCTTCCCTAAGTCAGTGTTCTTCCTAAATGCTGGTAGTAAAGCCAATCATTTAAATATCTTTCTAAAGTGAGTAGAACAAAATGCTTCCTAAAGAGCATTAGGAGTTAAAATAAGCAGCATCATGGCTGACCTGGGCCTCTGTGTCTTGGACATTCTTTTTTGATTCAGTATCCATTTTTCTCCAAACCACAAAACAATAATTAGAACAAAAAGAATGCTTATATGAACTGGACACTAAAATATCACATAAAAAACTCAATAACTGACTTATTTGAGGACAGTGATGTTAACAGTACAAATGTATGACAAGGAGAACAGTTGTTTTAATATAATAAGATGGCACTGTGCCATGTGGTGCTGTTGCTTTAGCTGAGTCTGACTCTGCCACTCTGTGGGCTGTAGCCCACCAGGATCCTCAAATGGGATTCTCTAGGCAAGAATACTGGAGTGGGTTGCCATTTCCTTCTCCAGGGGATCTTTCCAACCCAGGGATTGAACTCATATCTCTTATGTCTCCAGCAATGGCAGGAGTGTTTTTTACCACTAGAGCCACTTGGGAAGCCCCAAGATGGCAGTGTAGCAATCTTTAAATAATACATATTCTAAAACATGAGATTACCTTATGACTTTGTCTGATGCAATTATAAGGAATTAAAAGTATTCCTAGAAGTTGCTTGGAGTATGATGAAAATACATATGTAATTTCTCAGCAGTTACTTGAAATAGTGCCATTTGTTATTGACATAAAAATTGTATAAACAATGAGATGGAAATCATTATCATAAAGTTATAAACTGTAAGGCAGTTCCACATTACTTTACCTCATGTTACTGCTAAACTGAAAATGTAATAGCTTCACAAATTAAGCATTATAACCACAATTTCCTGTTTTCTCACGTCCTGATTTGTACAAAAACTTCTGAAACACCTTTTTATTAGCGATGAGACAGAGCTACAAAACAGAAAAGATGTATCTTAATTCCTCTTAGTAAAAGATGGTTTTTCTACCATATGGGTGAATATTAAGCTAAAGAGATCCACTGAAATCCACCAAATTCTTCCTTCTGATCTGTTCTTGGCATTGGAGCAAAGAAAATTGTGTCACACTCACCATCACATTCATCTTCCTAAAAATAGATGTGGCTTCACACCAGGGGGAGGCCCCTGTACAGCCTGACCTGGCACCTCCTCCACTTTACTCACTACCCTCACCCTTGTGCCTCCAGGCCCACTCTAGAGGCATGCACACAGTTAGGGTTCACAAAATATTTTCAAATGAATAAATTACTTTCATTGATTACTTTCAATGAATAAATTACACCATTTGACAATTTAACAATAAAACACTGTCTTATAATTTTGTAATTACTTTATATCCAAAACAACTTTATGTTAAGGATAGAATGAATTAGCAATGTAATATACCTTTTAATCTTTGTATGAATTTTCATATATTTAAAGCCACATATATTTTAACTCCAAGTAATTACTCATGTGATTAATTTAGCATTTCAACAAATAAATGCTCGTGGGTTCTAGGCATGAGAATAAGCATTAGAATAGATACAATTAAATTTTACATCATTCCCTCATTCAACAAACATTTACTACAAGCTAGGTGCCAACTGAAATCATTAGAAACAGAGCCAAAAAAAAAAAAATTGGCAAGTCAAGTGAGATGGGAGATTTTATATTGCTCCCTACCCACCCCGCCATCCCCCACCATAGAAGAGATATTTGTGGAAATATATGGTATTTTTCTTTACAAAGAGAAAANAGAATAGATACAATTAAATTTTACATCATTCCCTCATTCAACAAACATTTACTACAAGCTAGGTGCCAACTGAAATCATTAGAAACAGAGCCAAAAAAAAAAAAATTGGCAAGTCAAGTGAGATGGGAGATTTTATATTGCTCCCTACCCACCCCGCCATCCCCCACCACAGAAGAGATATTTGTGGAAATATATGGTATTTTTCTTTACAAAGAGAAAAGGGTCTGGTAGCAATGGACAAAAGTGGAGGGTGGGTTTGGGTAGGACTCTGACATATTTTGAAGGAGGGGACTTAGCACATTTGCCAGTATTTGCAGAGTTGTTTAGGAGGTCATCTCTAGTGCCCGGTGATGGGGACTATTCTGGGCACATGAAGAAGCAATGGACAGACTGAGATTATGGGTGTTGCATGAACTGTGACCTGGGAATTACTAAATGTCTGGGTTCTAGCTTGGATCCTAGGTAAACTTGTACTCTGTGGAGTTAGGATAACCATGGTCATGGAAGTATGCGTAGAAATAAGGCTAAAGTCTTAGTTCAGTTCAGTTGCTCAGCTGTGTCCGACTCTTTGTGACCCCATGGACTGCAGCACACCAGGCCTCCCTGTCCATCACCAACTCCTGGAGTTTACTCAAACTCTTTTCTATTAGATAGAGACAAATTTTAGAGCGAGAAGCACATACTTAAAAAAGGAAGGCTTGCTATGCTTTTCTTAAAAAGTAAAAGGTAGTCTCCTATTGAGAAAAGCTTGAGTTTACCTTGGGTAGCCGTTTTCCCAAAAGGACCCTTGTGGTTGATAATAGGTCTCAAAGTTCTATCCCTTAAAATAAAGGAGGTCTCAAAGCATCTGAAATATATGCTAAGCATACATTGGCATATACAGAGAGATCACAAAATTCAGAGGTGTGTCCTCAGGGATGGTTAGATTAGTGTTGGCTGCCTGATAACAACATAGAAAACCAAATGTCACCAAGTTTTAGGAGTTGGAGAAGCTTCAGACAGAGAATATAGGCTCAGCTTTGTTGAGTGAATCATTTTGTACTATCCTCACATACCCTATGTGGAGTGTGGGAGGTAGCTGAAGAGGTTAAACATAGTATCTAAATCCTTTCTCTCCTATAAAAGGTAAAAGATTATTCTTTTGGAAAGTGAGTGCTACTTAAATTTGAGATTGAAGTAAATAGGCTACTCTGGGCTTCTTTTTGGTCCCATCTGGCTTTGCTCTTGCCTTAGTACTTCTAATAGCAGGAATTTTTATAGGAGTCAAATCAGTCACAATTATTCTGTAAATTTTTTCTTCTAAACAAGTTAAAATTGGGGTCTTGTACTAAAACAGAATTATCAACTTAGATGTTAAGATAAATCTGATCTATATCTCAGGAATGATTTGGTCCTGTTAAAAGCTACAGAGGAAATGAAGATGGATTTGGGCATATGGCCAGTTTTGTACAGAGGTTGACAGGACAAACTGTGGAACAGGACAGACCTAAGCTTGAATTCTAGCTTAACTACTTACTGGCTTCTACCAATGACATTTAGCAAGTTATTTAACCTGGGGCTTGTTACCTTCCTTTAAAATCAGGCAATAAAATTATTATTTTTATAAAAATAACAGTAATCATTCTTGCTATAATAAAATGCATGTATTTGTCAGGCTGGGGTCCAAAGACAAAAAAGAATATTTTTTTTCTTCTACGAAATGCTATACATTGCAATATTTCCTTTTGGGTATGATAGGCTTTCTAAGGGAGAAGGAAGTAACATCATCTGGATTCCTAGGGCATTATTTTTTCCTTCAGCTCATTTTATTTATTTATCCCAGTCACAATCTCTATGTTAATCTGTTAGTAAACTGTTATACTTCCTTAGCTTTCTCTTTCATCCTTATTGAAACAAGCTTCCCCTTCATGTAATCATGAATGAACTTATTGGTATTTCTGTACAGTAATGTAAGCATTGTCTTTGAGACCATTATCATAAATTTTAGGATGAAAAAGAAAAAATACTAAGGGTAAGAGACAAGAGAAGGTGCCCTGTGAATAAATAAATGAATCATGCTGCAGAGTGAATAGAAATAGTTGAGAGACTTAGCTCATATTTCCTTCATCTAAAAATAAAAATGACAAATTCATCAAGTTTATTGATGCAAAACTGACATTTGCTAGCCATGAGTCCACCAAGTGAGAAGTACTATTATTTACTAAATGTACAAGTTTTACTGGTAAGATAATATGTGATACTGTTACATGTAATAGGGTTCATTCATCATAGAAATTTGACCAAAATATGAGTATATATCATAAGAACAATTTCCTAGTAATCAAAATAATATTCTATTATACATTCTTACTGGAACATATTCATAAAAAGTATTACACTTTTTGGAGACTTATGTACATTCAAATGAACTAGTCATAAATTTCTATATGTGCAAAAGAATTAGGAAGCATCTAGAACTTTACTAAAAATACTCAAGCTTGCCTGTTTAGGTTTGTAGTGATATAATGCTGCTTATGTTATTAATAAGCACAATTAGCAGAATGCTGACATCTATTAGAAAGCAGCTCAACAGTCAAAGCTACCCTACAGACTAAATATTCAAACTTTTCCTTGAATTACTCATCTTCATTTATCCTCATCATTAAATAAATATTTTGGTTTACTTCCTTAAGAGTTCTTTTCCCATTGTGCATGACCACATGTCATTGTGTATGACGCCATGGGACCCCATGGACTATAGCCCTCCAAGGTTCCTCTGTCCATGGGATTCTCCAGGCAAGAATACTGGAGTGGTTGCCATTTCCTTCTCCAGGGGGTCTTCCGGGCCCAGGGATTGAACTCACATCTCTTAGGTCTCTTACATTGGTAGGCAGATTCTTTACCACTAGCACCACCTGGGAAGCCCTTCTTTTCCCTTACATATTTAAAAATCTAGTTTTTGTGTGTGTGCGTGCATGCATGGGCAAATAAAGTTAGTTTCAGTGCTATAACTGTTTTATAGCCTGTCATAATTTATTAAAATCTATCATACGTACAAAGAACTTACAAAATATTTATGTATACTTTAAAAAACAATAATAAGATAATCACTGATATACTGATCAACCAGGTTAAGAACTACTTCAGTAGTAGATTTTAGATGTCTCTTGACTACTTTCTGATTGTATCCCCATTCTTGGCCCACAGATAGTGACTATCATTAATTCTGTGATAATCATGCTGTCTCTCTGTATAAAACAGTATTTATACATGCATTCTTAAAAAATAAATAGCTTGGTTGTACCTGACTTTGAATTTTATATAATGGGATACCACGTTTTCTTTTATGACTTGCTCCATTCTTTAATTGGAGAAGGCGATGGCACCCCAGTCCAGTACTCTTGCCTGGAAAATCCCACGGACGGAGGAGCCTGGTAGGCTGTAGTCCATGGGGTCGCAATGAGTCGGACAGGACTGAGCGACTTCACTTTCACTTTTCACTTTCATGCATTGGAGAAGGAAATGGCAACCCACTCCAGTGCTCTCGCCTGGAGAATCCCAGGGACGGGGGAGCCTGGTGGGCTGCCGTCTATGGTGTTGCACAGAGTCGGACATGACTGAAACGACTTAGCAGTAGCAGCCATTCTTTAATATTAAGCTTTTGAGAGTCATCCATGATGATTCCTTTAGCTTATAGTTCATTTTCAGTGGTCAATAGTACATACTTGTATGAATACACCGATTTATCCATTCAACCATCCCCCCCCCCTCAGTTTTAAAAACTGCATATAATGCTGCTATGAACATATTTTTAACATGTTCCCTGGTGCACGTGTCTAAGAATTTCTCTACTACTAGAGGAAGTAAAATTGTTGGATGATAGATACATGCACAGTCAACTTCATGGATAACTTCTAAGGAGTTGTACCAAATTTAGATTCTCCCTAGCTGCAGACAAGTGATAGACGTGTGTGGAACCTAACCAGTTTTTTTTGAATCATCTACTTCTGTGGTAGATGAAAGTGGTTATCCGTTAGAGTTTTAATTTGCATTTATTTAAAATCTAGAGCACTTTTTCCATACTTTTATTGGTCATTCAAGTATCTACTTTTTAAAGTGTCTGTTCTTCTCCATTTTTCTTATTTTTATTTTTCCAATTGGTTCACAGAAACATCTAGGTATATTGTAGATTAGGGCTACCCAATGGAAGTATAATGTGAGCCACATATATAATCAAAAATTTTCCAGTAGCCACATTTAAAAAGCGAACGGAAACACATGAAATAAATTTCAGTAATATATTTTACTTAACTGAATATATCTAAAATATTTTCATCTTCAGTTCAGTTCAGTCGCTGTTGTGTCTGACTCTGTGACCCCATGAATCACAGCACGCCAGGCCTCCCTGTCCATCACCAACTCCCGGAGTTCACTCAGACTCACATCCATCGAGTCAGTGATGCCATCCAGCCATCTCATCCTCTGTCATCCCTTTTTCCTCCTGCCCTCAATCCCTCCCAGCATCAGAGTCTTTTCCAATGAGTCAGCTCTTCACATGAGGTGGGCAAAGTACTGGAGTTTCAGCTTTAGCATCTTTCCTCCCAAAGAACACCCAGGGCTGATCTCCTTTAGGAGGGACTGGTTGGATCTCCTTGCAGTCCAAGGGACTCTCAAGAGTCTTCTCCAGCACCACAGTTCAAAAGCATCAATTCTTCAGTGCTCAGCTTTCCTCAAAGTCCAACTCTCACATCCATACATGACCACAGGAGAAACCATAGCCTTGACTAGGTGGACCTTTACTGGCAAAGTAACGTCTCTGCCTTTGAATATGCTATCTAGGTTGGTCATAACTTTCCTTCCAAGGAGTAAGCATCTTTTAATTTCATGGCTGCATCTTATCAGAGGATTAGATTGTTGGATAGCAGCACCGACTCCATGGACATGAGTTTGAGCAAGCTCTGGGTGTTGACAGTAGACAGGGAAGCCCAGCGTGCTGCAGTCCATGGGGTCACAAAGAGTTGGACAAGACTGAATGACTGAACTGAACTGAAAATATTTTCACTTCGATCTGAATTCAATATAAAATTTTTAAAAAGATATTATACTTTTTTTTTGACTAAGTTTTTGAAATTTGGTTTGCATTTTACATTTACAGCACATCTCAGTTAAGACGAGACACATTTCAAGCGCCAAAGCCACAGTGGCTTGTGGCTACCCTATTAGGTAGCACAATTCTAAATACTAAGACTTTGCCAAGTATATATATTGTACATATTTTCTATCACTATAGGGCTTCTTTTTTAACTTTGTTTAAGGTATTCTTTCATGAATCAAAGTTCAGAAATACATCTATAATCTCCATTATGGTCTGTATTTTCTAGAACTGGTTTAAAAAAATCCTTCATGTTTCCTGTGTCATGAAGATATGTCACTCTATTTTCTATTGAAAGTTTTAAAGTTTGCAAAGAACCTGGCTATATATGTAGAAGGTCCAATGGAATTAACAAAAAAAAAGTTACTAGAATATGTGTATTTAGCAAGGTTATCTTTTTAAGATTAACATATAAAATTCCTTTATATTTCTACATACAGAAACAAGCCATTGGAAATTAAGAGAAATTCCATTAATGACAGCATCCAGAATATGAAATATCTAGGAATAAATTTGACAGAAATGTGGAAGGTGTATATACTAACAACTACAAAACACTGCAGAAAAATTAAAGACTAAATAAATGCAGAGATCTACTCTGTCCATTACTAAAGATAGCAGTTTCCCCCAAATTGATCTGTAAGAGTCAACACAAAACCCAATTAAAATCTTAGCAGGCTTCTTGTAATAAATAAGCTAATTCTAACATTCATATGGAATTGCCAAGTCATCTTTGGCTCCATCTTAGTCTCCAGAGTGGGATTCTGGTACAGTCTTTGGAGATGATGTGTATTTGTCCATCCCTTGGAACCTTTTTGATATGAAGCCACACAAAGTGTTCTCTATATAGGAACTTTGTTCTGACTTCTGGGATGGACTCTGCCTTGGTTAAATGGGCCTGGGCATCTCAGACATTTCTGTCAGAAATTCAGCTTTGAACATTCCTCCAAATGCTGTTCATTCATCTGCTCTTCTCATTAAATGTATAATTTCTAGGGTCATTTAGCTAAGCAGCAACATCCTTTCAAAACAAGTGATCCTAGAACATTATCTCAGGACAGAAGCAAAAGGAAACTTTAACCCTTAAATCGACCCCCATTCTAACTTTGTCTGAACACGCCCATTAAGGCTGGCAGATGCCAGACTCTGTCCTCCTTGTATTTAAGGGGATGGGCTTTGGGGAACTGTCAACATTTTCTGCTTTGATTTACACCACCTCCTTGTTCTCTGGTACTGAGAAACTAACCCTCTTCCTCTAAATCCCTCTTTTGAGCCAACAGTTCCTAGAAGAGGACATAATGGCCTGTGATGGTCAAATTGCAAGGAAGACATCTCCTTTCTGTAAGACACCTGCCTGACCAACACCTATCATCCTAGAAGCTGGCACATGGCTGCTTTTATCTTTCCTGTATAAAATCTTCACCTTCATTTTCAGAGAGAAACTTCCATTGGCTGTTCTCCCTGTGGCAACTGCTTTGTACCTTTTCTGTCACATTTTGAGATTCAAAGAATTTCTGAGAAACTGACAGACCTTTACTATGACTCTTGAAAGACATTTTCAATGAATAAAGAATTATAAGTTGATGTCTATTTTCTCTCAGCATATTGACAATATAATTCAATTCTCTTCTGGATTCTGTTGAAAAATAAGCTGTTAATCTAATTGTTTTTGCCTTGAAAAATGATTTCTTTTTCTACCTTCATTAGCTGTTTTTAAGATTTTTTTTTTCCCTCTGTTGTTTAGCAGTTTCACACTAAGACGTTTTATTGTGGATAGCATCTTATACTGCTGGGGATACTTTCTTAAATCTGTAGATTCAAATATTCTGGAATATTCTCAGTCATATTTTCTGATACTGTCTCTTCCCCATTCCCTGTTTTCTTATTCTAGAACTTCACTTTGAAATTTATCAGACTTCTTATCTTAGTACATTTTATATTCTGATCTCTTTCTCATAGTTTTTTCATCTTTTTGTTTCTTTAGACTTTGTTAAGGATACATTTTAATATCTGTCTTCCAGTTCATCAGTTCTACTAAGTCAAATCTGTTAATAAATCTATAACCAAAATTTTAACTTAATGTTATCATATTTCTTTTCTAGAATGTTATAATTATTTTAAAAATCTGTCTATTCCTTGTTCATATTTTCAATTCTCTTTTATTTTAAAAACATATTAATTGTGATTATATATATGTATACATATCTCAAAGGAAAATAACAAACCTAATACCTGAAACCTCTGCAGGTAATTGCTGCTGTCCTGTGTTTCTTTGATTCTTATTCAGGTGGCTAGTATCCTTAGATGTTTTATGATTTGGTCTGTGAACAGTATGTTTTCCTTGGAATTTTACCTATGCGAATGATTTTTGAAGTTTTGATTGAGGTTGATATTTCCAAACAGAATTCACATTTGCTTCTGCTAGACCCAAGGGGGCTGCTGTAAAACCGGGACCCACTTTAGATTAAGACCTTAGCTGGAGGTTTTACAGACATAGGGAGCATGAATTCAGGCTGAAGGCACATGAAGGGCTGACTTCTGGTTCTTGGGGTGGAGTGGTTTCTCTTTTATCCACTTAAGGGTTGTGAAAGGAAAGGTGCCTTGTATTTTTCTGCATGGGAACAGTCTTTTCTTTTACAACAGCCTTACTGAAATATAATTCACATGCCATAACATTCATCATTTTCAAGTATATAATTAAGCGTTTGTGTGTGTGTTTTTTTAAGCATATTCAGAGTTGTGCCACTATCATCACTATCTAAATTTGGAATACCCCACCAAGAATTTTTATCACCTCACTCTCATTAGCAGTCTCCTCAATCCTACCTCCTTCTAGCCACTGACAACCATAAATCTACTTTCTGTCTCTAGAGATTTGCACATTATGGGCACTTCATGGAATCATATAGTATGTGACCTTTATAACTAGCTTCTTTCACTTAAAATAATGTTTTCAAGGTTATGCATGGCAGCTCTCATCTTTCATCCACTCTCACAATGCAGGGTATAGACCTTAACACTCTAACTTTATCTGAATGTGACAAAGTTATTAAGTTTTAACCATTGGAATGTGAGCAGAAATAAGGTATATGACTTCCAGGTCATTTTCTTAAAAGACAGCTGCTTGCTCTCCGTTCCTTTTTCCCCATTCCCATGGGCTGGCACAAAGTGATGGTAATGGTGAGTTGGCTGAAACTATGTAGAAGGTATTATTCTTCAAATTAACAGAGAAAGAGAGTAGAGACTTATGTCCCTTGACCATGCTGTGGTGCAGAGTTACAATATTTAGTGCCTCTGGAACATTGAAATTGACTGAAATAAACTTTATTTAGATAGATCATTTGGTTACAACATGTAATCTGTACACTAAATAACATAATTAGTATGTAGCATCTTTTATTTTATCACTTGTTTACTGGATATTATTACAATATTTTAAATAATAATAATGCTTCCATGAACCTTGACTTCTTTTCCAATTATTTCCTTATTACACATTTTTAGAAGTGGGGTTGCTAATCATAGGTTGAGAACATTATTAAATCTCTTGATAAGTATTGACAAATTTCCATTTAGAAAGATGGTTTGTTTTACTCTTGACAGTGCAGTAGATTGCTTTTTGATCATTCTTTAAAACTTAAAAAATTACCTAAAAATTTTATTTGATACATTGCTTAGGGTAAATATAACTAACTAATGAACAGTGAAAACTACTCATTTTTATTACTTGTATAAGTTCTGATGCTAAGAAAACAAAATATACCTCTTCAAGGAATTTAAAGTAAGCATGCAAGCATCCCTAAGCCCTTCAACTGGGAAACAATGGTAAAATTGTATTATGTTTGGAATATGATTATCTTTAAGTACATTAAAAAATGACAACATTTTCAGCATACACTGAACTTATTTTGGATTTCTGACTTGCATTTCCTGAGCTATAATTATAATGTTATTTTCCCATTTCAGTTCAATATTTTCTCATTTATATTATGGTTCCTCATTATATTATGGTTCAGAAAATGATTTTCTGTTTTCATAAACAACAGTAATATGTAAAAAATATATAAGTGGTGATTTGACACAAATGAGGAACTAGTCCAATAACCCAGTTCCTCTTATATAGCTAAATACTTCAATTTGTTTTACATAGATGATGAGGACAATTGCCTAATTTTTGTTGTCTCATTTTGGTACTTTTATTCTGTGAGAATGCTAAACATAAAAAAGATAATTTAATCATATTCCCAATACAAGTGTGCTCTAAAATAAAAAAGTTAATGGATACATGTTATATGCTAATTATGGTAGATATAGGCTGCTGCTGTTGCTGCTGCTGCTGCTGCTGCTAAGTCGCTTCAGTCCTGTCTGACTCTGTGCGACCCCATAGACGGCAGCCCACCAGGCTCCCCCATCCCTGGGATTCTCCAGGCAAGAACACTGGAGTGGGCTGCCATTTTCTTCTCCAATGCATGAAAGTGAAAAGTGAAAGTGAAGTCGCTCAATCGTGTCTGACTCTTCGCGACCCCATGGACTGCAGCCTACCAGGCTCTTCCATCCATGGTGTTTACTTTTGAGTATGTGTCTATGTAGATACAGGCTACATAGACACATACTCAAAATTATACACTCAGGTCTCTAAAAATATAAAAGCTATTGTTTTTGATTAAAATCTACTTCACACATGATTTTTATTTGGAGTTGTGGGAAGCAGGCTGCAAGATGTCCCCCAGTGATTCCACTTCCTGGTACTCATGCCCCAGTATAGTTTCCACTGAACAGGGTTAACATGTGTAACTAATGGGCTTCCCTGGTAGCTTAGATGGTAAAGAATCCACTGCAATGCAGGAGACCCTGGTTAGATTCCTGGGTTGGGAAGATTCCCTCTAGAAGGGATAGGCTACCCACTCCAGTATTCTTGCCTGGAGAATTCCATGGACAGAGGAGGCTGGCAGGCTACAGTCCGTGGGGTTGGAGAGTTGGACACAATTGAGTGACTTTCACTCACAATATTGTGGAATAATAGAGTATGACTTCTGAAGCTAGTTCATGAAAGATATTCTGACTCCTGCCTGTCTGTCTTTTGGGTCACTTGTTTTGGGGAAGCCAGATGCCATGTCATGGGAACACTCAAGCAGCCTGAAGGGGAGCTACACAGGAAGAGAAACTCAGGCATTACTGACAACAACCAGCATTAACTTGCCAGGCATATGAGTGAATCATCTTGGAAGTGAATTCTTCAGCTCCAGTTAGGACTTCAAATGACAGCAGTCTATTAACAACACCGAGCTAGAATCCCTCCAGCTATTTCTGGATTCTGACACATATAAACTATATGGCACCATAAATGTTTATTGTGTGAAGCTGCTAAATTTGGGGGTTTTATAATATAGAAATAGATTACTAATATAGAGGCTTTTGAACATAAAATGAAGATCAATTAATCTTAATAAGAAATTGAAAGGCAAAAGAAGAAACTTTTACAGTAAATTAAAATCTATATTTCCAAGGGGCTTTTGAATATGAAATGAAGATCAATTAATCTGAATAAGAAATGAAAGGCAAAAGAAACCTTTACAGTAAATTAAAATCTATATTCCCATGTAACTTTTAATTCAACAAAAATTAACAATATACTATTATGTATAAGAGCCTGTTAATTTTTTCACACTGTAGAGCCAGTGCTTTACTCCTATGTTGGTCCTCTAGCCTTGCCTTCTGAGTTCAGCCTCTTTACAAGGTACCTGTATATACTTCCAAGGAATACCCCAGGCTAGTGCTAAGGTAGCAGAGAGACTTATAGGACACATCACCTCTACTCAAGGTTTTCCTAAGCTTTTAGAACATTTCTCATGGTACCTTTGTATAAACATAAAAATCTCTCACACCCCTTTGTACTAAATGAAGTTCAAATACTCTATAAATGGGCTCCCAAATAAACTGAGGTTATGAAACTGTCTTTAAACTATATGCAATCTCATCACCCTTACCCCCCATTCCCATCTTAGGGAATGTACAACCATCTGGAGACTTATCTTAATTTTGAACATTAGCACCCCCAATGTATACTTTTTCAGGGAACTATGCAGAGTAATTTCCAAGATCAGAGTAAAAATAAGTTTCATTTTCACTGCCATTGGCTGAGCAAGGCAAATAAAGGAAACAAGTATGATAGCTCAAAAAAAAAAAAAATCTTGAGATACAGTGAGTTCATGGGTCAAAAAGATCGAACAAACCAAGGATACAAACTGGTCTGTACAACTAATAGCAATTCGAAAGGTGGAGATGGATGTCAGTGACATGCAGTAACTAAGTGCATTTAAAGGTCTATCATTAAAAAAATGCACAGACAAAGAGGAATATAATATCTTCCCACAACTAAAGTCTGACTATTGAGGAGCATTTGTTGAGCCATGAGTTCACATTACCCAGAAAGAAAATTGGTAGACCTTTTAGTTCACTGGTCCAGAGAGAATCAAATTTATAACAGCATAATTTCTAACCTGTCTGAATTGTTAGGGTAAGAATTTGTTCCTGATCTGTACTAAAGAAGCTGTTATATACAAAATACATAATCAAGAGAGATGCCAGTTTTTTCTTCAATTCCACAAAAAACAGATCTTTGCAAAGAAAACTTATACACAGTACTTATCATGATATTTAGTTGGAAGTATTTCAATCTTAGTACACAGAGAAATCAGGGAAATTCTAAAACTGCCTCTGAGCTTCCCACACCAGCTATACAACTTCAAATCCTTGGCATTTGTACAGAAAGGTAATT
Source organism: Redunca redunca (assembly GCA_006410935.1). Taxonomy (NCBI): domain Eukaryota; kingdom Metazoa; phylum Chordata; class Mammalia; order Artiodactyla; family Bovidae; genus Redunca; species Redunca redunca. The sequence continues at coordinate 15,334 of SJYQ01104717.1, read as the reverse complement.
GATACTGATATGTTCTGAATGAGAATTGTAAACTAAGAAAAACTTGTGGGCAACGTCTTGTCTGAAAATAATATAAACAGAAAAGCAACTTATTCTCGGTAAGATGAGGCAGGCCCATCCCCAAAGGAGGCTCTATGGGTAGCAGAGTCATAAACAGAAATTCCCTTGGAGATGATGACAATTTACTTGAGAGGCTGATCTTTTGGCATAGCCTAATTTCCTTTGGCACAAAGATAAGATTTAAAATTGGTAGTATTTCACTATGAGATTATTTTAAAAGTCAGATAGTTGATCCCATAATTGACTCCCCTCCCTCCCCAATATCTTCTTTTGTCTTTAGCTGAAGCTGAAGATGTTATTTAAGTGAGGGGTTGGACCATTTTAAGGAGTTACTCAGTTTTCCTGGGAGTCTTCTATGTAGCAAGTGGGTATACATATTATTACATTTTTTTTTTTGCCCCCAAGCCCGCTAGTTGAATAAAAAGATTACTGCTGCTGCTGCTGCTAAGTCGCTTCAGTCGTGTCCAACTCTGTGTGACCCCATAGATGGCAGCCCACCAGACTCCCCCGTCCCTGGGATTCTCCAGGCAAGAACAATGGAGTGGGTTGCCATTTCCTTCTTCAGTGCATGAAAGTGAAAAGTGAAAGTGAAGTCCCTCAGTAGTGTCCAACTCTTAGTGACCCCATGGACTGCAGCCTATGAGGCTCCTCCGTCCATGGGATTTTCCAGGCAAGAGTACTGGAGTGGGGTGCTAGAGTAGGAATATTCACTGAAGGTACGAGTGCTGAGAGAAGCAGGATTTAATTGGGAGTCAGCTGACTTACCTTCTTGTTCTAGCTTGACCATTAATTAGTTGGTTTTGTCAGTCTTAACAAATTATTTAAAATGACTGAAATTCAGTTTCCTTATCTATAAAATTAAAGAACTAGGATCTAGGAATTATTAGTTGGAGGACAGTCAATATTGTGTTGAAGATTCCCAGGCTGCTTGGACCTCATTAGGAAAGCAGACTATAACCAAATAATAATGCGTGCCAGGGTAAGACATGGTGAAGAAATGGCTGGAGGAGGGCACATTACTACCCTTGGACTCAATCATTTTTAAGAGCATTTATAACTATAAGATTCTATCACTATTCATTGAATATAACTAACCAGAAAGCCCATGATAGATCATTACAACAAAATACACATTTAGGAAATATAAAGAGCTAAGTAATGAACAGATGGAAAATTCTTTATTGTTAAAGACTTATTTGAAGAGACCACGATTATTTTAAAGCAATCGTTAAAAATGAAAAGTAAACTCAATGGTAGGGACTAGGTCGTGTAGATAAAAACCTAAGATCATGATCAGAACATGGTCATTCATTTCTTAGACCTGAGGCAATATTATGCCTATCAGGTATAATATCCAGCACTTCATTAAAATGACTTACACTTTACCTGTCATACCATTGTAAAACTCTAAATAGCTACAGCACCATTTAAAAAACCACTGTAGGCTTTACCACCTAAATTAAAAGAAAATACAGTAAGAAAGAGCTCTGGCAACTGACTGTCACATTTTTAATCCATGGTTCTTCTGCTGTTACTGGGGAGATCATTAACCTATTTCTCAATTATC
>SJYQ01104717.1:0-11366 GCA_006410935.1 Redunca redunca | reverse complement strand
TGGACCTGACATTCCAGGTTCCTATGCAATATTGCTCTTTACAGCATCGGACCTTGCTTCTGTCACCAGTCACATCCACAGCTGGGTAGTTTTTGCTTTGGCTCCATCCCTCCATTCTTTCTGGAGTTATTTCTCCACTGACCTCCAGTAGCATATTGGGCACCTAATGACCTGGGGAGTTCCTCTTTTGGTATCCTATCATTTTGCTTTTTCCTACTGTTCATGGGGTTCTCAAGGCAAGAATACTGAAGTGGCTTGCCAGTCCCTTCTCCAGTGGACCACATTCTGTCAGGCCTCTCCACCATGACCCGCCCGTGTTGGGTTGTCCTGCAGGCATGGCTTGGTTTCATTTAGACAAGGCTGTGGTCCTAGTGTGATTAGACTGACTAGTTTTCTGTGAGTATGGTTTCAGTGTGTCTGCCCTCTGATGCCCTCAAACCTCCAGTTAAAAAATAAATAAGCCATTAGGATGTAATATATAGCATAAAGAATATGGCAAATACTATAATAAATTTGTATGGTGCACATGACTACGGTGATCATCTCATAATGTATGCAAATGTATGCAGATCATGTAGCACACCTGAAACTAACATAACAACGTATATCAACTATTTTTCAAGAAAAGAGAAAGAAATGATTAACAGAAAGCTGTTTTGCATGTGGATAAATGTAAACAAGATGTAATTTGATGAACAGGCACTGGTTAGAATGGAGGGGGATATTACTACACATGCTATTCAGAAGACATGCCTAAGTATATGGATGCAGATAGCTGAAATAATAATGAAAAGATGTGACAAAAAAATTTAATGAAGAAACTGGTGAAACCACACAATAAAAGAACGGATTTCAAGGCAAACTTAGTCNAGATGTGACAAAAAAATTTAATGAAGAAACTGGTGAAACCACACAATAAAAGAACGGATTTTAAGGCAAACTTAGTCATCAAGCATAAATGATTCATAATAATAAAAGGTTCATTTCACTGGAAAAATATAATAGTTCTCATCTTGTAAACATCTGATTAAATATACGTCAAGCTATGCAGAGCAACACAAGAGCAAGGCTATGTAGAGCAACACAATTTTCAAATAAAACTGACAACTTCACAATCATGAGGACAGAATTTAACATTCATTCTCAAAACTGCTGTTAATAATTATTATTACCTGTCAAAACCAATTCACTTTCTATCTCATGTTATATACTTATGCTTCCTTTAGTATTTCCTGGTTCCTCTGCTCTTAGGTTGTTCTGCCACTTTTGCTAGCTGCAGTATCCCACAAAGGGGACACAGATTGGTTACTTTATGCAACAAGATTTACCACATGATTCCTAGGTTCAAGGTATTTTTCTAGTCTGTGGTGTCACAGCACTAAACAAAAAAGATCTCCGCTCTCATGGAGCTTACACAGGAAAAAAACAGATAAACATATAAATATGTTTATATTTATAAATATAAACATAGTATCATTATTACTAAAAAGAGAAACAAAAGAGAGCTAAAAGTACAATGAGTCTAGCAGGGATAGTTTTTTTTTTTTTAATTAGGGATCTCAGGTAAGGACTCTAATGTAAAGCGATGATTGAGCAGAGATGGAAGGGAGCACTCCCAGTAGGTATCTGAAGAGAGAGCTTTCCAGGCAAGTGTGAAAGCCCAAGATGGAAGCCTGCTCAGTATCTGCAAAAGCAGAAGCTGCAGCAAAGTGAGCAAGGAAGACAGTATTGGAAGGCGAGGTCAGAGAAGTGTGTTTCACAGAAGCAAAATGTATAGGACTTTGTAGGGGTGGTTTCTATTCATGGGAAGCCATGAGAGTCCTGAACAGAATAGCAGTGTGATCTGGCTTTTAGTTGTAAAGGGTCACTGTGGGAGTTTTGTGGAGAAAACAATAGAGGAGTCATTGTGGAAGGGCCAGGGCTAAAGCAGGGAGATGAGTTTAAAAAGTTTCTGAAGTAATCCAGGGAAGAGAGGCCAGTAGTTGGAAACAAGGGTAGTAGAAGGGGAGGGAAGGATTCTGCATCTATTGTGAAGAGGGCCACAGGATAAATGATGAGTTTTTCCAGGCAGCAGCAGCCACTCACATTATACTCTTTCTTTCAGGTTCTTAGTGCCTCGATTATTTTTTTTTTCTTTTCACAGTCCTTACTTCCATAGGCTATTGGCATGTAAAAACCACACTTAAAACTGATCTATTGAAACATGTATTAAAAAAAAAAAAAAGCTTTGGAGAAGTTGTAAATACTGCTGACAGCTCTCACTGAAAGATCTATTCTTTGAAAAATGCTCCTGGTATTTTGATAGGGATTGTAGTGACTCTGATTTGCCTCTGGTAGTATGGTCTTTTAAACAATATTAATTCTTCTAATCCCCCCATTTATGTTGTCTTCAATTTCTTTCATCAGTGTACTTGTAGTTTTCTGAGTATAGGTCTTTTACCTCCTTAGGTAAGTCTATTCCTAGATAGTTTATTCTTTTTGATGCAATGGTAAATGGTATTCCCTTAAATTCTCTTTCTGATAACTCATTATTACTATATAGCAATGCAACAAATTTCTGTATATTGCTTTTGTATCCTGAAACTTTACCAAATCCATTGATGAGCTCTAGTAGTTTTTGGTATCATCTTTAGAATTTTCTGTATATAGTATAATCATGTCACCTGCAAACAGTGACAGTTTTACTTCTCCTTTTGCAACCTGGATTCCTTTTATTGTTCTTGTCTGATTACCTAAAATGGCTAATATTATGTTGTATAAAGGGCTTCCCAGGTGGCTCAGTGGTAAAGAATCTGCCTGCCAATGCAGGAGACTGGGTTTGATCCCTGGGTAGGGAAGATCCCCTGGAGAAGGAAATGGCAAGCCACTTGGGGATTCTTGCTTGGGAAATTCCATGGACAGAAATCTGGCAGCTATATAGTCCTTGGGGTCACAAAGAGCCGGACACAATTGAGTGACTGAGCGCACGCACATACACACACACACACACACACACACAATGAATAAAAGTGGCAAGAGTGGGCATGCTTGTCTTGTTTAGAGGAAATGTTTTAACTTTTCACCACTGAGTGTCATGTTAGCCATAGGCTTATCATATATAGCCTTTATTACACTGAATTATGTTCCCTCTATGGCTTTCCTGGTGGCATAGTGGTAAAGAATCTGCCTTTAATGCAGGAGCACTGGTTTGATCCCTGAGTCGGGAACATTCCTTGGAGGAGGAATGGCAACTTATTTCAGTATACTTGCCAGGACAATCCCATGGACAAAGGAACCTGGCAGGCTACAGTTCACAGGGTTGCAAAGAGTTGGACATGACTAAGTGACTGAGCGTGCACACATGCTTCCTATATATCCACCTTCTGAAGAGTTTTTATCATAAATGGATGCTATTATTATTGTTCAGTTGCTAAGTTGTGTCTGATTCTGTGACCCTGTGGTCTGCAGCATGCCAGGCTTCCCTATCCTTCACCATCTCTTGGAGTTTGCTCTAACTCATGTCCATTGAGTCAGTGAGGGGTGTTGAATTTTGTCAAAAGCTTTTTTTGGATCCATTGGCATGATCATATGGCTTTTAGGCTTTAAACTGTTAATGTGATGTATCACATTGACTGATTTGTGGATATTGAACCATCCTTGCATCCACGAGATAAATCTCACTTGATCATGGTGTATGGTATTTTTACTGTATTGTTGGATTCAGTTTGCTAATATTTTATTGAAGATTTCTGTATCTATGTTCATCAGTGATATTGACCTATAATTTTTGTGTGTGATATATTTCTCTGGTTTTGGTAGCAGAGAGGTTCTGGCCCTTTAGAATGCATTCAGAAGTATTCCTTCCTCTGCTATTTTTTCCTAATAGTTTGAGGATAGGTGTTAATTCTCTAAATATTTGGTAGAATTCACCTGTGAAGCAAAGTTTAGAGTTTTTGTTACTGGTTCAATTTTAGTACTGTAATGGGTCTATTCATATTTTCTGTTTCTGTTTGGTTCAGTCCTGGAAGATTGTACATTTCTAGGAATTTCTTTCTTATAGATTATCCATTTTATTGGCATATAGTTGTTTGTAGTAATCCATTTGTATGGAAACACAAAAACACTCTGAATAGCAAAAACACCTTGAGAAAAAAAGAGTAGAACTAGAGGCATCACTCTCCCTGACTTCAGACTATACTACAGAGATAGAGTAATCTAAATAGTATGATACTGGCAGAAAAACAGACACACGGATCAGTGGAACATAACAGAGAGCCCAGAAAAAAATCCCACTTTTATGACCAGTTAATCTATGACAAAGAGGCAAGAAAATACAATGGACAAAAGACAGTCTCTTCAATAAGTGATGCTGGGAAAACAGGAAAGCTACACACAGAAGAATGAGATTAGAACACTTCCTCACATCACATACAAAAGTAAACTCAAAATGAGTTAAAAACCTAAATAAATGTAAGACCAGAAACCATAAAACTTGTAGAAGAAAACAAAGGCAAAACACTTTGACATAAATCACAGTAGTATTTTTTTTATTTGTCTCCTAAGGCAAAGGAAACAAAAGCAAAAATAGACAAATGAGACTCTGTCATGGTTGTTTAGTTGCAGTCATGTCCGTTCTTTTGTGACCCCATGGATTTTAGCCCTCCAGGCTCCTCTATCCATGGGCCTTCCCAGGCAAGAACACTGGAGTGGATTGCCACTTCCTTCTTCAGGGGATCTTCCTGACCTAGGGATTGAGTCTGCATATCCCTCATTGGCAGGCAGATTCTTTACCACTGAGCAACCAGAGAAGCCCAAATGAGACTTAAAAGCTTTTGGATTTGAGGACACAGTGGGAGAAAGAGAGGTTAGGACAAACTGAGAAAGTAGCACTGACAAATATACATTATTATGTGTAAAATAGGTAGCTAGCAGGAAGCTGCTATATAACACAGGGAGCCGAGCCTGGTGCTCTGTGATGGTCTAGAGGGGTGGGTTGGTGGGGTTGGAGGGTAGGCTCTAGAAGGAGGGGAGATATATATATATATATATATATAAAACTAATAATCAGGGAAACACAAATAAAAAAATACAGTGAGATATCACTGCATACTTGTCAGAATGCTATCATCAAAAAGACCACAAACAACAAATGTTGGGAATGATGTGGAGAAAAGAGAACCCTTCTACACTGCTGGTGTGAATGTAACTTGGCACTGTAGAAGTTCCTCAAAAACCTCAAAATATAACTACCATATGATCCAGCAATTCTACTCCTGGGTACTTATCTGAAGAAAACAGAAACACTAACTTGAAAAGATACCTGAACCCCAATGTTATTAGCAGCATTATTTACAATAGCCAACATATGGAAGCAATCTAAGTGTCCATCAATAGAAAAATGGATAAAGAAGATGTGGTGTATATATGCACAGCTGGACACTAGTCAGCCATAAAAAACAATGAAAATTTGCTGTTTGCTACAACATAGATGAATTTGGATGGCATTATGCTTACATATAAGTCAGGTAGAGAAAGTCAAATACTGTATGATATGATTTATGTGTGAAATCTGAAAAATAATACAAGGAGGTGAATACAACAAAAAAGAAACATACTGACAAATATAATAGAGAACAAACTAGTCGTTACAAGTAGGAAGAGAGAAGCGGGAGAGGCAAAATGAAGTAGGGAATTAAGAGGTGCAAACAACTGTATATAAAATAAATGAACTACAATGATATACTGTACAGCATAGGGAATACAGCCAATATTTTATAATAACTATAAATGGAGTACAATTTTTAAAAACTGTGGATCTCTATATTGTACACCTAAAATTCATATAATATTATAAATCGACTATACCGAATAAAAATCTATTCTGTATAAATAACCTGCTCATTAAAAGGCAAAGGGATGTGAAAGGAGTTGGGGCTGACACTTCCTCAGTAATTCAGGTACGTTGGAAACTGGACCTGAGTGGCAGTCAAGATCTTCGACAAATGACAGAGAAAGGAGTTACCTGGCCTTTTCTTCACTCTTGTTTGCTGAATGGAAGACAGTTTAGAAACACAGGCAGAGAGCAGAAAGCTGTGGGGAGAATTCATCTAGTTTCATGGGTAATTGTAGGGATCCTGGAACCCCTCCTAGGGACTGGGCTGCACAGCAGGAGGTAAGTGGCAGGCAAGTGAGTGAAGCTTCATCCGCTGCTCCCCGTCAATTTCATTATGACCTGCATTATCTCCCTCATTGCTCACACTATCACCTGAACCACTCCACCCCTCTGTCTGTGAAAAAATTGTCTTCCATGAAACCAGTGACTGGTGTCAAAAAGGTTGGGGACTGATGGGTAATTAAATAAACGAGCAGGAGACAATGGCTAGTTATTCATTAAACACTTTCTTAGCTATAGCAAGTTCCCTGAAATTTTTAGCCTTTTTTCTGATACTGACTGCTGTCTGTGAAAGCTTAGAATAACAAGATCTTAGCTAAAACAGAACAGATTTTTTAAAATCACAAGACAATTTTATTTGAATATGCAAATCAATTTTACAAGGGCTCCCAAGAATGTAATTTCAAAAACAAAAACAAACTTAAAATTGTTGAGAAATTTGTATTTTAGAGTTGATTTCCCTGATCTTTCCTGAAACCTCTGAGGTTGAAATATCAGGCCAAAAGCTCTCAATCATTTTGAAAATGAAATGAAGGATATGTCGGAAGCATTCCATTGCCCAACAAATTGTAAGTTAATCTTAAAGGAAATATCTAACTGACCCTAGATGCCTGATGAATTACCTTTTTCTAGAGTAAAATCCCTTTCCCCTAAATACTACTAGATATATTTCTCTTAGATTCCAATTAGAAGTAACAGAGGATGATTACTGCATTTATCATTTATTTGCATATTATAAAATTCAAGTAAATTTCCTTATAGTTCAACTCAGGAAAAAGATCTTAATGTTACTTGAGACAGTATACAAATGGTTAACACTGTAATATTTGAAAATTATCTTGTGTTTAAATTACACACAGAAAACAATTTAGTTGTTTTAAGTTTTGTCATGTAACAATGAAATTAAAATATCTCAAAATAACTTTTCAGAATGTAAAACTGGAAATAGCTTAGATGTCCTTCAACTGGTGAATGGTTAAAAACTAGAATAACCAGTATTATGAAATACTAGCCAGCAATAAAAAGGAACAAACTATTGATATATCAATACAAATCTCCAGAGAATTATTCTGATTAAAAAAGCTTGTCTCTGAAGGTTACATACTTAAAGGTTATTTAAGACCTTTAAGTATGTAACCTTTAAAAAAGGTTGTAAAGAAGCTCACATTCTTAAATGATGAAATTATTGAAATGGAAAACATGTTTGTCAGCAGGTAAGGGAAGGGATGGAGAGATTTGAGTGGGGGAGGGTGGAGGAAAGCGGTTGTGATTACAACAGCAATGTCAGGGGTCCTTGTGATGGAACTGTATCTTGTCTGTGCTAGTGGATACACAGGTGTACAACTGTGACATAAAAGGCACAGTAATACAAATAAAACTGGGGAAACTTGAATAAGATTGGTGGATTGCAATAATGTCAATAGCCAAGCTGTGATATTGTAGTAGAGGTATGCAAAATGTTATTACCTAGAGAAACTGGGTAAGGAAGACATGGGATCTTTTTCCTTTTTTTTTTCTTAATTGAGGTAAAATTGGCTTACAACTTTATCTGATATTTATGTGAACATTATAATTTGAATTCTGTATACACTACAGTGTGCTCAGTACTAAAGGGCTGATGATTATCTTCCATTCCACTAATTTTGGAGATGGTATCCTTTGCTGTACAGAAGCTTTTTAGTTTGATGGAAGTCCCATTAATTTGGAAGTCCCATTGATTTATTTTCACTTTTTTCAATTTTTTCTCTTGCCGGTATCCAAAAAGAAACTATTAAGATCAATGTTAAAGTGTACTACTTATGTTTTCTTCTAGGAGTTTTATGGTTTCAGGTCATACATTCAAGTATTCAATCTATTCCCCGGTGGCTCAGCAACAAAAAATCCACCGGCAATGCAGGAGCTATAGGAGACATGGGTTCAATCCCTGGGTTGGGAAGATCCCCTGGAGGAGAGTTTCGCAGCCCACTCCAGTATTCTTGCCTGGAGAATCCGATGGACAGAGGAGCCTGGTGGGCTACAGTCCATAGGGTCACAAAGAATTAGACATGACTGAAGCAACTTAGCATGTACGCATTAACACATTTGATCCAGTTTTATCCATTGGTGTATGGATCTACTTTCATTATTATTTGTGACTGTCCAGCTTCCCCAATATCATTTATTAAAGAGACTTTTCTTTCTCCAGTGTATGTTTTGGGTCATTATTTTTGTAAATTCATTTCAGTTCAGTTTAGCCACTGAGGTGTGTCCGACTCTTTGCAAGCCCATGAGCCACAGCACTCCAGGCCTCCCTGTCCATCACCAACTCCCAGAGTGTACCCAAACCCATGTCCATTGAGTCGGTGATGCCATCCAACCATCTCATCTGCTGGTGTCCCCTTCTCCTCCTGCCCTCAATCTTCCCCAGCATCAAGGTCTTTTCAAATGAGTCAGCTCTTCGCATCAGGTGACCAAAGTATTGGAGTTTCAGCTTCAACATCAGTCCTACCAATGTACATCCAGGACTGATCTCCTTTAGGATGGACTGGTTAGAACTACTTGCAGTCCAAGGGACTCTCAAGAGTTTTCTCCAACACCACAGTTCAAAAGCATCAATTTTTGTCACTCAGCTTTCTTTACAATCTAACTCTCAACATCCATACATGATGACTGGAAAAACCATAGCCTCGACTAGATGAACTTTTGTTGGCAAAGTAATGTCTCTGCTTTTTAATATGCTGTCTAGGTTAGTCATAACTTTCCTTCCAAGGAGTAAGTGTCTTTTAATTTCATGGCTGCAATTACGATCTGCAGTGATTTTGGAGCCCAGAAAAGTAAGGTCAACCATTGTTTCCACTGTTTCCTTATCTATTTGCCATGAAGTGATGGGACTGGCCTATGATCTTAGTTTTCCGAATGTTGAGCTTTAAGCCAACTTTTTCACTCTCCTTCACTTTCATCAAGAGGTTCTTTAGTTCTTCTTCTCTTTCTGCCATAAGGTTGGTGTCATCTGCATATCTGAGGTTATTGATATTTCTCCCAGCAATCTTGATTCCAGCTTGTGCTTCCTCCAGCCCAGCGTTTCTCATGATGTACTCTGCATATAAGTTAAATAAGCAGGGTGACAATATACAGCCTTGACGTACTCCTTCACCTATTTGGAACCAGTCTGTTGTTCCATGTCCGGTTCTAACTGTTGCTTCCTGACCTGCATATAGGTTTCTCAAGAGGCAGGTCAGGTGGTCTGGTATGCCCATCTCTTTCAGAATTTTCCACAGTTTATTGTGATCCACACAGTGAAAGGCTTTGGCATAGTCAATAAAGCAGAAATAGATGCTTTTCTGGAACTCTCTTTCTTTTTTGATGATCCAGTAGATGTTGGCAATTTGATTTCTGATTCCTCTGCTTTTTCTAAAACCAGCTTGAACATGTGGAAGTTCACGGTTCACGTATTGTTGAAGCCTGGCTTGGATAATTTTAAGCATTACCTTACTAGCATGTGAGATGAGTGCAATTGTGCAGTAGTTGAGCATTTTTTGGCATTGCCTTTCTTTGGGATTGGAATGAAAACTGACCTTTTCCAGTCCTGTGGCCACTGCTGAGTTTTCCAACTTTGCTGGCATATTGAGTGCATCACCTTCACAGCATCATCTTTCAGGATTTGAAATAGCTCTACTGGAATTCCATCACCACTGGTTTTTAGTGATGGGCCCACTTGACTTCACATTCCAGGATGTCTGGCTCTAGGTGAGTGATCACACCATCATGATTATCTTGGTCATGCACATCTTTTTTGTACAGTTCTTCTGTGTATTCTTGCCACCTCTTCTTAATATCTTCTGCTTCTGTTAGGTCCCTACCATTTCTGTCCTTTATTGAGCCCATCTTTGCATGAAAGGTTCCCTCGGTATCTCTAATTTTCTTGAAGAAATCTCTAGTCTTTCCCATTCTGTTGTTTTCCTCTATTTCTTTGCACTGACTGCTGAAGAAGGCTTTTTTTAAATCTCTCCTTGCTATTCTTTGGAACTCTACATTCAAATCGGTATATCTTTCCTTTTCTCCTTTGCTTTTCACTTCCCTTCTTTTCACAGCTATTTGTAAGGCCTCCTCAGACAGCCCCAAAAAACTAATTTGTAAATTAGTTGTCTGTATATTTGTGGGTTTATTTCTGGGCTCTGACTTTTCTTCCATTGATCTGTATGTCTGTTTTTCTGACATTATCATGCTGTTCTGAAAACTACAGCTATGTGAAAGTGAAGTTACTCAGTCGTGTCCAACTCTTTGCAACCCCATGGACTGTAGCCTACCAGGCTCTTCCATCCATGGAATTTTCCAGGCAAGAGTACTGGAATGGGTTTCCATTTCTTTCTCCAGGGGATCTTCCCAACCCAGGGGTCGAACCCGGGTCTTCCGCATTGCATGCAGACGCTTTACCATCTGAGCCACCAGGGAAGCCCCCAACAGCTATGTAGTAAACTCAGGGAGCATGATACCTCCAGGTTTGTTCTCAGGATTGCTTTGGCTATTCAGGGTCTTTTGTGGTTGCAAACTTTGCATTTTTATTTACATTATTTGTGAAAGGTCATTGTGTTTTTGATAGGCATAGCTTTGAATATGTAGCTTGCCTTAAGTAATATGGACATTTTAACAATGTTAATTTTTCCAATCCATAAGCATGAAGTATCTTTCCATTTCTTTGTGTCTTCAGTTTCTTTCAACAACGGGCTACAGCTTTCAGTATATAGGTATTTCATCTATTTGATTCAATTTATTCCTGGGTATTTTATTTTATTTCTTTTGCTGTGAATGAAAATGATATTATTTCCTTAATTTTCCTTTCTGCTAGTTTATTGTTTTTGTATAGAAAGACAATAAACATTTTTGTACATTAATTTTCTACTCTGAAACTTTACTTCATTTATTATTTCTAATTTTTTATGGTTTTCTAGGATTTTCTACATTTGAAATAATCTAGGGACAATTTTACTTATTCCTTCCTAATTTAGATGCCATGTATTTTTTTTTTTCCCCTTGACATCCCAAATGCTTTGGCTAGGACTTCCAACATTATGTTGAATAAAAGTGAAAGACTGGGTATTCTTGTTCCTGATCTGAGAGAGACAGGCTCTAGTTCTTCATCACTGAATATGTTAGCTGTGGGTCATGTATGGCCTTTATTATTTTGAGGTATATTCCTTTGATAGAGTACATCATGAGAAATGCTGGACTGGAAGAA
>SJYQ01104716.1:411239-430844 GCA_006410935.1 Redunca redunca | reverse complement strand
CTAGTCATCCACTATTTTCAGAAGCCCAGAGAGATTGCGCCAATTGTTCAGCTTCACACAGTGCTCCTCCTGCTCTCAGGCAATCTTCCAGAGTTGAGAAAAGGTGACAAACTTGTATACCGAGGTAGATACTTTGTAATGTACTCTCCTGAGTACACCTCTACCTGGCTAGCGTTAATGTTTTGGTTTGTGCTTCTGCTCAGTTGCTTCAGTCGTGTCCGACTCTTTGCGACTCTATGGGCTGTAGTCCAGGCTCCTGTGTACTCTGCCAGGGCATCTTCCCGACCCAGGGATCGAACCTATGTCTCCCGGGTTTCCTGATTTGTAGGCGGATTCTTAACCCACTGTGCCACCTGGGAAGCCCCATGTTTTGGTTTAGGGATGAGGAAACCTGCTCAGAGAAGGGGCTTGACTGTCTCAAGGTCACACAGCAAGTGAGACAGGCCCTGGTGTTGAACCTGCGTGAGAGAGTCTGCAAGCACTTGCTCTTTCCACTACACTTGAGCAGACTCAGGGCCTTCGCAGGGCTGGAGGTTGGAAGGAAGCCTGAACTGGAGTGTTGGTCTTCTGGCAGCAGCTTCCTGGGCAGCAGGTGGAAGTCCTTCCTGCCAGCCTCTTAGCTTCTCAGGTCCTGTGTGCCGTTGGGCAAGTCCCTAAATCTAAGTCGGTTTCCTCATCTACTCCAGAGAAGGGACTCAATAAATATATATTTTTTTTAATTTGGTTTAGTTATTTATAGTTGGCAAAACATATTCATATGTTTTATTGAAATAATACATTTACATGTTTTTCTCTCCCACTTGACAGAGCCTAGTGGGATGAGGCTTATTGTTATTATGTTTAATCTTTTCTTATTTTAAATATAGGTACTGGTGGCAAAATTCTAGAAATTGAGTCTGATTCATCTCTGCAATATTCTCTCTTTTTAAAAAATATTTATTTATTTGGCTGTGGCATGTGGAATCTTTAGTTGCAGCGTATAGGATCTAGTTGCCCAACCAGAGATTGAACCCAGGCCTTCTGCATTGGGAGTGCAGAATCTTAGCCACTGGATCACCTGGGAAGTCCCTGCAATATTCTTTTAAATTAAACATCATTTTTCTAACAATTAATTAAATATAATTCTCCTAACACCCCCATTCTGTAAAGTAGGCTGGGCAAGAGCAATGTGTCCAATGTACAGAGAAACCAAGACCGAGAAATAGTAAACTACATTCCAAGGTCACCAGATTACCTCAGACAGACCTAGGACTAGATCCCAGGAACCGGACTCAGACTAGAGCAGCTGTTTCCTTTTTCTGGAGGCCTGCACAAGCAAGATCCTGCCCTTGACCCTTCTCTTCATCTTGTCTGGGGTCAGGGTGGTAATCTGCTATTTGCTCCACTCATTGGCTTTGTGACTTGGGGCAAGCCTCATGCAGGCACCGTCCTTAGCTCAGTTGCTTGCTATTTTGTTTTACCTTCTCTTGAAAGATAAGAAATAGGTAAGAAACATCCTTCAGCTGAATCCAGAGTCTCCAAACCCTTGACCTATCCCTTCCATGTCGCAGCAGAGGGAGGAAAAGAAGGGAAAGTAACATTTACTGGGTAACCTACTATGCACAGATATTTTATACACATGACCTCTAATTCCTAAAATACATCTCAAGATGTGGCATCATTATCCTCAACTTAGAGATGAAGAACCTAAGATTTAGAGAGGTCAAGTGACATGCCTAAGGTCATACAACTACTAATGGGCATTGTGAGACTTGAATCCAGGTCTCCCGATTCCAAAGTCCTCTTGCCCAACTGCTCTTCTTAGAAGAGTTGGCAGAGATCACAGTCATGCTTGGCACAGCCCTGGTACCACCCTCAGGATCCATTCATCCACTTATTTATTCATTCATCAACCAACACTGACATATTAAGCACCTACTGTGTACCAAGTGTTGAGTTAGTCCCTGGGGTATGATAGCAAGATCCCTGCCCTTCTCAAACTGTCATTCTAGTGTAGTAAGACCATAGTCAAGTAAGTAAATAAATAAGACATTTCTAACAGTGTTAGGGAGAAAATAGAACAGGGCAATGGGAGGGAGAGCAACCATATGTGTGAGTGTGAAAAAGATACAGTTTTCAAGAAAGGGAATAGAACCAGAGAGATTCATATACATTGTTAGATGGTGCAGTCCTGGAAAGCCTCCCTAAGGAAGTGATATTTCCATTGTGTCTACTGAATCCACTTCGGCCCAGTCTCCCCATGCTTGTCCCTGAACAGCTAAGGCAACAGAGATGGTGCCAAGCCACATATTCCTAGAACTCTGAAGACTTGAGCTGACAGGCTCTTTGATAATCATTTTGTTTACTTTCTTCCCACTTTGTAGATGTGGAAACTGGGGTCCAGAAAGCAGAAAGGATTTGCCCCAAGGAGACTGGCAAGGGCTGAAACTACTCACGATTGGGTCTTGTGAGAGTGGGCTGGTGCTGCACCCACTCCGTACCCTGGAATTAAGATCTCTAAAGAAGGAAAGTTAAGAGGTCTCTTCTCCTCTCCCCTTCTTTCTAGGATGGCTAGGAGGAGCAATTGGCAAATTCAGGGGCTATGAGTCACCCTTTTGTTGACACTTCTATTTCCAAAGCTAATTAGTCTAATGTTTGACNTAGGTGGGGGGGGGGGGGGGGGGGGGGGGGGGGGGGGGGGGGGGGGGGGGTTGGAGGGGGAGCGGGATGTGACTTGGGGATGTAGGAAGAGGAGAGAGAAGAGGAGAGAGAGCAGGGGTAATTTCATAGGGTTTCATTTTCACCAAGATCTACTTTTAATTGTTCCAGTGAATGGAGGGGAATGATGGCTAAAGTACATCCTGAAGAGTCCAACTATCTTTCAAATTTTATATGTAAACCTTTCCCCCCTCGTACACATTTCCTATCTTAATCTGGACTTCAACTGATTTTAAAAGGGAATTTACTCTGTATGATAACTGAGTCACAGTGACACACGTAAGTCACTTTTCCTATCTGGGCCTCAGTTTCCTATTCTGTAAAATGGAAGAGAAATGGCAGTCAGGCTCTTCCACTCACACCTTCTATGGTCTGAGATGGTGGGAAAGGAGAAGGGGTCCTGGAGAGTCTTGGGCCCTACATTGGCTCCTCCTCAGCTCTGAGACCCAAGACAGGAACATCCTGGGATCCACCCACATTACAGAGCACCCTGTGCCTAAAACCACACCAGGCACTTTCTGCACAGCTCATTCAATTTTCAGAACATAATCTTTTGATTTAGGAGTGATCTCTTGCTTTGCATGAGAGAAAACTGAGGCTCAGAGAAGCTGATTAACTTGAGTATGACCCCCATGAGAGAGGGTGGGCAAAAGGGGCTTCATACTCAGGTTTGGCTGAATCCCAAGCCCATGTGCTACCCAGGGCCCTGCCTCTGAAGATGACTTGGTTTGTTCAGTGACACACAGATGACCCTCCCCTATGGAGAACACCCATTCCCTCCTCCCGTGGTTCTTGTCCTCCACCCTGCCTCAGCCCCTCATGGCCAAGATAATTTCCCAGACCTTGTTATTACTCATAATTGTGCCCCTACCCTGTGTAATTTAATTAGCAAGTATCCCATCCTCCTGACACCGCCTCCTGTCTTTTCTGCTCTCTCCCTCTGGAACCCCGGCTCCATCGCTTCCAGACCCACCAGGACCTTCAGTCCATTGATCTTCCCATCTTTTCCCCTACTGCTCCTCGCCTCCCTCATGTCCTGACTTTCCTCCTTCACCAGCTTAGATTCCATGGACCATCATTATAATGACTTCCTTGCATACGCCCTCAACCCCCTTGCTCCTTTTGAGTTAAATTGCACTCACCTGGCAAAACCACACCCTGGTTAATTCAAAACCACAACCCTGCACTTGCACCCACACAGTTGACAGAAGTTGGAGAAAGAGACACAGCCGTGATGATTGGTTTCACTTTAATGTCACCCCCGCCCTCCTCCGGGGGCCCCTTAGCACTGTCTTGATATCCTACCATATGACCCAGCCTGGTCACTCTGTCGCAGTCCTACAGACAATTTCTTTCTTTTCCTTTTTTTTTTTTTTAGCGCAGAATTATTTATTTGGTTGCACTGGGTCTTAGCTGTGGTGGGTGGGCTTCAGTAGTTGCAGCACGTGGCCTTAGTTTGCCCTGATCTTAGTTTCCTGACCAAGGCTTGAACCGGTATCCCCTGCACTGCAAAGTGGATTCTTAACCACTGGACCATCAGGCAAGTCCTATAAACAATGTCTTACTTCTCCTCAGTCCCTGATAGCTCTTCCCCCCAACCCTCCCTCAGCTCTTGACCTTGCTTCCTACGTCACTGAGAAAATAGAAGTGATCAAAGGACAGTTTCCACAAACTCTCAACACCCCTTCTACCCAGTCCCCGAGTCTGTGCTGCATTTTGTCCTTCCCTCCCACTACTTTGGATGAACCCCAGTTGCCCCTCTCTGTGCTTCCCCTCCACTCACACACTGGATTCCCTGCCTCTCACCCACTCAAGGACTTCATTGGGCCATTTCCCCCTCTCCTGGATCAGTCCAATCAGCACTGAAACATAACTTCTTGCATCTCAGAAAAAAACCATAACAAAACCATGAAGTCTCATGTCTCACGTCTGCCTCCTCTCTACCCCATTTCTCTATACAGATCTTCCTTGACTTACGAGGGGGTTACATTCCATAAACCGATGGTGTCTGAAAATACCACTAAGTTGAAAATGCATTTAATACATGTAACCTACTAAACATCATAGCTTAGCCTAGCCTACCTTAAATGTGCTCGGAACACTAGCATTAGCCTGCAGTTAGGCAAAAGCAACTAATACAAAGCCTATTTAAAAATTGAATATCTCATGTAATTGTTAAAAAAATTTTTTTGGCTGCTCTGAGCACAGTATGTAGAATCTTAGTTTCCCAGCCAAGGCTCGAACCCATACCCCCTGAAATGGAGGTCCAGAGTCTTAACCACTGCACTGCCAGGGAAGTCCTCCAACTCGTGTAATTTATTGAATCCTGTGCTTAAAGTGAAAGAATGGTTTAAGTGTATTGGTTGTTTCCCCTCAATGTGATGTGACCGTGTGATTCACTGGGGGCTGCAGCTTGTTGCCACTTGAGATGCATCATGAGAGTGTACTGTACTGAATATCACTAGCCTGGGAGAAGATCAAAATTCACAGTACATTTCCTACTGAGTGAGTATTGCTTTAGTACCATCGGAAAGTTGAAAAGGTGGCTCAGAGGGTAAAGTGTCTGCCTGCAATGCGGGAGACTTGCGTTCAATCCCTGGGTCGGGAAGATCCCCTGCAGAAGGAAAAGGCAACCCACTTCAGTACTCTTGCCTGGAAAATCCCATGGACGAAGAAGCCTGGTAGTCTACAATCCATGGGGTGGCAGAGAGTTGGATACAACTGTTCGACTTCACTTTCACTTTCAAAGTTGAAAACTTGTAAGTTGAACTGTTGTAAGTCAAACCGTTATAAATCAAACCACTGTACGTAGAGCACCATCTATATAGTAAAAGTCCTTGAAAATGTTCACACTTGCTGCCATCACTTGTTCTGTTCTCTTTTGAACACACTTCAGTCAGGCTTTTGTTCCCACCACTAGACCAAAACTGCTTTTGTTGAGGTCACCTGTCACCTTCACATTAGTAAATCCAATCATCAACAAATTTTTTTCGAAAATAGTTTTATCGAGATATAATTCACCCAACATATTCTTCTCACATATGAAGACTAGGCACTCGGGCTCAGTAGTTGTGCTGCATGGGTTTCAGTTGCTCTGTGGCTTGTGGAATCTTCCCGGACCAGGTATTGAACCTGTGTCCCTTGCTTTGATAGACAGATTCTTAACCACTGGACCACCTGGGAAGTCCTGTCAATTCTTAATCCTCATATTTTCATAGATCTATAAATTGCATGTGGCACAGCTGGCCATTCCCTCCTCTTTGAAATACTTTCTTCACTTGGCTTTCAAGAGATCTTACTGTCCTGATTTTTTTGTTTCACTGACTACTGTTTTGTGGTTTCCTCCTCATCCCCTCAACCATTAAACAGTGAAGTGCCCAGGACTCATTCCCTGGTCCTCTTAGCTTTTCTGTCTACACTCACTCCCTTGATGATCTCATTCAGTTTCATGCTTTAAATACCATCTCTGTGCTGGTAGGTCCCGGCTTTATACATTCCAGCCCAGAGCTCTCTTCTGACCTCCATACTCATTTGTTTAATTGTATACAATATCTCTCCATGTTTCTTTATGTTCCTCAAGTTTTGCACGTCAAAAACTGAATTCTTGAACCGCATTGCTCCTCCCACAGCAAATGGCAACTTCCAGTTCTTGGGCTGAACATCTGAAACCATTTCGTATTCTTTTTTTTCCTCTCCTATCCCATATCAAATGTGTCTGCAAGTCCTGTGGGCTCTACCTTCAAAATACAGGTCAGACTGTGACCCCATCTTGCCCCTCACCCAGCTTGCTGCCAGCTCCGTGGCCATCGCCCCTGCTTCTGGATTATTGGAGCCTGCCTGCTGGCCCCTCCTGTTATCGCACTTGTTGCTGAGAGTGTGGTTTCAACGCAGCAGCCAGAGTGATCTTTTTCAAACATAAGTCAGATCATGTGTTTTAATGCCTCCATCTCAGTTGGAGTAAAAGCCAGAGTCCTTCTACTCCGCATAAGGCTCCATGGGACACCCCACCCCTATCTCCTCCCCCTCTGTCCTCCATCATCTGTTTTGGGTACACTGATCTTCTCAAAGCCAGAGCTTCCCACCTCAGAGCCTTTGTAAGTGCTTTCATCTGCCAGACACATTTGTTCCCTCTTAGCCACATGGCTTCTTCCCAGTTCTTCCAGGTCTTTTTCTCGGTGAGGCCTCTCTAACTACCCAATTAGAATGGCAACCTTGGGGCTTCCCTGGTCCAGTGGCTAATAATCTGCCCGCCAATGCAGGGGACGTGGGGTTCAATCCTTGGTTGAGAAGATCCTGCTGCGATGAGAAGCTCCTGTACTGCAGCTAGAGAGTAGCCCCGGCATTCCACACAGAGAAGGCCCAGGTGCGGCAGTGAAGGCCCAGTGCAGCCGAAAACAAATAAATCTTTTTTAAAACTTAAAAAATAATAAATGGCAACCTCCCCTCCCCGCTCTCTCCTCTGCTTTGTGTTTCCATAGCACCTGGCACCATCTACTCAACGTGCCGTGTGTTTACCTATTTGTTGCCTCTGTGTTGGAACAGAATCGACTGGAGGGCAGAGAGTTTGTTTTCTGGGTATCCCAACTCCTGGAGTCTATAAAGATTCATGAGACAAGTGAGGGATGCCGGAGGGAAGAGCACTCTTCTAGAACCAGGGCGTGGTGCAGTGTGGCTTCAGGCAGATCTCTGAGGGGGGCCTGTGAATACAGTGCTCCTCAAGGTCATGGAAAATCGGTGTCTGTTCTCCAGCCAAGGAAGCCCGGTGTCGGAGAAGCCAAAAGCTTGAGTTCCTGTTCCAGCGTGGCCTCTTATTGGCTGTGTACCCTGGGCACAAACCACTCCCTTTCGCTGAGCCTCAGTTTTCTCATCTGCTCGGGTCAGTCCAGTGCAGTTGCTCAGTCGTGTCTGACTCTGCAACCCCATGGACTGCAGCATGCCCAGGCCTCCCTGTCTATCACCAGCTTGCTCAAACTCATATTCATAGAGTTGGTGACGCCATCCAACCATCTCATCCTCTGTCGTCCCCTTCTCCTCCCACCTTCAATCTTTCCCAGCATCAGGGTCTTTTCAAATGAGTCCATTCTTCTCATAAGGTGGCCAAAGGATTTGAGTTTCAGCTTCAGCATCAGTCCTTTCAATGAATATTCAGGACTGATTTCTTTTAGGATTGACTGGTTGGATCGCCTTGCAGTCCAAGGGAGTCTCCAGAGTCTTCTCCAACACCATAGTTCAGAAGCATCAATTCTTCGGTGCTCAGCTTTCTTTATAGTCCAACTCTCACATCCATATGTGCCTACTGGAAAAACCATAGCTTTGACTGCTGCTGCTGCTAAGTCGCTTCAGTCGTGTCCGACTCTGTGCAACCCCATAGACAGTAGGCCACTAGGCTCCCCCGTCCCTGGGATTCTCCAGGCAAGAACACTGGAGTGGATTGCCATTTCCTTCTCCAGTGCGTGAAAGTGAAGTTGCTCAGTCGTGTCCGCAGCCTACCAGGCTCCTCTGTCCATGGGATTTTCCAGGCAAGAGTACTGGAGTGGGGTGCCACTGCCTTCTCTGTAGCTTTGACTAGACAGACATTTTTTCGTCAAAGTAATGCCTCTGCTTTTTAATATGCTGCCTAGGTTGGCCATAGCTTTTCTTCTAAGGAGTAAGTGTCTTTTAATTTCATGGCTACAGTCACCATCTGCAATGATTTTGGAGCCCAAGAAAATAAAGTCTCTCACTGTTTCCATTGTTTTCCCATCTATTTGCCATGAAGTCCCATCAGAATACATGAAGTGAGTAAGACCTCATCTGCTCAATGGGGTATTATTACCAGGTCTCTGGACTGGCATAAAAGATCCAGTGCAGGAGGGATCCTGGCTTGTATCCAGCACTCAGCGCATGCTCGCTCTCTGCAGAAACAGTTCTAATTTGGAGCAAGGTTCAGACAGGTGTGGGTTTTTTGGAAGTGGGGGTAGGGAGGAAGGTGGAAGAGAGAGTGAGAGCATAGAGGCAGAGGAGGCTCTGGGAGAAAAAGAGGAGCCTGAGGGCTGGACCCTGAAGGATCGGTGTACTCACCAGAAGATAACTGTGATCAGGGTGCTCTCAGGCCTCACATCCCTCAGGTACCAGGCAGTTCACAAAGCCCCTCCTTGTCCCCAAGCTCATTTGAGCCTGTCCAGCCCCTTGGGGAGGCAGGCAGACATGACTGATGATTGTGCTTAGTCGCTTCAGTTGTGTCTGACTCTTGAGACCCATGGACTGTAGCCCACCAGGCTCCTCTGTCCATGGGATTCTCCAGGCAAGAATACTGGAGTGAGTTACCATTTCCTACTCCAGGGGATCTTCCCAACTGTGGGACCTAACCCATGTCTCTTATGTCTCCTGCATTTGCAGGTGAATTCTTTACCACTAGTGCTACCTGGGAATCCCTGACTGATGACTGTTTATGCCCATTTCATGGGTGAGGAAACTGAGGTTTGGGAGGCAGCAATGTACATCTGTCTCATCTCTCCCACTAGAAGTTAAGGTCCTCAGGTTCAAGGGCTGCCTACTCCCATTTATGTCTCCTCAGTGCTGACACTGCAGACTAAAAATAGGAGTGGGTATTCATCCATGGGTTTCCAGCTCCAGCAGATCCCACAAGCTCTTTTATAATAAGTTTCTGGAAATATTGGGCTTCCCTGGTGGCTCAGACGGTAAAGAATCCTCCTGCAGTACAGGAGACCTGGATTCGATTCATAGGTTGAGAAGATCCCCTGGACAAGGGACTGGCTATCCACTCCAGTACTCTGGCCTGGAGAAGTCCATGGACAGAGGAGCCTGGCAGGCTACAGTCTATGGGGTCGCAGAGTCAGACACAACTGAGTGACTTTCACTTCTGGCAATATTGCTTTCCTGTAATGGGATGAAATTCACAGATAAAATATCCTATTCACATACTCCTATTTTTGTTAAAAAAAAAAATAAAAATCAAGGTTATGCCCTAACTGAAATGTAAAGAAGAAATGAAGTTCATGTTTTTTCCCCTCATGATTTAATTATTAGTTGCTATATAGCTGACATAAAACATTTAAGTTTCAGATGTATAACTTAATTTGATATTTGTATACACTGAAATAATTTCCATAATGTCTGGCTAACATCTGCTGCTGCTGCTGGTAAGTTCCAGCAGTCGTGTCCGACTCTGTGCGACCCCACCAGGCTCCCCGGTCCCTGGGATTCTCCAGGCAAGAACACTGGAGTGGGTAGCTAACATCTAGTTACATTTTTTTTCTTGTATTGAGAATTTGTAAGATCCACTCTCAGCGACTTTTGAATTACCATACAGTATTATTATTTTTAGTCACCATGCAGTACACCCATGAGTTATTCACTGTATTAACTGGAAATGTGTAGACATTTATTTATTTGCCTTGTAAATACACAGGCCGGCTGACACTTGCAAAACAGGGCTTCTCAAAAGGAAATGTGCATAGGAGTCACCCGAAGATCTTGTTAAAGTGCAGATTCTGAACAGCAGGTCTGGGGAAGGCCCTGAGAACCTGCAGCTCTAACCAGCTCCCGGGTGCTGCCCCGCTGCTGCTCCGCGGGCGCGCTGGCAGGAGAAGAAATGTCTTCTGTTCCCTGGAACCGCGCATTGCACCCGCCTTCCCAGCAAGGCCTCCGCCCAGAGCCGCCCCTTCCCCAGTCCCGAGCGAGGTGCAGCCCCGTCGAGACGGCCCGGAACAAACGCTACCCAGGTAAGCGGCCGCCCTGCCGCCAAGCCTCATTCCTGGCACCCACGTGGCTGGGTGCCCGCTGCCGAGACAGCAGTTCCCACGGGAGGAGCCCGCCGGGGGGTTCTGGCCGCTGGGGAGGGCGGGGCGGCCCGGGAATTGACGTCTGAAGAGGCGGGGTCTTTGACTCCCACGTCCAGTCGGCCCCACCCTATATCCTGACGCAGCTCGCAGCTTGGGCCAGTAAATCCCAGGGCACTGTCTTCTTGCCCGAGCGCCCTCCCATCCCTCTGTCTCCCACTCCTCCCTCCTTCCTTTGCCCTCGGTCTGACTTAGGCCTCCGTCGTGGGGAGCCCAGATGAGTCCAGAGGTTCCCTCTCCTGAGAAACTCTCAGTCTGGAGGCCAGCAGACAGGCAAACGGACACCTTTCACATTTAAGCGGGTGTTCTGTCAAAGGAGGTATGTGGGAGGGAACTCATCAGGGAAGGTTTCTTGGAGGAGGCAGGAGCTCAGCAGGGCGTGATGACTACAGAGGGATTCTTTAGACAGCCCTCTCCCAGAGTCCCCGCCTGGCCAGGGTGCTGACTTGGGGCACCAGCTGGGGCGTTGCTGCTGTAAGGATTCCAGAGACCCCATTTTAGGGGCCAGGGTAGAGCAGAGAGGCCTGGGTTTGAGGCCGAGCTTTGCTGCTGACATACTGTGTGCCTCCTGGAGCAAGCCCTTTTCCTGTCTGGGCCTCTATAAAGGGACGGGACCTGAGGATCCCCCAAGGCCAGTACAGCTCTGAACCTTGCAATCCCTTCGTGGCCAGTGAGGAAAATTTGTCATCTCTAAGGTGGGGAGGCGGGGAGTCCAGGCAGCTGGCTTATGCAGGGCTGGAGCTGGCTTTGGGCGGTGGAGTGGGTTCTGGAGAGACTGAGGAGGTCTCCCACCCGAGAGCTTGGCCAGACCAATCCACTTTCTGGGCTCTGCTGGAAGGCCAAGCATTAACCCATGACAACAGGAATGCCAAATGCCCCTCCCTCCCAGGACAACTGCACCACACCCTAAAAGCACTTTTTAAAAAAAATATTTTTTTACGTGACACACTGCTTTATTTATGCATTTTTGGCTGTGCTAGGTCTTGCTTGCTGCACGGGTGCTTTCTCTGGTTGCAGAGAATGGGGGCTACTCTCATGCTGCTGTGTGCGGACTTCTATTGCGGAGCACAGGCTATTCAGTAGTCGCAGCCTTTGGGCTCAGTAGTTGTGGCACACGGGCTCAGAGGCTCCTCAGCATGTGGAATCTTCTCGGACCAGGGATCAAACCCATGTTCCTTGCGTTGGCAGGTGGCTTCTTATCCGCTGAGTCACCAGGGAAGTCCCAAAGCAATTTTCTTCCTTTCTTCCATCTCGTTTGATCCTCAGAAACTTGGTGTTACTGCCATTTGACAGATGAGAAAACTGAGGTCCAGAGAAGCCAAGTCACTAGTGCAAGGAATCAGAACAACTAAGAAGATATCCCAGGACTTGAACCCAGTATTCTATGCATGTTTTAGGAAAAGTTTCCTGGATCTCTTGGGTCTGAATTGTCCAGGAAGTACAACCCTTCCAACCCTTGAACATGGGGCCCTAAATTTCCATCAAGACCCTTGACTTTGTTTTTTTTTTTTTTTTTTAATTTATGTTTATTTATTTGGCTGCAATGGGTCTTAGTTGCAGCACGTGAAACCTTTTAGTTGTGGCATGTGCGAGTTAGTTCTCTGGCCAGGGATCGAACCCTGTCTTAGCCACTGGACTTCCAGGGCAGTCCCAAGATCCTTGGCTATTAGAGCTGGAAAGCTGAAGCTGTCACTCTACAGATGGGGAAACTGAGGCTGTAGAGAGGAATGATCTTGCCCATACACCAGATAAGGCCCTGGCTTCCACCTCTAGGGTCTCAGATGAAGTTCCTGGGGCTTTCACAGCTCCCCGTCGTCCTGCTGGCGACTTGGAGACCTCTGTTTGCAGACAGTGGGGATGGAGCGTTTAGGGCAAGAAACCTCCAAGTCACAGAGAGAGCCTGACAGGAATGGGGAAGGGTTAGGTCTGTGGCAGCCCACTCCAGTACTCTTGCCTGGAAAATTCCATGGACAGAGGAGCCTGGTAGGCTACAGTCCATGGGGTCGCAAAGAGTCAGACCCATGACTAAGCGACTTCGCTTTCTTTCTTTAGGTCTTAGAAAATATGCTTTGCCTTTAGGCTTTGTTTCCGAAGATGAAGATGTGTCACTAAAACAAGGAGGAGATGGTGATGGGTTTTATTTGGTTTTGTTTCACACTGTTTGCTTCCCAGGCAGGATCTTAAGCCTTGACTGCAGAGGTGGACGGTGCTGAGCCAATCCCTGGCCAGGCCTGCTCCCCTCTAGGCTCAAGGGCTAGGCTTTGACATGATTTTAGGGCTGAGCCTATGTCAGGCACAGATAGAGGTGAGAGTGTGTTTTCTGTGGCCCCATCATAGCCCAACCCAGAACCAGGGTGGGGTGCTGTCTGGGCCTGGGTGGAGATCTTTGTCACCAGGCTCAGGTCCAGTTTATGACCAAGGTCAGGGCTCATCTTGGGATCAGGGAGCAGGGAGAAGCAGCCCCTTGGTCCCTCCCAGGACAGACCCAGCCCAAGAGGTTGAGTCAGACAGTCCGGTTGGGAATCCACAGGCTTCCTTTAGGCTCCTGGGCTGGAGCAGAGGCTCTGGTGATGCCCAGGCTCCCGGTAACCATCAGGTGTGTCTTGAGGGGAGGGGACCCACTATCTTCCTACCAGACGGCCTGAGCACCAGAACTCTGGGCCCTCCTTGCACTGGTTGGGCTCCAGCCTCTGGAGTTTACAGAGGCGAGCGGTGTAGGTCAAGGCCTCTGTCCTCAGGGTTTGCTGGGCAACTGACTACCCAGGAAAAATAACCAAAAGCCCTTCACTGTCTTGATTTGTAGCCACCTATGTGTTGTCACTGCGTGTGGCATTGGGAAGAGATTTGCAGCAGGAGGAGCTGGCTCTAATACACCACCAGCTCTGTCCCAGGACAGGCCCACCGCTATGTCCAAGGGTAGGGAGGGCTGGGGTCCCGCTAGTGCACAGGGCCGGGGTGCCCTCCAGGGTTTCCTGTCCTGCCCTTGTGCTTGTTGGTGTGAAGGTGATGGTGATGAGGACCCTGACTGATGTCGTACTTGTGATGGTTGAGGCTTCGGTTGCTACCACGGACCTCAGTCAAGGAAATACGTCCATCCCCCAAGGAGGACTGCCAGGAGGTGCCCAGGAGGATGAGGGCCTCCCGAGGGCTGTATCATGGCTCTGTCCAGGACACTGGAAGCCTGACGTGGCCTTATGGACACGTGTCCTGCCATCTCCTACTTCCCCTGTGCAGTGATGACCTAGTCTCATATCTCACTGAGGAAACAGGAGCCCAACATGGTGGGAAGCCCTGCCCTCACCTCTACTGACCCTGTATCCCTTCCTGCACCCGGTCCATCTTCTTCTTCCCCACTCATTCCTCTAATCAAAGGATAGCCCTTGGTTGCCTTCCATTGATAGGAAAAAAAAATACTGTTTCTTCCCCCAGCTCCCTATTTACTTATTTATTGGCTGTACCCCACGGCAGGTGGGGTCTGACCAGGGATCAAACCTGTGCCCCTGTAGTGGAGGCTCTGTCTCAACTGCTGGATCACCAGGGAGGCCCCTCCCTGGCTGGCTTTAACCTCACCTCCTCCAACCCCAGCTCCCTCTGCTCTGGCTACGTGGGCCACCTGTCTGTCCCACGAGCACAGCAAGTGTGTTCCATCTTCAGGGTCTTGGAGTTCACAGCCGTCCCAGGTCTCTGTACATCAGCTTCAGCTTGAGTTCAGGGTCCTTCCTATACCCCACCTCCCAAGAGGCTCCCACAGTTCTTCTCCGTCTCGTTCTCCTCGAGTTTCCTGCCCACAGCGTCCTCATCTCCTTGCATGTCACTGGTTTGACTGTCTTCCCACCGCATTGTAAGTTCCGTGGGGTAGGGACCGTATTCTCTGCTATACCTGGTACCTGGCTGGTGCCCGATAAAAGGACATGGAATAAGTGAATAGATGTCTGTGTTTCTTTCCTCTGTATTCTCCCAGGTCATTGCTACCATCTTGTTTGAGTGACCTGGCCTGCTTTCTGCTTTGTGCTGGGCTGTAAAGGCAAGGGGCAGTATGCCATCTGGACTTGGCCAGAGTGTGAAGGATGGACTAGGGCACCGCTGGGCACCTGTAGTGGTGGCAGCAGAAGTAGATAGGTGATTGCAAGGGGTTTTGGGTCTGGCCAGTGTTGAAGATCCAGAGGCCTCTGACTTGGGTTTCAATAAAGAAGGCAGCATCTCCTCCAGGCTTCATGTCATCATTACCACCCGGCTTCCTTTCTTTTTTTTCCTTCTTACAATTCAAGAAATGTTTATTTTATTTTTACCACCAGACATTTGTTGGTTTTTGGCTGCCCTACAGCCAAACCCTCTCTCTCTTTAGGGGGAAGCCCCACTACCTGAGTCTTGATGGACAACCTACTGCTGAAGCTAAGGGGCCCACAGGCCTCTCCTCCCACTCCCTGGCACAGACATACGACTTGGGCTCAGCCAAGCGGATGCCTCAGCCCAGAGCTTTGATCTTGAGTGAGTGATGCAAATATAGGAGGGCTTAGAATTCACTCAGAAAGGTCCTTTGGTTGCGGTGGTTGGTGTGGTTTCTGATGGTGACGGTTCTGTCTGGCTGTCTTGCAGAGGGGCTGGTTTGTCCAATGCTGTGACTTCCTGGCTTCCTGCCCTTTATTTCAGCCTGGATCACTGGGCTTTGTGTCCATTCTGGGAGCTTTTGTTTCCTCAGAGGTCAGCCGGAGTCAGGTTCTATTGCTTGCTCTCAACTCTGGCTGCCACCTCCCTCCACCACTTGACATATCATTATCACCGTTTCCATCAATCTCAAGATCAAACGCCCATCACCTGAGCCCCATAATCTTCACCAGACACCATCACCATCCATGTCTTGTGACCTCAAGCATCAACAGCTTTAACCATCCTCAGACTCTCAAACGGTATTTATCAGTGTTCAGTGCAGAAAACAGAAACCCCGCCTAGGTGTTTTTAGCAGGAAGATATTTAATACAGGACAACTGTTGGAGAGGCTGATGAGCCACACTTCTAAGAATGCGTCCCAGAACAACATGGAACTGAACCACCAAGAGAGTCACTGTGAATTCAAGAACACTCCCCTAAAGCTTCAGTCCAGGAATCAGAAAGCTGCAGGTAAGAGGTTTATACCATCACATTCACAGTGGTCACTGTCTCTGGGAAAGCAGGAAGCTGGACCTAATACCAGAAACTGCTGAGAAAATCCCCTCTTACTGTGACCTATGGGTTGGCACAAATAGCCAAAAGGGAGCAGAAAAAAATCAAAACAAAACCAGATTTCCCTGGTGGTCCAGGGGATAAAACTCCACGCTCCCAATTCAGGGGGCCTGGGTTCAATCCCTGGTCCAGGAACGTAAGACCCCACCTGCCACAACTAACCTTGAGCAGTGTAACTAGAGAAGAGCCCATGTACCGCAACTCAGACCTTGTGCAGCCAAAATTAAAATGATAAATAAAGGAAATAACGAAGCAAAGCAAAGAACCACCACCACAACCAAATTATAAATGGTGCTTATGATGCGGCTGGCACTGTTCTATTATTAATCCCTAATATATAGATGAGAAAACCGAAACCCTGAAAGGACTGTGCCTCGTGTTAGCCTTCCAGATTGTACTGGAATGAATCTAATATGGGGAGCCTGTTCCACAAGTCAATGCTGCAAGGGAAATGCAGTTGTTAACTTTCCACCCTCCCCGTCTAGGAGGGTGGGCTAGAAGTTGAGAGACTCCCACCACAGGATCTACTCCACTAATCATCACTACTGCTGTCACCTCCCCATCAGTGCTGTGATCTATTTTTTTATTCCCCCCCAAATAAACTGCTTTATTCAGCAGCACAAGGTTGAGAATCAAACATTATATTTTGAACCTCCTTTTCACATCTTTGAAACCAGAGGGGACATCCCCAGCCCAAGCACCTGTCAGCCCTTGGCTGACAGACACCTGAGTGAGGGAACCATCTCCTTAACCACCATCAAGTCAATTACCTGCCCTGTCGTCTCCTCCACCAGCATCGAGATCTGACAGCTGTCACCTTTTCCGTCACTTGACAACGTCATCGTCAATGTCAATACTACCATTGCCATGATTATCCCCATTAGCTCCATCCCCAGCGGCAGGGCGGTGTTGAGCGGCCAGTGAGGTCACTTCCTCGCCTTGGCGCTCCCAGAATAATTGCTTAATGAGATGGTTGTGCTCTGAGTTATTAGTTATCCTCAAAGTAGAAAATCTTCCCAGGCTTCCATGAGGCCAGCAGTGCTTTATATCCTGGAGGGGTCTGTGCAGTGAGCGTGGGTGTGAGGGTCCACGACAGGCCTCTGGGAGGCCATCTCGTCCATCTCTCTGCCCATGTAGTGGAGAAAAAAAGCATGGTAGTTATGAGTGCTGGTCAAGTTAGTCTAGTTCAGCTTAAGCAAGTGACTTCACCTTTCTGGATCTCAGTTTATTTATCTGTAAAGAGGGAATGATAAGGCCTAGCTTATAGAGGAATGTGGGGATTAGAGGTAATGTAAATGAAATACCTGGCACAACTTTGCTTAGCACTGAAGAGGCTCTCACATGGAAGTCACTAATATCTTTTATTCCTTTCTTTAAATACTTATATAGAGCTCACTTGGTGTCAGGCATCGTTTTGAGACCTGACAAATTTCAGTTTGTTAGTTGAAACTTCCTAAGAGCCCTAGGAGAGAGGTACTACTATTGTTCCCTTCTTACAGATGAGGAAACTGAGGCACAGAGAGGTCAAGTAGCTTATCCAAGGTTACACAGCTAGTTAGGGATGGAGCTGAGATTTCAGCCGAGAGAGCCCAGCTCAGATCCGAGCTCTTGACCCTGACCTGATGTTTTCTGGCAGCAAGTGCTTCCTCCTTGTTCTAAGAAGCTCCCCTCCTGCCCCATCCAGGTTGGAGAAGATGCTGCTCTTTTCATCCAGCAACTGGAAAGCAGCCCCCAGAAGTCACCATGTGCGTCTCTCATCAGGACAGACATGTGGCCATTCACCTTGTCCAGTCGCCTCCCAAACCTCCCAGCCAGGAAGTCTGTTGTCTGATTCGAATTTGGGCCAAGGCAGCAGCTTCCAGGGAGGAGCCTCCTGGACTGGGACACCGCGTAGCAGGGACCTCAGCAGATGTCGGGAGGAAGAGGTCCTTAACCCCGGGCTCTCACCGGTGAGCTGGGTGGGGGTGGGGCCTCTGGGCACATGGATTCGGGGAGCTCTGGAGCAGGCCTCCCCATGGGCTGCTCTCCAGGGAGCCTTGCTCCTCCATGCCCCCCACGATTGCACCAGGGACCTTACAGGCCCTCACAAGCTCCTGGCCCCTCCCCAAGCTCCCTCCCAGGCTCCTGTGTGCCTCCGCCAGGCCCTGCCGCATCCTCTGCAGCCCCTCCTCTTGGTCCCCATCCCTTTTGCCCTCTGGATGTCTGACATCATTGCCTGCTTCCTGGATTCCAAGATTCCGCCCAGGCTCCCCCACCTCTGCCCAGGCTCCTCTCCCTCCCCGCCCCGCCCCCGCCCCACAACACTCTTGGTCTCTTCTCCCTCTTACCCCTTCATGGTGGGGCTTCCTGGGGAGCTGGCACCACACCCCACTGCCTGGGTATCTCAGTCACACCAGGACCTCGGAGTGTCTCAAACCCACTACATCTTCCCTCCCCAGATTCGGCCTCCATCTTAGCCAGGTGCCCAGATAGGAAAGGAAGCTCAGAGCCTCCCTAGATGTGCCCCCTTCTCCTCCCTACAGTCTATCCCGGTCATCTCACAGTGAGTGAGCGCTTACTGCATGCATACAGCATGAGGAGCTCCCAGAGCTGGGCCTGACCGTGGTGGGTTCCCGGACACACACAAACTCTCCGGAAGTTCCCACAATTACAGGGATGGGAAGAGGTTTGCAGGAAGTCAGGATTTTCCACAGTTAAGCTGAGATGAGGAGGGTGACTCTGGATGGGCGTGTGCAGGGAATGCTCATGGGCGCTGGGGTACATCACCCAGACCCCCCCTTAATGGAATGGCAAACCACTTCAGTATTCTTGCCTTGAGAAACCCATGAACAGTATGAAAAGGCAAAATGATAGGATACTGAAAGAGGAACTCCCCAGGTCAGTAGGTGCCCAACACGCTACTGGAGATCAGTGGAGAAATAACTCCGGAAAGAATGAAGGGATGGAGCCAAAGCAAAAGCAATAGCCAGCTGTGGATGTGACTGGTGATAAGAAGCAAGGTCCGATGCTGTAAAGAGCAATATTGCATAGGAACCTGGAATGTCAGGTCCATGAATCAAGGCAAATTGGAAGTGGTCAAACAGGAGATGGCAAGAGTGACCATCGACAATCTAGGAATCAGCGAACTAAAATGGACTGGAATGGGTAAATTTAACTCAGATGACCATTATATCTACTACTGCGGGCAGGAATCCCTTAGAAGAAATGGAGTAGCCATCAGGGTCAACAAAAGAGTCCAAAATGCAGTACTTGGATGCAATCTCAAAAACGACAGAATGATCTCTGTTCATTTCCAAGGCAAACCATTCAATATCACAGTAATCCAAGTCTATGCCCCAACCAGTAACACTGAAGAAGCTGCAGTTGAACGGCTCTATGAAGACCTACAGGACCTTTTAGAACTAACACCCAAAAAAGATGTCCTTTTCATTATAGGGGACTGGAATGCAAAAGTAGGAAGTCAAGAAACACCTGGAGTAACAGGCAAATTTACCCTTGGATTGTGGAATGAAGCAGGGCAAAGACTAATAGAGTTTTGCCAAGAAAATGCACTGGTCATAGCAAACACCCTCTTCCAACAACACAAGAGAAGACTCTACACATAGACATCACCAGATGGTCAACATCGAAATCAGATTGATTATATTCTCTGCAGCCAAAGATGGAGAAGCTCTATACAGTCAGCAAAAACAAGACCAGGAGCTGACTGTGGCTCAGATCATGAACTCCTTACTGCCAAATTCAGACTTAAATTGAAGAAAGTAGGGAAAACCACTAGACCATTCAGGTATGACCTAAATCAAATCCCTTATGATTATACAGTGGAAGTGAGAAATAGATTTAAGGG
>SJYQ01104716.1:317269-411207 GCA_006410935.1 Redunca redunca | reverse complement strand
CAGGTCAGGAAGCAACAGTTAGAACTGGACATGGAACAACAGACTGGTTCCAAATAGGAAAAGGAGTGCATCAAGGCTGCATATTGTCACCCTGCTTATTTAACTTATATGAAGAGCACATCGTGAGAAATGCTGGACCAGAAGAAACACAAGCTGGAATCAAGATTGCCAGGAGAAATATCAATAACCTCAGATACACAGATGACACCACCCTTGTGGCAGAAAGTAGAGAGGAACTAAAAAGCCTCTTGATGAAAGTGAAAATGGAGAGTGAAAAAGTTGGCTTAAAGCTCAACATTCAGAAAATGAAGATCATGGCATCCGGTCCCATCACTTCATGGCAAATAGATGGGGAAACAGTGGAAACAGTGACAGACTTTATTTTGGGGGGCTCCAAAATCACTGCAGATGGTGATTGCAGCCATGAAATTAAAAGACGCTTACTCCTTGGAAGAAAAGTTATGACCAACCTAGATAGCATATTCAAAAGCAGAGACATTACTTTGCCGACTAAGGTCCGTCTAGTCAAGGCTATGGTTTTTCCAGTAGTCATGTATGGATGTGAGAGTTGGACTCTGAAGAAAGCTGAGCGCCGAAGAATTGATGCTTTTGAAGTGTGGTGTTGGAGAAGACTCTTGAGGGTCCGTTGGACTGCAAGGAGATCCAACCAGTCCATTCTGAAGGAGATCAACCCTGGGATTTCTTTGGAAGGGATGATGCTAAAGCTGAATCTCCAGTACTTTGGCCACCTCATGCGAAGAGTTGACTCATTGGAAAAGTCTCTGATGCTGGGAGGGGTTGCGGGCAGGAGAAGAAGGGGACGACAGAGGCTGAGATGGCTGGATGACATCACTGACTTGATGGATGTGAGTCTGAGTGAACTCCGGGTGTTGGTGATGGACAGAGAGGCCTGGCGTGCTGCGATTCATGGGGTCGCAAAGAGTTAGACGCAACTGAGTGACTGAACTGAACTGAACTCATTCCCCCGGAAGCCGCCTAGTGCACAATCCTGTCCCCTCCGTGGGGCAGCCTGGGTTCAGTGCCTGGTCACCAGGGAGTCTCAGGGGTCTGACCCCCTTGCGTCAGTCTGAGTTAACTCTGCCCCAGCTCCCTGGGGAAACTATTTCTGACTCCCAGCAACCAGTTAGATTAGGCCTCTTGTTCCCTCATCAGTAGACTTCCTGTATTTTTCATTCATAGCCATCATCCCACTTTGTATCTGTCTTCATTCATTTGTTCAATACTTCCTATATACCAGGCTGAGTGCCAAAGAATTGATGCTTTTGAACTGCGGTGTTGAAGAAGACTCTTGAGAGTCCCTTGGACTGCAAGGAGATCCAACCAGTCCATCCTAAAGGAGATCAGTCCTGATTATTCACTGGAAGGACTGATGCTGAAGCTGAAGCTCCAGTACTTTGGCCACCTGATGCAAAAAGCTGACTCCTTGGAAAAGACTCTGATGCTGAGGAAGATTCAATCTTCCTGCCTTCAATCAGGCAGGAAGAGAAGGGGGTGACAGAGGATGAGATGGTTGGATGGCATCACCGATTCAGTGGACATGAGCTTGGGAAAACTCTGGGAGAGAGTTAAGGACAGGGAAGCCTGGTGTGCTGTACTCCATGGGGTTGCAAAGAGTCAGACACAACTGAGTGACTGAACAACAAGAGTGTACCAGGCACTGGTTCATCAGTGAACAGGAGGCAAAGTCCCCACTCTAGATGGAAGACAGATGATAGCACTTGAGGTGGTGCCCAGTGTTCCGTTTTGTTAAGATTATTTTTTTAAGTGTGGACCATTTGCTAAAAAGTCTTTACTGAGTTTGTTGTAATACTGCTTCTGTTTTATGTTTTGGTTTTCTGGCCATGAGGCATGTGGGACCTTGGCTGCTTGATCCGGCATTGAACCCACAGCCCCTGCATTGGAAGGCAAAGTCTCAACCCCTGGACCTCCAGCGAAGTCCCCGTGACTTGTGTTCTGAAAGAAAGTGATAAGGGATAGAAGGAAGGAAGATGCTCTTTAAAAAACAGATATATTTTTATTTACTTTATCTGATGGGGCCAGGTCCTAGTCGTGGCAAGTGGGATCTAGTTCTCTGACCAGGGATTGAAACTCGGCCCCCCTGCTTTGGGAGCGTGGAGTCCTCGCCACTGGACCACCAGGGAAGTCCCAGAAGATGTTGTTTTGAGATGAAAGCATTTGAATGGAGGCTTGTGTGGAGTGCGAGAGGGAGCCACAGAAACCTGGGGGCATGGAACATTCCAGGAGAGGGAACTGCAGATGCAAGGGGCCCTGAGGCAGGAATGTGCCCATAAACTTGAGAAACAAGAAGGCTGGTATGTCCAGAATGGAAGAACCAGGGCCAGCCGGATATGCTGGCTTCCTGGCTTCCTGGTTCCTTCACCCCACCTTTCCAGTGCCCTTGGGCAAGAGCCTGCCTTATGCTGAGATTTAGGGTCTCCACTGGGGGGCAGCAGGAAACATCCTTGGCCACTGCTGGGCAGGTCTGTTGAGATCAAATTGGGGCCCCTTATCATTTTCTCTCCTGGCCCCTTGTAGCATTCTATCCTAGCTGTTAGCCCATTTCTAACTATATTTTTATGTGTGATTTCTCGCTCTCCGCCAGGGCTTTAGGTTCAGGGACAGTGCCTTCCTCATTCATCAGGAGATGTTCAGAGTCCAGCACTGTGCTGGTTTATACAGGAGGCACTCGGTAAGTGTTGAATGAATGAACGAACCCACTTCGTAAATTATAAAGCAAGAATGATGAGAAAGGCTGGACTGATGGTCATAAAATAACTGCTGTCCACACAGGTGAGGGAGCAGGAGTCTAGCCAGTGTGTGACTGGGTGGGCAGAATCTGAGCAGCCTCCCCCAGTCCCAGCTCTAACCCCAGGACTTGGTAAGACTGAAAACAACAGGAATAACAATAGTCATTTCATCTATGCTCAGTCAGTTCAGTTCAGTCACTCAGTCGTGTCCGACTCTTTGTGACTCCATGAACTGCAGTACACCCGGCTTCCCTGTCCATCACCAACTCCCGGAGATTACCCAAACTCATGTCCATTGAGTCGGTGATGCCATCCAACCATTTCATCTTCCGTCATCCCCTTCTCCTCCAGCCCTCAATCTTTCCCAGCATCAAGGTCTTTTCAAATGAGTCAGCTCTTCACATCAGGTGGCAGAAGTATTGGAGTTTCAGCTTCAACATTAGTCCTTCCAATGAATACCCAGGACTGATCTCCTTTAGGATGGACTGGTTGGATCTCTTTGCAGTCCAAGGGACTCTCAAGAGTCTTCTCCAACACTACAGTTCAAAAGCATCAATTCTTCGCCACTCAGCTTTCTTTACAGTCCAACTCTCACATCCATACATGACTACTGGAAAAACCATAGCCTTGACTAGATGGACCTTTCTTGACAAAGTAATGTCTCTGCTTTTTAATACGCTGTCTAGGTTGGTCATAACTTTCCTTCCAAGGAGTAAGCGTTTTTTAATTTCATGGCTGCAATCACCATCTGCAGTAATTTTGGAGCCTGCCAAAGTAAAGTCAGCCACTGTTTCCACTGTTTCCCCATCTATTTGCCATGAAGTGATGGGACCGGATGCCATGATCTTCGTTTTCTGAATGTTGAGCTTTAAGCCAACTTTTTCACTCTCCATTTTCACTTTCATCAAGAGGCTCTTTAGTTCTGCTTTGCTTTCTGCCATAAGGGTGGTGTCATCTGCATATCTGAGGTTATTGATATTTCTCCCGGCAATCCTGATTCCAGCTTGTGCTTCCTCCATCCCAGCGTTTCTCATGATGTACTCTGCATAGAAGTTACATAAGCAGGGTGACAATATACAGCCTTGATGTACTTCTTTCCCTATTTGGAACCAGTCTGTTGTTCCATGTCCAGTTCAAACTGTTGCTTCCTGACCGCATACAGATTTCTCAAGAGACAGGTCAGGTGGTCTGGTATGCCCATCTCTTTCAGAATTTTCCACAGTTTATTGTGATCCACAATCAAAGGCTTTGGCATAGTTAATAAAGCAGAAATAGATATTTTTCTGGAAGTCTCTTGCTTTTTTGATGATCCTGCGGATGTTGGCAATTTGATCTCTGGTTCCTCTGCCATTTCTAAATCCACTTTGAACATCTGGAAGTTCATGGTTCACGTATTGCTAAAGCCTGGCTTGGAGAATTTTGAGCATTACTTTACTAGCATGTGAGATGAGTGCAGTTGTGTGGTAGTTTGAGCATTCTTTGACATTGCCTTTCTTTGGGATTGGAATTCTCAATCTGCATCACAAAGTCATGAGGTGAGTACTACCATTATACCCATTATAAAGTTTTGGAAGCTGAGGCTCAGGGATTTTAAGGAATTTACCCAAGATTAATGAATGGTGGAACTGGGATTCAAACCCAGGTCTGTCTGAGATCATGGGCCACCAGCGGGTTAGTAATGACACTCTCCTGCTCCTCTCCTCACTTTTACTTTCCCCCGACTTTTTAAAAACATTAAAAAAAAATTACTTTTGACTGGAAGATAATTGCTTTACAATGTTGTATTGATTTCTGCTGCACAACACAAATCAGCCATAAGTATACATATATATCCCCTGCCTCTGAAGCCGCCCTCCCACCCCCATGCTGACCCTCTGGTCCCAGAGCACCAAGCAGAGCTCCCTGCGCTCCGCGGCCGCTTCCTGCTAGCTATCTGTTTAACACATGGCAGTGCGCATCTGTCAGTGCTTCTCTGGTGTCATCCCACCCTCTCCTTCCCTTTTGGGCCCACGAGTTTGTTATTTACATCTGTGTTTCTATTCCTGTCCTGCAAGTAGTTTCATCAGGACCATTTTTCTAGATTCCATATATATGAGTAAATGTACAGTGTTTATTTTCCTCTTTCTGGCTTACTTCACTCTGTATAACAGGTTCTAGGTTCATCTACCTCACTTCCACTGACTCAAGTTCATTCATTTTTTATGGCTGAATAATATTCCATTGCATATATGTAGCACAACTTCTTTATCCATTGATCTGTCAATGGACATCTAGGTTGCTTCCATGTCTTGGCTATTTTAAATAGTGCTGCTATGAATATTGGGGTACATAACCTTCAGTTCAGTCGCTCAATCATGTCCAACTCTTTGTGACCCCATGATCTGCAGCACACCAGGCCTCCCTGTCCATCATCAACTCCTGGAGTTCATCCAAACTCATGTCCATCAAGTTGGTGATGCCATCCAGCCATCTCATCCTCTGTCGTCCCCTTTTCCTCCTGCCTGCAATCTTGCCCATCATCAGCATCTTTTCTAATGAGTCAGCTCTTCACATCAGGTGGCCAGAGTATTGGAGCTTCAGCATCAGTCCTTCCAATGAACACCCAGGACTGATCTCCTTTAGGATGGACTGGTTGGATCTCCTTGCCTTACACGTTTAAGTCTTCACCAGTCCCATCTTGCCTTATCCTTCTCCAGACTCTGTGCTCCAGGCACCTTTCAGAGCTTCAGCTTATCTATCTTTAAAGTGGACATATTAATCCTTGCCCATGTCATAGCTGAAGGCCCATGAACGAGGACATGCTCTGTACCTAGTCAAGGGCTGGGCGAGGTGGTGCTGAGGTAGTGGAAGACACAACAGTGACCTGCCCAAGGCCACCTCGAGGTGACAGGTGAGCATCCCTGGGTGCTGGCCAGGCACTGTGGGTGAGTGAGTGTGAGTATGTGAGGGTGTGAGTGTGAGTGTAGATTCGCTTCTGTGGGACTATTGGAGGGCAAAAAAAACTCCCTCTGCTTCTAACTGTAAGTCTTCCAGTTTATTAAATAAAAAAATAAAAAGGGCTCCATAACACATGGTCTATTTTAAATGTTTACATTTAACAAATGAATGCTTTCAACATAGAGGATACAATGCAATATAATTGTGCTATTCACAAGATAATTACAGGATTTATAGAAAATATTAATCCACAGTGCACTGCAGGAAGTGTGGGTGGGTAATGAGACACAAGTTTAGATTTGCCTAATGAGCGGCCTGTGCTTCTTTCCCACCGTGTACCTTTGTCACTGCATATTATATCCTCTTTTGGGCATCTCAGCGGCCTCTAAGGCCCAGCTCCATCTGGGCCCCTCCTCCTTGCACTCAGCCCCGTTCTGGCTTTTCTGGAGCTCCCTGAATCAAGGCAGGAGCAATCTTGCCCCCAGGGCATTTGTCCTTGCTGTTCCCCTCATTCCTCAGAAATCCCCATGGATTTTCCATCATATCTTCTGGTCTCTATGCAAAGGGCCCTTCTCAGGAGGCCTTCCTGCACCATCCTATTTAAAACTGCAAACCATCCCCACATTCCCTACTTCAGCTTTATTCTCCCTAAAAGAGTTGTTCAACATCTCTTCACCTCCTGCCCCCACCCCCACTCTATATGGGTTTATTGTCTACAGCATCTCTAGGGCTGGACCATAGTAGGGACTTAATAAACAAGAATGAATTACTGGTTACATCAAAGGACTCTATTTGATGTCCCCTCCGTAAGGCAAAGAGTCGGACACGACTGAGCAACTGAACTGAACTGAACTGTGAGGCCCACCCCAGTTCCTTGACCTAGTGCCCATGAATTAGAGGACGAATCTCTTCTATCTCATGGGAGTTGGATGTTTGGATCCCAGGGGATCTCTCAATGCTGTCATCTGAGAGACACTGATTTAAACCAGATGGGGAATGTTATCCCCTGCAGCTCCAGTCTTAGGTCATTCCCCAGAGGCCTCTGGGAACCTACTTACTGCCCCCTCGTGGCCAAACCCCCAAAGTGCATCTGGTGTGGGTAACCAATCAGAGTCCTAAAGCTGAGCAACGAAGAACTGATGCTTTTGAACTGTAGGGTTGGAGAGACTCTTGACAGTCCCTTGGTCTGTAAGGAGATCCAACCAGTCCATCCTAAAGGAAATCAAAGGAATGGATGAATATTCATTGGAAGGTCTGATGCTGAAGCTGAAGCTCCAATACTTTGGCCATCTGATGTGAAGAGCGGACTCATTGGAAAACACCCTGACACCGGGAAAGATTGAGGGTGGGAGGAGAAGGGGAAGACAGAGGATGAGATGGTTGGATGGCATCGCTGACGCTATGGACATGGGTTTGAGTGAACTCCGGGAGTTGGTGATGGACAGAGAGGCCTGGTGTGCAGTCCATGGGATCGTCAGACACAGCTGAACAACAGCAAGGGTTACGGTGTGCCAGCCTCCGCCTCTCATTCCCTCCTCATCTTACTCCCATTTTGTGGATGAGAAATCTGTGGCATAGTTAAGGGGAGGATTTGTTTTAACGGCAAATCTTGATGAATTCCCTGCAGACCTCTCTTTCTCCCTTTATGTTCCTCCTTAGGCTTAGAATTTGAACTGCACACCGCGCAGACCCTCTCGCGAGCTGGGGCCTCTACCGGGAGTACCCCTCTCCTCCCCTCCTTTATGGGCCTCGGCTCTGCTGGTCATCCTTCTCAGCGCTTCAGGGCGGGATGAGGTTAGGTGCCTCCTCTGGGTCCTAAAGCGCCTGTGTATCTTTTTGGCAAAGCTCTGAGGGGTGAGGGGAGGTGGGAGGTGGGGTGAGGATAGAGGTGGAAGGAACCACTTCTGCCCTTTACTGATCTGTTTTCCATACCAGGCCACCAGCGCCTTGAGGGCAGGGACAAATTTTCGGGTTTTAAAAGATCTTGTATTCATTCACTGATTTATGACTTCACTCATACCTGTTTATTGAGCACCTGGCCTGTGTTCTGAAATCAGTTTTGACCTCTGGAGACTCAGCATCAGTGCTGTGTGTGCATGCTAAGTCACTTCAGTTGTGACTCTATGGACTGTAGCCCTCCAAGCTCCTCCAAGCCCTTCAAGGGAGAGGTTTTGACCACCCCAGTTCAGTTCAGTTCAGTCGCTCAGTCGTGTCCAACTCTTTGCGACCCCATGAATCGCACCACGCCAGGCCTCCCTGTCCATCACCAACTCCTGGAGCTCACCCAAACTCACATCCATCAAGTCGGTGATGCCATCCAGCCATCTCATCCTCTGTCGTCCCCTTCTCCTCCTGCTCCCAATCCCTCCCAGCATCAAAGTCTTTTCCAGTGAGTCAACTCTTCTCATCAGGTGGCCAAAGTATTGGAGTTTCAGCTTCAGCATCAGTCCTTCCAATGAACACCCAGGGCTGATCTCCTTTAGGATGGACTGGTTGGATCTCCTTGCAGTCCGAGGGACTCTCGAGTCTTCTCCAACACCACAGTTCAAAAGCATCAATTCTTCGGCACTCAACTTTCTTCACAGTCCAACTCTCACATCCATACATGACCACTGGAAAAACCATAGCCTTGACTAGACGGAGCTTTTGGCAAAGTAATGTCTCTGCTTTTGAATATGCTATCTAGGTTGGTCATAACTTTTCTTCCAAGGAGTAAGCGTCTTTTAATTTCATGGCTGCAGTCACCATCTGCAGTGATTTTGGAGCCCCCCAAAATAAAGTCCCCCACTGTTTCCACTGTTTCCCATCTATTTCCCNTTTATGTGCTGCTTTTCTGCTGGGGAAGTCACTATTGGGCTTGTAATCTGTCGGTTTTAATTATTCATTTATGTATCGTTCCTGTTATGATGCCCTCTGTGCTTCCAGGGCTCGCCACAGACTCGGCAGAGAGAGTGTTTCGAAACCTCTCTTCTTAAAGTTCCTTTCCTGGGTCGGGCTTCCCTGCCCAGGACGGAGCTCCCTCCCCACCTCCTTTGTCTCTCTTTTCGTCTTTTATATTTTTCCCCCTACCTGTTTTTGAAGGCAATGATCT
Organism: Redunca redunca; assembly: GCA_006410935.1. Taxonomy (NCBI): domain Eukaryota; kingdom Metazoa; phylum Chordata; class Mammalia; order Artiodactyla; family Bovidae; genus Redunca; species Redunca redunca. Next base: position 402,411 of record SJYQ01104716.1, on the reverse strand, counting down.
GCTTTTCTGGGTGCTTGATGTCCTCTGCCAGCATTCAGAAGTTGTTTTGTGGAGTTTGCTCGGCGTTGAAATGTTTTTTTGAGGAATTTGTGAGGGAGAAAGTGATCTCCTGGTCCTATTCCTCCGCCATCTTCTCCCCCCTCCCGAGACCCAGAGAAGTAAAGGAGCTTCATTTGTGGACGGAACCACCCGCCTTCTCCCAGTCAGTCCCTTCCGAAAGCTTAGCTCACGTGTCCCTTTCTCAGCGAAGCTCCTCTGATGACCTCACACTAGGCCAGGAACCCAGTCGTACGCGCTCACAGTGCCAGGAGCCTCGCCGTCATCGCAGCTGGGGCCTGGGTCTTAGCCCGGCTCAGCTCTGTCTCCACTAGAATGTAAGACTTACACTGTAGACTGTAAGCTCTGTGGGGGCGGGAGTGATTTCTGTCTTGTCCAACGCTGTGGCCAAAGCTTCTTGTACCAGCGTGTGGCTGGATGTAGCCTGTGTTCAGTAAAAGTGTGTTGAAGGAGAGAGAGGAGGCAAGGATGTTGGAACCAGAACCCAGCGGATATCGCAAGGCGTGGAGTGGAGGGAGAGAAAATGGTAAGCATAGAAGCTTAGGCTCTTACAGGGAACAGAGACCAAAAGTCTAGAGGCAGGGAGATCGTAGGAGAGTGAAAAGCGGTTCCTGGAAACAAAGGGAAGGGAGGCCAGCCAGGGGTGGCGTGAGGCACAGGCCTGGCGGTGGGCCCTCGCCTGTTCCTCCCAGCTGCGAGAGTGAAGTGAGAAGCTCGCTCGCTCTGAGCCTCGGTTTCCCTCTCCGGTGAAAGCAGATAATAGGCTATTGCAAGGAGGCTGTGACAACAGGCCACCTGCTTCTTTCTAACAAGAGCTACTAATGAATGAAGTCTGTCTTCCCCTCCCCCCAGCAAACAAGGTATGTTGACTGTGAGGGCCAAACAGTCCTCAGTTTGGAAATGCCTCAAAAAAGAAAGGACCTGAGTTTATTAGGATATTCATGTTTTGTAACAATAGCAGCTACAGAGACTGACAGAGACAGCACACTCTTCCCAGGACTTGGGGGCGGGGGGGCTTGCCCCATAAGTAGTTCCAAGGCCCCTGAAGAGGCAGCATAGCTCATGGTCAGTCAGGGACCAAGCTGTGTGTCCAGAATCCTCCTTCCCCAGCTGCACCCTGGGCATGTGGAAGAATTGATTTTTCCCAGATTTTTAGCGTCCTTGGGAAGAAACTGTCCCCAAGTCCTTGTTTCTTTTCTGAACTAATTACTGTGAAATAATTTAATTGCCTTTAGATGCAGAGAGAAAGTGAGAATAGTCTCTCTGATGGCTGTTTTTCCACTATTGCAAGCACCTATTTACAGAGAAGAGGTGGTCACTCAGGGCTGACTTAGAGCTACAGGCTGGGGACAGAGATGAGGAGACCCAGCCAAGCAGCTCTTCATTGCAAGGGTGGGAGGTGGGGAGGGAAGCAGAGAAAGAGAGGAGCGGGAAAGGGGAAAGGAGGTGAGCTGGCTGTAAAAAGCACAGTGTGTCCTTCCTTCTAGCAGTAAAGCAATGAAACCACAGCTAAACGGCTTCATCCTTCTAAAGACAGCAATGTAGTCTAAGAGCAAAAGCCACAGACTTTACCTTCTAGTCCTGCTCACACAGGTTCCTTCATCACTCCACGTCTTGGTTTTCTCATGGATAGTTTTGTCCATTAATATCCAAGAGTTGTCTTGAGCATCTACAAAGGCAGAGCATCTACAAAGGTTCCAGCCAGGCAGGTGGTCCCTGGTAGGCGCTGAGGATATGTGGGTCTCACTCTTCCAGGCAGCCAGATCACCCAGAGTTTTGAGCCCCTTTCAGATTCAGCAGCCAGGGTCATCTGAACATGCAGGGACTTCAGGTAATCTGGGATGCAGTAGCGGGAGCTTCTGAAGACTGAGGGTCGAGGCGGCGAGGAGCATTCACTGAGCCTGTCCGCAGGGCTCTGTCCTGGGCCACGGGGACCGACAAAGCCAGATAAGCTAGCATCACTGCCTTGAGTCTTCCGTGGTTTCATGGCAAGCCAGATGTGCAAGGAGCCGAAGGCAATCGTAGACAGGTGATAAAAGCATGTTACTGGGGTTTGAACCTTATCCCTGTGGGAGTCCAAAGGAGAGAGCAATTCATTGTAGCCAGGAAGATCAGATAAAATTTCCCCAAGGCATTGAGCCTTGTAAATCAAGGAAGATACTGAAAGAGAAGCTAGGAATGGCTTTCTGAAAGATGGAACAGTCCAAACAAAGGCAAGGGATGCTAGATAGAAACGTTGGCTGTTTTTGGCACCTGTCTCAGAAGACTGTGTTAAAATGCCCATTTGTGCTTTGGACTTAGCACGGGCCTCGGTCTCTCTGTTACTGAAGGCTCTCAGTGCAGAACTGCAGAAACCACGGGGACTGCAGGAGGATGCAGGCTGCCTCCCCGCTTAGAGCAGAGGCTCCACTGGGCGGATGCCCAAGAAATCCCTTGCCTTCACATGAGGCCTTTCAAACCTGCCAGTCATCCCCAGCGTCCCTGCACTGTAGAAGATTATTAACTGCATTTTTTTTTTTAAATCCTGCAAACCCCAGATATGGAAACTGATGCCTGCTACAATTAAATTACTTGTTTACCTGGAAGGACAGATAAGTCGTGGAGCTGGGTCTAGAAACCAGGTTTTCTGATTCCAAGTCCTGTTTCCCTTAGTTAGACCATGCTGGCTCTCAGAGCCCTCCTCCGATATCTTCCCCTGCTGCCGCACTCCATCGCTGCGGCCCAGAGCAACCAAGGGGGACTTTGCCGTCCTCTCCAGGGATGCCCCCTGCCACTCCCGCCCCCTTCCCCACCACGACCTCCTCTGATCTAACAGAGGTGGCAGCTCACGTGCATCAGGAGCTAACCACATGCCAGGCATGTCCTGCTACATGTATTTCTCATCTAAGCTTTCAGCGATCCTACCCATCCAGCAGACATTTGTCAAGTAGCAGCCATGTGCTGGGCTGCCCGGGGGCTCAGATGGTACAGAATCTGCCTGCAATGTAGGAGAGAGACTTGGGTTCAACCCCTGGATTGAGAAGATCCCCTGCAGGAGGGCATGGCAACCCACTCCTGTATTCTTGCCTGGAGAATCCCCATGGACAGGGGAGTCTGGTGGGCTACAATCCATGGGGTCACAAGAGTCGGACACGACTGAGCGAGTGAGCACGGCACAGCCATGTGCTAGGTTCCATTCTGTTTTTATTTCCATCTCATAGATGAGAAACTAAGGCCTGAGGAGAGCAAGTCAGTTTCCAAGGCCACGTCACTATTGAGTGCGAGAGCAAGAATTCGCCGAGGAGCCTGCCCTCTTCACAGTGTGCCCTACAATTCCCATAGCTGGAGTTGGGCTGGGGTGGGACTGGTGTGGTTTACCGATCTGAACTGCTGAGAGGATGCAGGGAGCTCCTTACTAAGAGAGAAATTACCTTTTCTTATGGAAGAAAATGGAGCATCCATGACCGCACCCCCCACTGCCCCACCCTGGGATGTGCCTTGTGCCAGGATTGCCACGGGTATCTGTGGCATTGACTGGAGCTGTGGTGTGCATGCAGAGTGCTCCAGGATTGGAGAGCATAGGAGGCCCAGATGACATCAGGGACCTCGATGCACATTGCTTATTGAGCCCTGCCCCCTTGTGTTATCTGATTCGCTGTCCTCCAGGCTTCATGGGGCTGTGGCATTAACTTGTCACCAGTGTAACATTTCATTTCAGAGGAGGCCTTTCCTGCTGGTGTTTGGCAGACAGCTAGATTTATTGCGCCTTTGAGCCTGGAGTTAGATTTTGCTCATAGCCTCCAGAGGGGGAAGAGGGGAAAAAATGCCAGTATCATTAATTGTGCTCTGGCCTGCATTTCATCACATTGTCCTAAATTTTACCATTTAGGCCATCTGTAGAATTTTACAGCAAGACAGGCTCATTGAACTTGTGTGTGTCTTAGTGTGTGAGTCTCTCTGTGTATATGAGCACATATATGACTCTGCCCACTATACAGGCAAAAAGGATATTTGAGAGAAGATAGAATGGTGAGGTAGCAAAGACTCAAAATGAGAATTTTAGAAGTAGCATTTTTCTTTACCTGAAAACTGAAAACTCCTCTTTGGAAACTTGTTTATGCATCCTCACTTTTCTGTAAAGCATTAAATTCATTAAATTGTTCTGTGCATATCCCTACTTGTGTCAGCCTGGGGCTGTGTAGGAAGTTTCCCATGTAAGCCTTTGCATTAGTCTGTGTATTAAACCTGGGTGTTCTTTCTTTCATTGATTAAACAACATAATAATAATGTCTTATTTTCAATACACTTGACAATCTATGAAGGACTTTCCTTAAATTTAATCCTTATAAGAACCCCAGGAGATGATTTTATATTCTTTCCCTTTCTACAGATGGAAAAATTGAAGATCAGAGTGGTTAGGTGACTTACCTCCAGATGCATAGCCAGTTAAAGCGAGAGCTGGGAGCCTGGCTCTCTCTACAGATCTGCTCCACTGGGCGCATAGGTGGACACCAGAGCCGTCGAGTGTCAGGGAGCACCTGGACACAGGCTGTCGGGGCGGTGGGCACAGGAGAGGTGCTGGAGTAATGGCTAGGAACCGGGGCAGACGGGAGAGCAGAGGGCACTTTTGGCCATGGGCTACGGTGGAAATTTTCACAAAAGATGTCAAGGTTTGAAGTCGGCCTTGAAGGATGGGAGAATGATTTTTAAAATAGCGAAGGTAGTGGCCATTCCACATAGAGGCATTGCATCAGAGAAGCCTGGAGCCTGGATGGACAAGAGTGTTCAAGGAACAGGAGAAACCCACACAGATAGAGGCTCCAGGACAGGGAGAAGCCATGAGGAGTGTCAGGTACTGTACTTGATAAGCCTTCCAAATGCTGGAGTTTTCTAGCCTCGTGAAAAATATCACCAACAGAGTTTGAGCAGTATAGCAGGTCCATGTAATAATGAGATCTCCTCTTTTATTTTCCATTTTTGTCATTTCTACAGTTTCACATCTAACCAGAAAGGCAGTGTGTGTATAGTGGTTGGGACGGATTCTGGGCAGTCTGGATTCAGTTCAGATCTGAAGTGACTCTGCCTCTTATGAAATTTGTGACCTTGGGCAAGTTGTTGGACCTCTTAGAGCCTTAGTCCCCTCATCTTGCAAGTGAGGATAACAGTAGTCCCTACAGTGTAGGGCTTTGCAAGGATTAATTGATAATAGCTTCCCTTGTGGCTCAGATGAAAGAATCTGCCTGTAATGCAGGAGACACGGGTTCGGTCTCTGGGCTGGGAAGATCCCCTGGAGAAAGGAATGGCCACCCACTCCTATTCTCCTGTTCTTGCCTGGGAAATCCCATGGACAAAGGAACCTGGTAGGCTACCATCTATGGGGTCACAAAGAGTCAGACACAACTGAGAAACTAACACAGGCACGTTTATCAAGCACTAAGCAGAGTGCTTGGTGTTGTTAATGACAGCGGCTGTTGTTATCATCATCATCAACATGGTGCCTGGAACTCCGGGCTGTCCTAAACATCCTAGCCAAAGGGCTGAGCCAAACAGGGGTCCCTAGAATATTCAAGAACTCAGTGCCTGGTCCTGTGCTCAGACAGGGCAGAGAGGCAAGAAAATGTAGTCTAATTCCAAAAAGCTAGAAAAGACTCCCATGGGCAGGAGACTGGGAGGCTGTGGGGAATAAAAGAGGGACACTGCACACTCTGTTCCATGAGAGTTTACAACACTCTTTCAAAACGCTTCTCATTATAAAGAAATAGCATTCCTCGTTACAAATCCAGGTGGCAGACTCAGTGTTAAGCTGTCCGCCCTCATTCTTCCCACTGAACTGACTGTTCCGGAGGGGAAAGGCCTATCCTAATAATATATACACAAATTAAAACTCCATTTAGAGGTACAGCGAGAACCACCTCCTAATTGACTTTGATCACTGAGAAAAAAAAAAAAAAAGCCAGTTACGTGGTTGGTTTGCCAAAGGAAACCAGGCAATGGGCTGGTGCCTCACCGAGCCCTGCGACAGGACATTTCTCTAGTAGCTATGGAAATGGAACCTAGCAACAGGCACATCCTCCCGCTGAAGCTCCCAAGGTGGAACCAAGCCCCTGGTTGCTTCGGCCCCCTTTGATGGTTCGGTGGCGGGGACAAGGCCTCAGGTTCGGTCAGAGCAACATCCATACCCCACCCCCCAACAGCCACCAACCAGAACAAAACTCAAAAGAGTTCTCCACTTCTTTGAGAAATCTCCTTACTTCACTTTCTCAGTGAAAAGCTTAATATACATGGCAAATGATGGTGATGATGATACCAAGCTAGACGGCTACCCTCTGGTAGTCGATTTGAGCAAATGCCAAGCAGCATGATAAGCTCGTGAAATATATTCTTTCCTTTCATCTTCACAAAAGTTCTTTGGAGCTAGACATTATTATCACCGTTTTGTAGAGGAGGACCCCAAGACTCAATGGAGTTGAACAACAGGAATGAAGTCATATGACTGTAAACACAAGAACCAGAAACAGAACCCGGGGCCGCGTGGCCATGAAGGCTGTGCTCGTAACCACTGTGTTTCACGCCTTCCATTTTCTTGTGTCTGGAAGCAGCACAGCAGGGCAGGAAGAGGCTGGATTACTGGGCTGAGGTCCGTCCAAGGGGTGGTGAAGGTGGCCAACCCCTAGACTAGTCATGCACAGAAGAAGTCTTAGTAGAGCCCGTTGGGTGAAAGGTGCCCCGAGAAGACAGCTTTCTAATTCCATTAGTGCAGTAATAGCTGTTTACTCCATTCTGTACAAATTAGATTCCAGCCCTGGTTCCCCTACAACTTGCCGTGTCACCAGTTTTCAATGCCCTCCAGTTACATTGACCTTTCATCTCTGCACTGACAGTGGGTGTGCCCACCCCCCCTTCTCTAGTACCCATCCCCTCTTCAACTTGTTTTACAGAAATATCGAACGGCTGCCAGCAAATCCTTGCTGAAAGGCCTCCTTTCCCCACAGCATTGCGTGGTGCAGAAAAATGATTAAGTGTGCCAGAGTCCATTCTCCAGAAAACACTTAATTTGGGGTTGAGAGACAGTAACCCTGATTGTTGCAGTCAGGTTTATCCAGAGATGGGAAGAAAGGCAATATATTTACTTGATTTAAAATTAGCCCCATGTAGTCACCAGTAGGATCCTGTCAGGCTGCTTTATACTGATTCCGCTTTTAAAAACTGTTTTATCCATTGGGCAAATATCTCTAGCTCCTTTGCCTAAAGGCTGGCAGCTGATGGGAGCAGGGTAGTGAAGCAGCCCTCAAATCAAAGGAATTTTCAGTTGGCATTTTTGCAGTTGGCATGGGAGGGAAAGAGGTCTGACAGAATGTGGTCCACTAGAGAAGGGAATGGCAAACCACTTCAGTATTCTTGCCTTGAGAACCCCATGAACACTATGAAAAGGCAAAATAATGGGATACTGAACGAGGAACTCCCCAGGTCAGTAGGTGCCCAATATGCTACTGGAGATCAGTGGAGAAATAACTCCAGAAAGAATGAAGGGATGGAACCAAAGCAAAAACAATACCCAGCTGTGGATGTGACTGGTGATAGAAGCTAGATCCGATGCTGTAAAGAGCAATATTGCATAGGAACCTGGAATGTCAGGTCCATGAATCAAGGCAAATTGGAAGTGGTCAAACAAGAGACGGCAAGAGTGAACATTGACATTCTAGGAATCAGGGAACTAAAATGGACTGGAATGGGTGACTTTAACTCAGATGACCATTATATCTTCTACTGCGGGCAGGAATCCCTCAGAAGAAATGGAGTAGCCATCACGGTCAACAAAAGAGTCCAAAATGCAGTACTTGGATGCAGTCTCAAAAACGACAGAATGATCTCTGTTCGTCTCCAAGGCAAACCATTCAATATCACTGTAATCCAAGTCTATGCCCCAACCAGTAATGCTGAAGAAGCTGAAGTTGAACGGTTCTATGAAGACCTACAAGACCTTGTAGAACTATCACCCAAAAAAGATGCCCTCTTCATTATAGGGGACTAGAATGCAAAAGTAGGGAGTCAAGAAACACCTAGAGTAACAGGCAAATTTGGCCTTGGAATGCAGAATGAAGCAGGGCAAAGACTAATAGAGTTTTGCCAAGAACATGCACTAGTCATAGCAAACACCCTTTTCCAACAACACAAGAGAAGACTCTACACATGGACATCACCAGATGGTCAACACCGAAATCAGACTGATTATATTCTTTGCAGCCAAAGATGGAGAAGCTCTATACAATCAGCAAAAACAAGACCAGGAGCTGACTGTGGCTCAGATCATGAACTCCTTATTGCCAAATTCAGACGTAAATTGAAGAAAGTAGGGAAAACCGCTAGAGCATTCAGGTTTGACCTAAGTCATATCCCTTATGATTATATAGTGGAAGTGAGTAATAGATTTAAGGGCCTAGATCTGATAGACAGAGTGCCGGATGAACTATGGAATGAGGTTTGTGACATTGTACAGGAGACAGGGATCAAGACCATCCCCATGGAAAAGAAATGCAAAAAAAGCAAAATAGCTGTCTGGGGAGGCCTTACAAATAGCTGTGAAAAGAAGAGAGGCAAAAAGCAAAGGAGAGAAGGAAAGATATAAGCATTGAATGCAGAGTTCCAAAGAATAGCAAAGAGAGATAAGAAAGTCTTCTTCAGCGATCAATGCAAAGAAATAGAGGAAAAGAACAGAATGGGAAAGACTAGAGATCTCAAGAAAATTAGAGATACCAAGGGAACATTTCATGCAAAGATGGGCTCGATCAAGGACAGAAATGTTATGGACCTAACAGAAGCAGAAGATATTAAGAAGAGGTGGCAAGAATACACAGAACTGTACAAAAATCTTCACGACCCGAATAATCACAATGGTGTGATCACTCATCTAGAGCCAGACAACCTGGAATGTGAGGTCAAGTGGGCCTTAGAAAGCATCAGTATGAACAAAGCTAGTGGAGGCGATGGAATTCCAGTGGAGCTATTTCAAATCCTGAAAGACGATGCTGTGAAAGTGCTGCACTCAATATGCCAGCAAGTTTGGAAAATTCAGCAGTGGCTACAGGACTGGAAAAGGTCAGTTTTCATTCCAATCCCAAAGAAAGGCAATGTCAAAGAATGCTCAAACTACCACACAGTTGCACTCATCTCACACGCTAGTGAAGTAATGCGCAAAATTCTCCAAGCCAGGCTTCAAAAATATGTGAACCGTGGACATCCTGATGTTCAAGCTGGTTTTAGAAAAGGAGAGGAACCAGAGATCAAATTGCCAACATCTGCTGGATCATGGAAAAAGCAAGAGAGTTCCAGAAAAACATCTATTTCTGCTTTATTGACTATGCCAAAGCCTTTGACTGTGTAGATCACAATAAACTGTGGAAAATTCTGAGAGAGATGGGAATACCAGACCACCTGACCTGCCTCTTGAGAAATCTGTATGCAGGTCGGGAAGCAACAATTAGAACTGGACATGGAACAACAGACTGGTTCCAAATAGGAAAAAGAGTGCATCAAGGCTGTATATTGTCACCTGCTTATTTAACTTACATGCAGAGTACATCATGAGAAACGCTGGACTGGAAGAAACACAAGCTGGAATCAAGTTTGCTGGGAGAAATCTCAATAACCTCAGATATGCAGATGACACCACCCTTATGGAAGANAGAAGACTCTTGAGAGTCCCTTGGACTGCAAGGAGATCCAACCAGTCCATTCTGAAGGAGATCAGCCCTGGGTTTTCTTTAGAAGGAATGATGCTAAAGCTGAAACTCCAGTACTTTGGCCACCTCATGCGAAGAGTTGACTCAATGGAAAAGACTCTGATGCTGGGAGGGATTGGGGGCAGGAGGAGAGGGGGACGACAGAGGATGAGATGGCTGGATGGCATCACTGACTCGATGGACGTGAGTCTGAGTGAACTCCGGCAGTTGGTGATGGACAGGGAGACCTGGCCTGCTGCGATTCATGGGGTCACAAAGAGTTGGACATGACTGACTGACTGAACTGAACTGAACTGATGGAGAGAAAGAAAGGCGATGGGCAGAGTTGACTGAAACAGGTCTTTCAAGGGATCTCAAATTTAGGAAAATCAGAGCAAAATAACAGCCATGATGACAGCTGCCATTTGCTTTGTTCCTATTGTGTACCAGGCACAGTTCTAAACAAATTACATGTGTTACTCCATGTAACCCTTTAATGTAATATTGCTATCTCTTTTACAGATAGAGAAACTCAGACTCAGAAAGGCAAAGTCATTTATCCAGAATCGGGACCCTAGTAAATGATACAGATCTGAAGGCTCCAGATAGACTTCCACTTGAGGACTGATTCTGCCAAAGTCACTTACTTGATTTTGCATGGTTTTGACTGTGGAGGTCAGCCATGCCTATGGCAGTCAGGATGTAAACATGGAAAGTATCTTAGGAGGTGTCTTTGGGCAGATCATGTAGCCTCTATGAGCCTCCCCTTTCTTCATTTGTGAAATGGGAATACTGATCATTTTCTCAAGGTTTGTGTAAGGACTGAATGAAATAGCATATGGAATTCCCCTTGCCTAAATGTCTGACCTGTGGCATAGACTCAAAACCAGAATTTTCATGCTCTGCTCTATCATCTTTTTTGTACCTCTTGCTCTTCCTGAGACTGGGGTGTGGAACTTCCTTTTGAAGGTAAACAGCATGGAAATGAGTTTGGAAATCAGTGCAGAAAATTCGTCACTCATCCTACACTGTGATTCAAAGCCTGATGTCATTTTTACATATGTCTTTCTAGATATTTTTATATAAACATACATTGCATGCAAAAACATGCAATTCTGTGTCCTACCTTTCTTCCCCCTTAAAATTACATGATAAGCATTTGCCCTCATTGCTCATTGTCAGTTCAGTTCAGTTCAGTCTTTCACTCATGTCTAACTCTTTGCAATCCCATGGACTGCAGCACGCCAGCCTTCCTGTCCATCACCAACTCCTGGAGCCTACTCAAACTCATGTCCATCGCATCAGTGATGTCATCCAACTATCTCATCCTCTGTCGTCCCCTTCTCCTCCTGCCTTCAATCTTTCCCAGCATCAGGGTCTTTTCCAATGAGTGTTCTTCGCATCAAGTGGCCAAAGTGTTGGAGTTTCAGCTTCAGCATCAGTCCTTCCAATGAATATTCAGGACTGATTTCCTTTACGATGGACTGGTTGGATCTCCTTGCAGTCCAAGGGACTCTCAAGAGTCTTCTCCAACACCACATTTCCAAAGCATCAATTCTTGGGCACTCAGCTTTCTTTGCAGTCCAACTCTCACATCCATACATGACCACTGGAAAAACCATAGCTGTGACTAGATGGACCTTTGTTGGTAAACTAATGTCTCTGCTTTGTAATATGCTATCTAGGTTGGTCATAACTTTTCTTCCAAGGAGTAAGCGTCTTTTAACTTCATGGCTAAAGTCACCATCTGCAGTGATTTTAGAGCCCCCCAAAATAAAGTCTGTCACTGTTTCCATTGTTTCCCCATCTATTTCCCATGAAGTGATGGGACCAGATGCCATCATCTTAGTTTTCTGAAAGGTAAGTTTTAAGCCAACTTTTTTCACGCTCCTCTTTCACTTTCATCAAGAGGCTCTTTAGTTCTTCTTTGCTTTCTGCCATAAGGGTGGTATCATCTGTGTATCTGAGGTTATTGATATTTCTCCCAGCAATCTTGATTCCAGCTTGTACTTCCTCCAGCCCAGCATTGCTCATGATGTACTCTGCATAGAAGTTAAATAAGCAGGGTGACAATATACAGCCTTGACGTACTCCTTTTTCCTATTGGAACCAGTCTGTTGTTCCATGTCCAGTTCTAACTGTTGCTTCTTGACCTGCACACAGATTTCTCAGGAGGCAGGTCAGTTGGTCAGGTATTCCCATCTCTTGAAGAATTTTCCAGTTTGTTGTGATCCAGTCAAAAGCTTTGGCATAGTCAATAAAGCAAAAATAGATGTTTTTCTGGAACTCTCTTGCTTTTTTGATGATCCAGCGGATGTTGGCAATTTGATCTCTGGTTCCTCTGCCTTTTCAAAACCCAGCTTGAACATCTGGAAGTACACAGTTCATGTTCATGAAGCCTGGCTTGGAGAATTTTGAGCATTACGTTGCTAGTGTGTGAGATGAGTGCAATATTGGGGTAGTTTGAGCATTCTTTGGCATTGCCTTTCTTTGGGATTGAAATGAAAACTGACTTTTTCTAGTCCTGTGGCCACTGCTGAGTTTTCCAGATTTGCTTGCATATTGAAGGCAGCACTTTCACAGCATCATCTTTTAGGAGTATCAGTTATTTTTCATAATGATTAGCTTACATTCCATCCAGGACCTGTATCATAATTTAGCTCAGTCATTCTCCTGTTTTAAGACATCTGCGTTGCTTCTGATTTTCTTAATAACACACTGCAGTAGACATCTCTGTGTATATGACTTCTGAGCTTGAAACCTTTGAATATTGTGGCTTTGGTGCAAAACCAGCAGTAGAACTTGGGGAATGAAACACTGTCAGTTTGTGATTGTTACTGTTTTGCCTTTTTGCTTTGTACTTTCCACCTTATAGGACCATAAATAAGAGAACTCCAATGAGTTATATTTTACAGAAATGATGCTATTTAAAAACAAACAACAAGCAATTGGGCACTAACATAAAGCAGGAAACTAGGTAGCCATGCACCTTGGTTGGGTCCCGCTGCCTTTTGAAGCCAAAAAAAATGCCACTGGAGCCAACAGTTTCTTGATTAGAGCTTCATCTCTAATCACTACCTGGAGCTGCTGATTCACAGACACAAGTGGCTTTGTGCTTTCGATATGGGGAAGGGAGCGTCATGTGACAGTAGACCCTCTCCTGTGCTTACAGTGGCGACTCCTGCAAAATGACTGTGTTAATTGCCTCCTGCTGGCTGGGTGCTGGGGGTGGGGGGGACTGTCAACATCTGAGCCTCTACTGAGTGTTTTTCTTAAAAATGTCAAGATGGAGCTTGCACTTTCCCAGCCTTCTCTCATGTCTTGCTGGGCAGGAAAAGGCGACTGGAAAATGTCAGCCCTGGGATCAGAGGGACCAGAACTGAGGGAATAAGAAAATTCTCCCACCCTAGCTCCTGGCTTTTAGAAATCATTAACATTTCAACGTGGGTGATCCTGTGAACTCACTACCTTTCCACAGCCTTTTTCTGAACTCTTTAACATCTTTTCACCTTTTTATTTAATTACAAACTAGTTTAAAGGGAACACCAGTATCACGTTCCTTATTTAGATCACTTTCCATGTACTGGGGAGAGTTTTGTACACACAGTTATATAAATACCACAGGGTATAATTTAGATAATCCTGTGATGTACATTGATGATTACCATTAATTCCTCTGGAAAAGGGGATTACAATGATTATAATTTATACTGTTTCAATGGCCTGGTCTTAAAGCAGACTGAAGAGGACCGTGTATACTTCTGAGCCTTTTGGGATACTTGGTGGTTACTTCCAAGTCCTCTGGATAGCATGCACTGACTGCTGTCCACAGCTGTAAATGAGGGCTGCCGTGGGGTAAGAAATACTATCACCACGGGGACCCCCACAGATTCATTGCTGCCTTTATTTCCTGGTAACTTTGTATTACCCATTTTAATCATCTCTTTAAAGGAAACTATATAAAAGAGGAGTCTTGGCTGGGGAACACAGACGCCTGAGTTTGAAATTTCATCTCAAACTTATACCAGCTCTGTGGTGTTAGGTAACTTCCTCTGAAGTATATCAAAAATATAACCCCATAACACAGTTTCTTTTCAGTTCTGATCTCTGGTGGTCCCAGCCTGCAGTGGCTTGAAGCAGGGCTTGGGTTCCTGGCCAGAGACTGAGGTCCTGTCACGTTAGGGACAGCACCCAATCCTAGCCACTGGGCCCGTGGTGACAAGGCCCTGGCCCTTCAGCTTTGCAGAAAAAGAACTCCCGCAAAGATGGAAAGTAGTAAAGTTTTCACTAGGGGGAAAGAGAGTATAGCCAGTGCAGATAGACACACACTGAGAGAGAGTCACGCCCTGGTGGCGGTTTGGATCGCTTTTATGGGGCGTGTCTTCCTGGTTTCCTTTGGCCCGTCATTTTGCTTTGCCTGGCTCTGAGCCTGTATTTGCTGTGTCTCAGGGTCCTCCCCTGTGTGCGTGCTCATCCCGTAACCAAGATGGACTCTAGTGAGGAGACTTATGGGTAGTTGACATCACTTACTATGGGGTAGCACCCCCTCTCTTTTGACCTTCCAGGAGCCCTTCTGCGCATGTGTAGTCGGGAAGGTCTCCTTGACTTTGAGCATGAGGAATACGTAGTCTTTTATCTCTTCTCCAGGCAGGGCCCAGCCCCCTCCATCATCCTGCCTTTGTGGAGTTTCTGCGATTAGGAAGTTTCTGTCCACAGGAGAGAAGCTGAGCAGCCTGGAGCCCATCCGTCTCCTGACTCAGTTCCATGGTACCTACGCGCCAGTGGTTTTTCAACCCCGTCTTTCCATGAGGATTACGTTGATTACGATAAATTAAGAGTTTGGCATGTAGTATGCAGTCCAGGTGGGCTTCCCAGGTGGCGCTGGTGTAAAGAACCTGCCTGCCAGTGCAGGAGACCCAAGAGACCTGGGCTTGACCCCTGGGTCGGGAAGATCCCCTGGAGGAGGACATGGCAACCCCCTCCTGCAGTATTCTTGTCTGGAGAATCCCCGCGGTCAGGGAGCCTGGCGGGCTCCAGTCCACAGGGTTGCGAAGAGTCGGGCATGACTGAACTGACTCAGCATGCGTGCATGCATGCACTCCAGTTTATACCAGGTTTTGAGTTACTGTTATTATTATCAAGGACAAAGAAGATGGTTGCTTGAGCTTGGACAGTCTCTGACCAAGTAAGCTTTGTGTGCTTTGGCAAGAGGAGAACAGAGCAAACCATTTTCCTTCCTTCTGTCTTTCCATTGGGTGTAAAATTGACCACCCATCAAACAGTACAGTAAAAGAACTGAGGGGTCCGTAGCGTGACATATTTAAGATGGGGTCGCAGGTTAAAGGCCCCTTTCATTCTGGCGTTAAGATGACATTACTGGTGGAACTTGGCATCTGACTCTGTATCCTTCTCCTCTGTCTATATCTTACCTTCTGGCCAGCCATTTCTCAGCCCAGTTTTGGTGGCCCCATACTCTGTTGCCTACCACCAGCCTCCAGAATTATTCCTGGAGGACTGCGTCTCCTGAGAGTCCAGTTGCAGCTGGACCCAGACCTGGCTTCCCCTGCTGGTTTCCAGGAGCACTTCTTCTGCAGATTGACTGAGAGACCTGTCAGGCTCACAGCTGTGGCGGCCTCTATTTATGATCACTGGGTGGGGTGTGGGGGGCCAGGCTGAGAAGCAGGGGTGCCGACAGCCTCCCCCATCCAGTGGTGGGCTGCCGTGCCCTAATTAACTGCCCTGGAACGCCAGATCTTGTTAGCATTTTCACCTGGAATACTTTTTCCGCTGGCTTTTCTTCCCCCTCCGCCTACTTTTTTTTTTTTTTTAAAGCAAGAACTTGCTTTTGCATCTTATTAAAATAAGAGGTAGCTTTGACAATAAAAATGTTTCTCTTAACAAAGCTGTGAGAGTCTATTCATCGTGGGATTAGTTAATTCTCCTGACCTTTTAACAAGACGGCTGTTTTTGCACACTTAGATGAGATCATTGATTCTAACAGGGAACGAAGCCCTGCTCATTTAACTGCGTATATCTGAGTTGTCCGCAGTTCAGGCAATTATTTCTCCATTACCTTTGGAGTTGCCAATAAATAGACTGAAACAGTAAGAAGGTAAGCAGAAATGTGAGCTAATTCAGCCCCAGAGGTAGCAGCATAGTCACTTCTAACAGGCAGGTGAATTTTATTATTATTGGAAACTACACAGGGACAGTGAGGAGCGGTCTGAAGCACTTCATTGAGTGCTTGGTACCTAAAAAGTGCTCTATAAATGTGAGCTACTGTTTTATCAGTATCATCAACAGTATGGATATAATGGTTATAAAATACAGCAATCACACATATATAGAGTTTGTAATATGCTTTGCCATATATTATCACCTGAAGTGAAATTTTTAGTCAGTCAGTCGCATCTGATTCTTTTTGACCCCACGGACTGTAGCCTGCCAGGCTCCTCCATCCTTGGGATTTTCCAGGCAAAAATACTAGAGTGGGTTGCCATTTCCTTTTCTAGGAGATCTTCCTGACCCAGGGACCAAACCCGGATCTCCTGCATTGCAGGCAGATTCTTTACCATGAGCCACCCGGGAGCCCATATTACCACACAGAAAGAAGAAAGTGAAAGTGAAGTCGTTTCTGATTCTTTGCGACCACATGGACTGTAGCCTACCAGGCTCCTTCATCCATGGAATTTTCCAGGCAAGAGTACTGGAGTGGGTTGTCATTTCCTTCTCCAGAGGATCTTCTCAACCCAAGGATCGAACTCAGGTCTCCCACACTGCAGGCAGACACTTTACCACCTGAGCCACCAAGGAAGTCCTATATTACCACATATGATATAGTAATTCTTTGAAATATCTTTATCCTCACTTCTCAGATGAGAATACTATAGCTAGGAAGTGGCAGTTAGGATTCAAAGCCAGTTTTCTTGCCGTCAGTCCAGCACATTCTCCCCTGCATCATAGTAACCAAAGAGAAAGCTGAGGGTCAGATCGCATCTCTGGTACCAGCGTACACGGTCCTGGTTAAGCTGAACTTGTGTGCATCCTCGGTGGGTTTTGTTTGTACCAGGAATCGGAAGGTTGTGCTGCGCTCCGCTCTTCCGTACAGGTTTTTGCATCTTGAAGAGTCACACAACTGCTCAAGACCACCGTCAGTGACCATTCCACAAACTGGGGCTAAATAACACAACTTTCTATCTACTTCACAGGATCCTGTTGCTGCCTTAAAAAGACATGTGAAAGGCTTAGAGTCAGCTTGCTGTGTAAAGGGGGGTGTCTTTATAATGCCCACCCACCTTGTTGGATAAAGCTAGTGAGAGGCAGAATGGCAGAGTGGGGAGAGCCTGACTTTTCTAGCCAGAGAGGGAGATGGTTTGTGACTTCAGGATTCAGAGTTTGGGATTCTAGGCTAGACTCTGCCACTTGTTAGCCGTTTAACCTCCCATGTAAATTGAAGTCTTTGTGTCTTAGTGTCTTTTCATCGGCAAAAATGGGATTATCACCTTCTAGGACTGTTGTGAGAATTAAAGGAAATACTGTATTTACTGCTTTTAGCACAATGCCTGGCATATGGAAAACACTCAAGAAAGCACAGTTTCATAATTATTATTATTTTAATTAAACTTCTGAATTAAGTATGCACATCTGTAAACTGGGTCTGGTAGAGATGGGTGAGGATTAGAGGTAATGTATGCAAATTACCCAGGACACTGCCTAGCAAGCCCTTGGTCCTCTTTATAAACAGTTACAGTGGGCCTTCATATCTCTTGTCGATTGGTCGGTCCGTTGCTGTCTTCCTTTGGCCCTCTTATTGGGTCAGCCACCGCCGCCTCTGGGTCTTCCAGTCCTTCTGAATGTCCTTTGTTGCTTGTCCATCTCCTCTACCTCTGAACTCTTGCAAACAGGGAGTATCTGACTTGGTCCTGGCTCTCAGTGTCAGCCACGGGTCCTGACTTTTAGAGAATGTTCATCAGCTGAGCAGAGGAGTGGCACTGTGCACAAGATGCTGTGGAGTCAGGGCCTGGGTACCCAGCTCCATGTAGGGGCCAGAGGAGGCCTCCCAGACGGCGTAAGTACGGACTGTTGATAAGGCTCAAGTTTTAGATCCTGAGTGGGACTTCAGCAGACATTTCTGGAGAAGGAAATGGCAACCTACTCCAATATTCTGGCCTGGAAAATAGCATAAATGGAGAAGCCTGTAGGCTGCAGTCTATGGCGGGCTGCAGTCTATGGGGTCACGGTCGGACACGACTGAGCGCCTTCACCTTGTACTAGCTCACAAACCTTTTTGGAAACATGCTGCCTGCTGCTGCTGCTGCTGCTAAGTCGCTTCAGTCGTGTCCGACTCTGTGCGACCCCATAGACGACAGCCCACCAGGCTCCCCTGTCCCTGGGATTCTCCAGGCAAGAACACTGGAGTGGGCTGCCATTTCCTTCTCCAATGCATGAAAGTGAAAAGTGAAAGTGAAGTTGCTCGGTCGTGTCTGACTCTTCTCGACCCCATGGACTGCAGCCTACCAGGCTCCTCCATCCATGGGATTTTCCAGGCAAGAGTACTGGAGTGGGGTGCTATTGCCTTCTCCGACATGCTGCCTAGAGCATTGTATATCTCAAGGCACAGTGGCCATTCTTTAATGTCTACTGATCTCTTCTAGTTTGCTGCAGAAGACTATTTAGCAGTTGTTACATTGCAAAGATATTTTTAAAACAGAATGCGTGCAAGTGAATCAAAATCACAGAATTCCCCAAAATTACAAAAATGCGGACAATCAAATGTACAACAGCTATGTGATGAAATGTAAAATGTAAATCAGTCCCCTTTCCCAGGCCCTTAGCATCACTTCCTTTAGAGGGTGTGCCCACCACTACCAGTGTCTTTCATATCCTTTCAGACTCTATATACAGAATCTTTTTCTTAACCCAAAGGTAGAATATCAAAGGCCTTTGGGCTGCAGTACCTGTGGCGTACAGGCTTAGTTGCTCCAAGGCATGTGGAATCTTCCCAGACCAGGATCAAACCTGTGTCTCCTGCATTGGTAGGTAGAGCCACATCCACTGGACCACCAGGGAAGTCCCTCCACTTGTATTTTTTTCCTGAGCATGTGCGAAATCGCTTCAGTTGTGTTCAGCTCTGTGCATCTGTATGGCCTGTAGCCTGCCAGGCTCCTCTGTCCATGAGATTCTCCAGGCAGGAATACTGAAGGTGTATTATTGTTCTGCAAGTTACCATTTTCCTTCCCAAAAACTGTATTAAAAAGTTTTCTCATTCTTTTTTATGATTGCACAGTATATTGTATGGGCTTCCCCAGTGGCTGAGCAGGTAAAGAATCCTCCTGCAGTGCAGCAGACCAGGAGATGCAGGTTTGATCCCTGGGGCGGGGGCGGGGAAGATCCCCTGGAGGAGGAAATGGCAACCACTCCAGTATTCTTGCCTGGGAAGTCCCGTGGACAGAGGATCCTGGCGGGCTATAGTCCATGGGGTCGCAAACAGTCGGACACAACTAAGCACACACACAGTATATTGGATAAATATAAACTTATCTGGCTCCTTATCTGCGGACTCGTTTCCAATGTTTTTGGCTTCCTTGGTGGCTCAGCTGGTAAAGAATCTGCCTGTAATGCAGGAGACCTGGGTCTGATCCCTGGGTCGGGAAGATCCCCTGGAGAAGGGAACAGCTACCCACTCCAGTGTTCTGGCCTGGAGAATTCCGTGGACTGTATCATCAATGGGGGTTGCAAGGAGTTGGACATGACTGAGCGACTTTCACTTTCCAATGTTTTGCTATTACAAGCAATGCTATAATGAATAACCTTGTTCAGTTCAGTCCAGTCGCTCAGTCGTGTGCAACTCTTTGAGACCCCATGAGACCCTGGCAGTACACTAGGCCTGCCTGTCCATCACCAACTCCAGGAGTTCACTCAGACTCATGTCCATAGAGCCAGTGATGCCATCCAACCATCTCATCCTCTGTCATCCTCTTCTCCTGCCCTCAATCTTTCCCAGCATCAGGGTCTTTTCAAATGAGTCAGCTCTTCACATCAGGTGGCCAAAGTATTGGAGTTTCAGCATCAGTCCTTCCAATGAACACCCAGGGCTGATTTCCTTTAGGATGGACTGGTTGGATCTCCTTGCAGTCCAAGGGACTCTCAAGAGTCTTCTCCAACACCACAGTTCAAAAGCATCAATTCTTCGGCGTTCAGCCTTCTTCACAGTCCAACTCTCACATCCATACATGACCACTGGAAAAATCATAGCCTTGACTAGACAGATCTTGGATGGTAAAGTAATGTCTCTGCTTTTCAATATGCTATCTAGGTTAGTCATAACTTTTTCTTCCAAGGAGTAAGCATCTTTTAATTTCATGGCTGCAGTTACCATCTGCAGTGATTTTGGAGCCTAAAAAAATAAAGTCTGACACTGTTTCCATTGTTTCCCCATCTATTTCCCATGAAGTGATGGGACTGGATGCTATGACAAACCTCATTTTGTGTGTATGTGAGCATATCTGGGGGAGAATTGGAATCTCTGAGTTCCAGGGTAAAGGGTATGGATATTTTATTTTACAGTGTTTGTCGAACTGCCCTCTCTGTCAGGTCTGTACAAGCTTATGCTCACACCAAACCAGCTGAGTATGAGAGTGCTTGTTTTCTGTTCTCCTCCAATACTGTATATTTTCAGCCTTCTAAAAATCTTTGCCAAACCATATGTGAAAAACAGTATTTCAAAGTTTAACTTCCATTTCTTCTACCCTGAGCAATGTGTAGAGTCTTTTCATACAGCTGAGAGCTGGGTGCATTTCTTGTTCTGTAAACTGTCTGTCCATCTCCTGTGTCTGTTCTCCTACTGGGTGGTTGGACTTTGCTTATTATTGGTAAGCATTATTTTTGTATTAAGGAAATTAAGCCCTGGTGATACAAATTGCCGTTTTCCCCTGTAGACTGTTATTTTTAATCTTTTGAAGCAAAAGGCCTAGACCTCCTGAAAGTCCCCCTGTCCTGCCCCTCTCCCTGCGCCCCTAGACTGTGAGCCCTTGAGGGCAGGATCCGTGCCCGGGTCATCCCTGTGGCCCAGTCCCCCTCCATAGCG
The DNA here is from genome assembly GCA_006410935.1 of Redunca redunca. Lineage (NCBI taxonomy): Eukaryota > Metazoa > Chordata > Mammalia > Artiodactyla > Bovidae > Redunca > Redunca redunca. Next base: position 381,570 of record SJYQ01104716.1, on the reverse strand, counting down.
CCCAGAGCTCTCTCCAGGGCCTCTGTGGGGAACTGAACTGAATTCCCGTGTTCCCCACCCCCACCTGCCCTCCCCTATGGCTTGGGAGTCCCATTTCCGCCTCCAGCAGAAAAAGATGACTTTTCTCATTGCTCACCACAGCCATGCACCTGTTTGGCCTAAACTGGCACCTGCAGCCGATGGAGGGGCAGATGTATGAGATCACGGAGGACACAGCCAGCAGTTGGCCTGTGCCAACGGACGTCTCCCTGTATCCCTCAGGGGGCACTGGGTTAGAGATCCCTGACAGGAAAGGCAAAGGAGCCGCAGAAGGTAGGGTTGCTGTGTTGTTCGTGTCGTGAGTCCTCTGTGTCTGCCTTTGAGCCGAGGAGACCGCCATCCTGCGTGCCATGTGCCTGACTCACAGCTCCATGCCCTGGTGCTTCCTCCATCCCCCCGCACTCCACGCCGCTGCCGGGCCACCCGTGTCTTCATCGCAGTTCCTTGTCACTGTGAGCTCATCGCGGGGCTTGGGCAGGGCTCATGGTGCTCAGCGGCATCCCATCCCATACCTCGAGGGGAGCATCATGCACTTTCATACTGCTGGGCGGCCGTCTTTGATGGTGTGGGATCATGATAAGACTTCCAGGGCAGCCTCGTGGCATGAATGGGCGTCTCTTGGAGTGGGGTGTGTGGCAAGGTTGGTAGAGGGTGTGATGTACACGAAATATCCTTGGACCTTATGGTTTAAGGGAAACACCAGTCGAACTGTTCTAGCATTTTCCTGCCGTGTGGCCTTTAGCAAGTCACTTAATTTTCCTGAGCTCGTTTCCTTATCTACAGTCACAGTAATTGTTAGTGTTTGTACAGTATGTTTGTTCAAAGCTTTTTGTGAAGAGCATTTCACTTTTAATCCTCACAGAGATCCTGTGAAGTAAGTATAATCATTTATAGCCATTTTAGATGCAAAAACTAAGGACCACATAGATTAAGTGACTTGGCCAGAGTCACACTGCCAGTAAATATTGGAATTTGGGACATGGCCCAGGTCTGTGGTCCACGGGGCTCTTGCTGTCTTCATAAGTTGCCCTACCTGACTCACCTCATGGTTATAAGACCCTGAAGATGTGAATAAGGAACCCTATTGTTTCTGTATTAATGATGGCAGTGGTGGTGACATTTGGGTTTTGGCATTCTTGAATGGGACATCCATAGACCCATTTTTTGAATTTCTTAGGGGTCTTCCTAACATGCCATCAACATATTGATAAATTCTGTCACTATCAGCCAGGAGTGGCAGGCCCATAAGAACTGGTACCAGCAAGGAGGTCTGAGCTCATGGGCCAGGCTGGTTGTCATTCTAGGGAGTTGTGACCATCCCTTCTCATATGACCCATTTTTTTTTTCTGGTGTTACCCCAGTCAGCAAAGTGGTTACAGCTGCCCCCAGTCTTTACTGCCTTTCCTCTTATCTCAGTTAACTTTGTTTGGGTCATGGCTTCTGAGCTTCCCTGTCCTTTTAAGAGTCTGTCTTCTACTGATCAGTTTGGTTAACAGAGTCGCATATGGCTAGTCACAGCAGTTATTCATGACCTCTGAATGGTCTTAAAGTCCAAAATCAACTCTTGACCAATGACCATTTTTAAGGAAACTGGGGCCATCTCCGCAGAGCCAAATCAGAATCTCTGCCTGATATTTTGATGGGCAAAGCCAGTCTTCTCCTTTATAAAGGTTTTAAGACTTAAGACATTGAATAACTTATACTTGCTTTGCACCTTAATAGGATATGGAGGGAGCATGGATGGGGTCATGGGAAGAACTCTGGGTTAGGAGTCTAGAACCCTGAGTTCAAGTTCAGCTGCTGCCACTTGTGATGCCCTTAAGCAAATCCCTTGAAAGACTTTCTCGGCTTCATATTCCTCCTCATTAAAAGGAGGTGATTGATCTGTATTATCTCTAAGGCCCATTCTAATTCACAAGCTCTACATGCAAAATTAGTAATAGAATCATCACATGATTAACCAGATTCTTCTTTAGAAGTTTTTTCGGGTTGGCCTTGTCCATGGTCCTGCCTGTTGCCTTGTATTCCCATGTCAGCTTACAGTGTCAGATGCCATAAGTAAATACGTAAATGACAGCTGTCTTTAGATTAGTATCAACAACTGCAGACTTAAGATATCTGTAACCCTCAAAGATCTCATTTAGAAAAATGTGAATTTTCTGTATGATCTCTATCAAACTTTCTTTAAACAGGACCTGGGTCTATCTAAAATCTCCCACTCTAATGAAATTAGTTTGTGGATTGCTTGGATTTTGCTTTGTTTTTCCTAAGGAGTAGGAGGTGCAGATAAGAGATAAAATTGCACTAGTTTATTGGTTTACTCTCATTGGAATATTTTTGCTTAAAGGGATTATCTGTCATTACTAATGCAATCGGAAGTCCTGTTTACAAACCCCCAAAATGCAGTGTGATGCTGTAAAGTGGTCAGCGTCAAAAGCAATTACTGTGATAAAAAAATACATCCGTCTGGAGAAACAGAGGACAAAGCTTCCCAGAGTTTATGTGAGACTGTCACAGTGTTCTTAATTTGTTTTGCCTTGATCAAAGCAGTGTCTACTCAGTTTTTGTTTTTAACTGTGATGTTAAAAATCTAGTTCCTTAGACATATCTCAAGGGAGAAAGCTTCTAACCCTGATGTGAGCACACATTTCCTGTCCTTTGAGGGTATCAGAGAAGAGAGCTGATTCCAGAATGAAGATTAGAGCCCCATTGCACAGGGATAGGGGAAGCGGTGTGGTAGAAAAAGGACAGATGGGCCATGGAGCCAGACAGTCCAGGTTGTGCGTCCCGGTCCGGCCAAATATTGGCTCTGCCACTCCGTTTCCTTTGGTCTTAGTTTCCTCATCTGTGGAACAAGGGTGGCTCATACCTATCTTTCCAAAGACTGGTTATGAGGAAGTATTCAATAAATGTGAGTTCCTTTTCTTCTTCATTTAAATCCCAAGCCATTCCATGTCTGTCATTAGAAATCTCATAATTCCAGACTAATTAATATTCTCTCCTCAAAGATTCTACAGAGTTTGGGGCATTCTTGAATATTTTTAAAGGGTGTGTATTTTTTAATTATACAAATGAAGTATATGATGAACCCAGTATTTTAAAGGCTCATCATGTCTCTGAGAATAACATCAAACTGCAATGTATCCTGTATTTTCAAAGTGGCAATAACCATTTCAGAGTTGTCATGGGGTGGAAACCAAATACAGCAGCTTTCCGAAGTAAAACCACAAGAACTTATGTTATGCATTAATGGAGAAAGGGGAAAAGCATTGAATAAACAAGCATTTCTGATGGTTTAATTGGTGGGCTAGGTTAGCATTTTCTTCTTTCTGCAATGAAATCAAAATTGCCCATCAGTTTGAACCATGCAAATTGCTACATACAGGCTCAGCTGGGCTCTCAGCTTATTTTGATAACCAAATAAATTTCAAACAGTTGCTAAGGAAACTAAAGAATTCTTTGTGCGAGTTATTGCATTGAAAAGAACCAAGAAAGGTAGAGGGAGGGGGAGCATGTTGGTTGATTAGGAATTTAAACCCTATATGGATAAATCTCAGTTCAAGAAAATAAAGACTCTGAATTTGGGAAGTGCATGGGATCTTAGTTCTTCCAACCCTCCCTTATTTTTGACTGGGCTAGCCAATCATTTCAGCAATTTGTTGAGAAAATTCTTTTAGACACGATTGTGTATTTCCCAAGCATTGCTCTGGGAAGCCTGAATCTGTATGTCTTTGTAAAGAAAAGGACTGTTACCAGTAGAATCTGCCTTGTGAAGCCTAATCGTGCTGTTGGGGGTCCCTAATTCTGAGTTAAGCTCTTTGTACTTTGTTAAGCCTCTGGGGCACTCACTCATTGTATAGTGTCCTTAGGAATGTTTTGAGATACTGTTTCCCTTTAACTTTGGGGTCTATGTGTGGATCCTAGTTCATAAAAACTGACAATTTTTTGTATCCCAGGATGGCAGGACGTGCTCCAGTGGGCCTTGGATCTTCCTGGTCTAGCCTTGGTATCTAGCCTTCTAGGACTGTGAATTAAATCAGATCTTTACACTTAAAGAGGGTTAATGTACTCTGCCACCATTGAAAAGACCTTTGAAGAGTTTTAATTAATAATTTATCAATTTGATGTTCTGAGAAGCCATATTCCAATAAATAAAGAGGCACCCCAAATGGCTTCATCTCTGAATGGTTTCTTTCGCATTCTGAGCCTCAGTATATACATTTTAATAATGTGAGGATTAAGCATACCAATATATGTAAAAATGCCCGGTAAATAGTTGGAATTTGATGAATGATAGATAATACCATTAGTACCGCTACCTCTATCTTTATTGTTATTGCTACTACTGATATTTGTTATTATTATTGTGTTCCAGAATGTAGGTACGGATAAAAAGAGTTATATACACAGGACTTTTCACCTCCACCTGCCTCTACCCTCTGCCCCCTCTCCCTACTCCACCACTGGTGGGTATTGCCATGTTGTGAAATATTTTCTATCCTGGTACTCACATGTTGGTGCTCAGAATTAAGACTGAAGACTCTTAGGTTATAAGATCTAGAGAGAGAAAGACAGTAAGGGTTTTTGAAAGACAGAAAAGGATGAAGGTGGTTTTACTGTGACTTAGCCCAGCCAGTGTCATGCCTCTTTCCCTCCAGCCACAGATACTTGGCAGGCTCCAGGTCCCTCCTCCTAGAAACTTTCAGCTCATCCCTAGTCAATGGGACCACTGGGGACTGATGGGAAAGAATGATAAAGGTTAAATTCCAAGATGGGCATGGTCTTTCCCCTGTCAAACTTTTCCTTAAAAGACTAGGGCCATGGCCCCTTCCCTAAGGATCTGGACAGGGTGACTTCTAGGACAAGCCTCACTTTTGAACCTAAGCTCCAGATCCTAAGCTCTGTCATAGAAACTGCATGAAAATAAGCACAAGACTCCTAATTCCTAATTCTTTCAGCCAAGAAAGTCAGAGTCCTGGTGGGGTGCTGTGCCCTAGACCAGAACTTACTGTTTTTATATCATGGTATACACACCAAATATAAATTTTGTAATTTTTTTCAGCTTTGGTGAAATAGTTGAGTGCTAGAAAAGACTATTCCCTTTTTGCCACTCCTCTCAGGGTAAGAGCCAATTTATGTATGCCTCCTGGGCCTGCAGACCTCTGGAGAGTCTCTGGACTTGACCTCTGCCCTGTGAAACTAAAAGCTTGGCTAATTCAATAGCTGTCTCTGAGAAACATGCTCACTGGAGGGGAAATGAACAATACAGGGCTGTCCAACAGCATGCCAAAAAGTGGGAGAAGTTTTCATTATTTATTTTCAGACACAGGAATTATTTGAATGCAGACAATTCTCAAATCCCATCAGCTCTGACTCCCACCCACTCACAAGGAGATGAGGTCTTGGAATTAGGAGTCTCCAGCTTATTTTTGTGCAGTTTCTAGGAGTAAAAACTCAGAACTCATCTCATCCTGCTTTAGTGTCCTAACTCCCTCTAGTTCTGCTTCCCTAACAGAATTATAGGCTGAAGGGTAAACTGTTTTTCTATCTGGACTATAAAAGGATTGTGGAATTAGGAACCCCAGAGTCAGATAAGGAAGAATGTGAAAATGATTCTCTTCCATCTTAATGCTTTGTGAATCTGGCTTCTGTCTTCGAACTTTGAACCACAGTGTCGTGGTTTGCGTGTGTCTGCATTTTCAAGGTAAAAGTCTGGGGCACATTCCTTTTATAAAGGAATTAAATGCAAGCTCTTTCCTATGCTAATGACAGTATACTAGTAGTACTTTTATTGAGAGCGTGCGTTTTAACTTTTCTGTTGGCATATTTTTAATTAAAATAACATTTAACGGTTTGAAGCTAAAAACCTGATGTTTCTGCCTAGGAGTTTATAAGGGAATGATAACATATGGAGAAGTTTAACATATAAATTGAATTTTATTATTTAAAACAGTAAAATATTTTATGACTACAACAATGCCCTGCCAAGCTCCATTTCAGCATCAAATGTGCTTTGTAAGGAATCTTACAAAGCTAGGGGAGGAAAAAAAGACACTTTAATTTCTTATTCCCCAAATGCTTTTTATAAAAAGTTCCCACAAATGTGTTTTCTTTACAGATGGATTCTTGGTCTTGAAAGTGCCTCTTCCAGCATCTCTAGCAACACAGCAAACCTTGAAACTAGAATACCTGGGGGTGCTTTTTGATGACAAATAAGATGGAGCCCGTTGACTTGATTTTGGCTTGTTCTTGTCCTAAGGGTGGTCTTCTAACGCCCCTGTTCTCTCCTCCTGCTCCCTGCCAACTCCTCGGAGGGCTGATGTCTGGCAGGAAGTTAGGGTTTATATTTTTCGTGTGTGAGTGTGTTTAATTACTATGTAGAGGAAGTTTGATAAGCAGCCTTCCTTCCTGGCACTTGAGGTGCCCCCAGAAAGCTGTCACTCTCCTGATTGGTGACAGAACTGGGCGAGAGATCTTATTCTCAACGAGCCCCTACTCCTGTAGCCTGCAGGCTTGGTGGCCTGGGTTGAAAAGCTTGAAAAACCTCCCCAGCTTTACCCACCTTCAGCACAATGATACTCATTGCCCTACACCCCAGACAAAGAAACGTTTTTCAGAAGTGTTTTCTCTGTTCAGATGTACCTTCTTCTTCATTCTCCCCCATCCCTACCCCTGCTCCCAACACAAACCCTCATCCACATGTCTGAGCCCCAGAATTGGACTCCCAGATCCTAGTGAACTTGAAAAATATCTGACTCCGCTCCAGTCATGCTTCCCACTGCTAGGGGAACCATTCTAAGCTGAAAAATTAACAGCACCTCATTCCCTCTATCTTTTCTCTTTTAGCATGCATGCTTTTACACACACGCGGGTGCACAGACGCACAGAGTTATTCTCATGTGACTGCAAGTGATTATTTTTAGGATCAAAATATATCTTAACAAGCTCTAGAATTGTGCAGTAAACAGATGGCCTTTGGGGAGGACCCATTCTGCTTTGGAAGAATGCATATTTTTAGCGGACCAATTTGAGCATCGTTGGGGAAAAAAAAGTTCTGGACATTCTAACTCCTCAATGGGGGAGTCCAGGGCAGGGAGTGGGCTGGCCCTGGAATGTTGCAGAGAAGAGGTGGGAGGCAGAGGAGAGCCCTGCTTGCTCAGATACTCTGATCCCAGGTTTCACTTGTGGCTAACGGTGATGTTTTTGTCTTCCCTTCCCCGTGTCTTGGTAGGAAAGCCCAGTAGTTTCTTTCCAGAGGACAGTTTTATAGACTCTGGAGAAATCGACGTGGGGAGACGGGCTTCCCAGAAGATTCCTCCTGGCACTTTCTGGAGATCTCAGGTGTTCATAGACCATCCTGTGCATCTGAAATTCAATGTGTCTCTGGGAAAGGCGGCTCTGGTTGGCATTTATGGCAGAAAAGGCCTTCCTCCTTCACACACACAGGTAACCAGAACCCTATGTCCCCTTCTCCTCTCCAGGGGCTCCCACCTCAAATCTTAACCAAAGTCAAGAAACCTGATGCTGAAACCGGGATCCTTGAGCTTGGAGGGAGTTTCCCATACTTTATAGTCCATTCATCCATTTGCCCTCTCAGACCCTACCTTTCAGAGGAGTAAGGCTGTATCCTTGGAGCTTTTTAAGAGGAAGGAATTGTAGGGAATCTTTCAATAGCCTTTTTACTAGTACCCAGTCTCCTAAGTTAAATTATCCAGGAAATGCAGTCTAGAGAACACAGCATGCACATTGGAGTCAAACGGACCTGGGTTTGAATCCTCTCGTTATCAGCTGTGTAACCTGAAGCCTCTAACATCCTCTCGGAGCAAGTTTCCTAGTCTAGCAGATGCTTATAACAATCCCCACTGCGCAGGGCTGCTGTGAACAGTGGAGAACCACACCTAGAAGACAGCGAGTGCAGGACCTGGCTCAGAATAAAGTTCCTCTCCTCATCTCTTGCATCCCTTCTCTCCTTCAGGGTTTCACATTTACCCAGACACATGTGCACCAGAAAAACTTTAAAACTCAAGCAGGATGACTGACACTTTGCCAGTCATGATGGGTGAAGAGCAGACTTGTGTGAGGTCCTCCCTGCCCTGGGCTTGGAGTAACATGAATCACAGGCATCCATCAGACAGTCCCTGGCCAAATGTAGTCTTTGTGACCCCCAGCAGGTACTTAATTTCTAGGTAAAAGCAAGATAGAGACATTTGCTAAGGATGGAATTGCAGAATAGTAGAGAGAGCCTGGACCCCTGATTTCTTTATTTACTGGTCCTGGGTTTCCGTCCCTAGACATTGTCACATGAGACAGGATGAATACCCTTTTTTTTTTTCCTTAAAAGACAGATAGGTAGACAGTTGCTCAGTTTGCTCACCAGTAGAGAAGGCAATGGCACCCCACTCCAGTGCTCTTGCCTGGAAAATCCCATGGATGGAGGAACCTGGTAGGCTGCAGTCCATGGTGTCGCGAAGAGTCAGACACAACTGAGCAACTTCACTTTGACTTTTCAGTTTCATGCACTGGAGAAGAAAATGGCAACCCACTCCAGTGTTCTTGCCTGGAGAATCCCAGGGACGGGGGAGCCTGGTGGGGTCACACAGAGTTGGACACAACTGAAGTGATTTAGCAGCAGTAGCAAGAATTCACCACCTGCCTGTTGTTAGCAAACGGGACTCTCTTCCCTCGAGTCTCTCATGCTAGCAGGCTTGGATCAATTGGAAATTGTATTATTTGACACAGCATGTAATTATTGATGGAGTTGCACTAATCCAGTTTAGTTCCCCTAAAACTGCACGTTGAAACTGGAGCACTGAGAAAGGATCATTGACAAAAGGAAGATAGATATAAATCAAATTTTCCTTTGCACTTGACTGACATTTAAGGCGTACCCAGTGAGTGCTCTGGGCCCCGTCCTAGATCCCCAGGATTTCCTCCTGCCATCACCTGTGTGGAGTTGGAGGAGTTCAGTCATAAAGTGACTGGGTTTCTAATCACATGCCCATCAGAAAAGCATAGCTAAAAAAAAAAAAAATAGCATGGCTGTCCTGATTGATGTAGAGGTGTAGAGTCTGCCAGAGAAGACTCTCAACACCCTAAATTACAGCCAACTGACACTTAAAAATAATCCACTAGTTGTGCTGCACTCCCCAGCGGATCAGGAGATTCCACCTTGCAGAATGGGGTCTGGGAACGAGGCGGAGTGGGTTGGTCAGCCTCCGCATCACTTTGGCCTCTCTCGCCTGTTTCATCTGTGTCTCCCTGCGTCCTCCCTGGGAGAAGCCTGAAGAACTTGGCATGGTGGTGAAGCAGGCCCACTGCTAATCATGCTCTCTTTGTGCTTCAGTTTGACTTTGTGGAGCTGCTGGATGGAAGGAGGCTCCTGACCCAGGAGGCACGGAGCCTGGAGGGACCCCAGCGCCAGTCTCGGGGAGCCGTCCCCCCTTCTAGCCACGAGACCGGCTTCATCCAGTATTTGGATTCAGGAATCTGGCACCTGGCTTTCTATAATGACGGGAAGGAGTCTGAAGTGGTTTCCTTTCTCACTACTGCCATCGGTAAGGAACCTCCGCCACTCTGGGGTATGTGGGGTATTGTCTCTCTGGGTGAGGGTTCACCAGGGGTCTTAGGGCTTGAAGCTGACAGCGGGATGTATGCTGTCCAGGGCTGCAGAGGCCAGCTGGATCCAGCATGAGGCCATCTCGACCAGGCTTGCTGGACGAAGGGCAGGAGTGAGATGCGGGGAGGTGAAGGGAGTGACAGGAAGAGCTGTGAGGCCGTGCAGCGCCCAGTACTGCCGCCCGCCACCTTTCTCTTTGATCTGCGGCCTGGTGTGCAGACCAGCCACTTGATTCAAACACCGAAGGGTGAAACTGACAAGGAGACAGGAATTCTTGTCACTTCCCTCCAACGCCTATATCTGTCCTTATAATCTATCTTGGTTCAAATCACTGATGTATTATTTGGATTTCTTTTATGTGTGATTTTGCTTGCTTGATTATTTTGCTTTTAGAGCCAACAACCCTGGCAGATGAGGAAAAAAAAAAGTAGATAAAGGCTTGGAGAGAGGGTGGGAATAGCCGTGCAAAGGGCTGGGTGAACAGTGTGCTCAGTCAGAGGGGGATTTTGTTGAGAACTGAGGTACTGAGATGCCCTGAACTCTGGTGGACAGTGAGCCCCCGTGATTTAAGTGAGCTCTCAGCCCCATCATGTCCCTGCAGTGGAAGAGCTCTTGTTCAGAGTGAGCCCCTTGGCCACCCCCAAAAGCCTGGGGGTGTCCCGGGAGCCTGGCATCCTGTTTTAAGGCATTTCTCCTCTGTACCCACATGCTGCAAAGAATTTGTCTCCTTCTCAAACCACCGTGATGTGATGTAGGGCCCAGTGGTCTCTGGTTCAGATCAGAAAACATTTCATCTGAGTTCATATAGAAGCTCACTGATGTAGCCTGGAGATAAAAATCCCCTACAGGAAAATAAGACTTCCGGAAGACAAAACTCCACTAACCAGAACGCTTGGTGTTGAATTTTCTGCTGAATGAAAACTTACGTGAAGTTTTGAGTTCTCTTCAAAGCTCTGTCTCAGTCCTTGGCTGAGAGTCTATATGATATGGGAAATGGAATTTGAATAAAAACCTCCGAATCTGGTCCTTAGTCCCTAAAACTCTTGCAAGACCCTGGTTCTTCCATCTTAACAGCGGTAGCATTTTCAGGCCATTTTCCTCTTATTTGCAATTTTGCCCTTAGCATCGAGGCAGTGAACACCTTCCCATTAAATACAGTGAACAATGTAGAAGATTCGACTGTGGCTGCAGGCTCAACATTCTACCCTCTTGGCAAAATGAGGGAAGTGGGGCTGTGTTGCGTGAGCCCTGGGGTAAGAAAGAAGACTTTGTGCTGTCCTCGTTTTCCATGCGTCTGCCCTAGCTGCTGGTCTCTGAGTACCCGGAGGGCAGGGACTTGGACGGAGTCTTCTCCTTCCCACACGGCAGCATCTCTCAGCGCATGAGGGAGCTGGGGTGGGCTTCCCTCACGCCCCCGCTGGCAGCTGCTCAGTTTTGGCACCTGCTGTGTTGTCGGTTTCCTCCGTTAACACCTTCTTTTGAGGTGGAGTGGAAACTGTGCTCACTTGTGAATCCCCACCACTAATTTGTGTTTTGGCCCTGCACAAATTCCAGCTCCTGGTTCCCTGAGGTTCTGGAATTTGGAGGCTCCAGCCTGTTGGTTAGTGGTGACCCAAAGCCTCTCAGCACCCCTTTCCCCGTCATGGGAGAGTCAGTTGTGTCGACCATGGTCCTCACCATCAATTAGGCTGACACTCGGCAGGGTCTGCCCGGCTCCAGACCCTGTTTCTTTTCTCTTTCTGAACTCGGTAGCTTCAGATCAGAGACATGATTTTCAAGTCATTAGCGGTCCCTAAGTTATGGCTTCATAGTCTCATAGCCTGATTCCTCTTAGGCGCAGCATCACACTTGCTCAGAACTAAGGTCTCCTACAATCAGGATTCTGTATTTTTAATAACTGAGCACAAATATGAAAGGATATTAATACAAACCCCCAAAGAAAACTACTTTTAATTAGGAAGTGCCTCTCAGAGAAATAAAGCGTCGTGCAGGTAGGTACCTTTGCCAACTCTTGGCTTGTCAGAGCTTGCTGACCTCTTTTGGCATAATTAAGGAGACGGTCCTGCTTTTCCCTCTGGTTCTCCCGTTCTCACCTAAATGATGAAATCTTTCTTCACCTTCCTTAACCCTGTGATGCCTTTCAGAGCAGATAGGTGGTACCGTGCTTCTCAGAGTTTTGTGGAACCACCTGGCGTCTTGTTAGAATACAGATTCTGCTTCAGTCAGTCTGGGGGGACGTTTAGAGTCTGCCTCTTTTTTTTTTTAATTGAAGTATAATTGCTTTACAATGCTGTGTTAGCTTCTCCTGTACCACCAGTGCATCAGCTGCCTGTCCACACAGACCCTCTCCCGCCTGAGCCCCTCTCCCAGCCTTCTCGGCCGCCGCAGGGCAGCGAGCCGAGCTCCCCGTGTCGCACAGCAGGGCCCCAGCAGCGATCTGTTTTGCACGTGGCAGTATATCTGTGTCACAGCTACTCTCTCAGTTTGTCCCACGCTCCCCTCCCCCATACTGTGTCTACAGGTCCTTTTTCCATGTCTGTGTCTCTGTCTCTGCTCTGGAAATAGGTCTGTACGTGGTAAGTTGCGTCAGTCGTGTCTGACTCTGTGACTGGGCTGTCGCCCACCAGGGTCCTCTGTCCGTAGGGGTTTTTCAGGCAAGAACACTGGAGTGGGTGGCCAGGCCCGCCTCCAGGGAATCTCCCTGATGCAAGGATCAAACCCACATCTCTCAAGTCTCCTGCATTGGCAGGTGGGTCCTCTATCACTAGCGCCACCTGGGAAGTCCTGGCGACAGGCTCATCCGCACATTGTTCTAGATTCCACCTATATGCATTAACATATGAGACTTGTTTTTCTCTTTCTACCTTACCTCACGCTATACGACTGACTCTAGGTCCATTCACATCTCTACGAATGACCCCACTTTGTTCTTTTTGTGACTGAGTAGTATTCCATTGTGTATATATAGCACATCTTCTTTATCCATTCCCCTGTTGATGGACATTTATGTTGCTTCCATGTCCTGCCTATTCTAAATAGTGCTGCAATAAACATTTGGGGTACAGTGCCCCGTGAGATCCTGCTCATCTGTGGCCCACATTTTGAGTAACAAGGGGTTAAGTATCTCATGAGGGATCTCAAATATTATTGTGCAAAGCAATCACCTGGGAGGCAAGTCTAAAATTCAAATTCCTGGGCCTTCCCCTAGTAGGCCTGAGGCAGAGCCCAGGTGATCCTGATTCTGGTGGGCAGTCTGTCAACTTAGCTAGGAAAACAAATACCTCCTGAGCTCTGCTTTCTCTTCCTTCCTTCTCCCGCTGATCCATGTTAGCTCTGCAAACGTAGCGTGTCACGTCGCTTCTCTGAGCCTCATCTTCCTTATCTAGAAAGGGAAATGGTAATAGTGCTTGGCGGTCCCCACTGTGATGATTGGAGAGAGTGAATATACAGCGCCCAGTCCAGGCTTCTGTGCATGGAAGTGGTTAACGTTCTCTCCCCTGCTGCTTTCCCAGTCCACCTTTCTCTTGCTGCCTTGCTGACCTGTCTGTCTTCCTTCAAGTTACAGTGATTGTTTAATGAATGCCTTTTCTTACTTTATTGCAGAAATAGACTGACTCCGATGTTGCTATTAATCCCTCTCTCCCTGAGAGTCCCTGGCGTTGAGTCTCTGCTGTCTGTGGTCGTTACCTGTGGGCCGTGGGTTGTAATTTGTCTTGGCAGCTTAATTAAAAGTTTAGGTCTTGTTTTAGTGAAGTCATTATGGTCCCAGTATACAATTGTAACTCTCAGGTTTGCTTAACACACAGTCTGGAATACGACCCTCCCTTCATTACATGCTGAAGTGCAGAGCTAGAATTTAAGAAGATTTGAGATGTCAGAATCCAGAGTATTTATATCTGTTTGTAATTAAGTAGCGGGAGAAATAATTGTGTTTAATTTAACAAATGGCTGTATTGTGTACATTTTTGCTTTTCCCTCCATTTAATGCAAGCCAGCTGATGATTTTATATTAGTTTATCTTTTGCCTCGAAAAAAATCTCAAAGCACTTTACAAATGGTGTATACAAATGTATACACAAGGAGACACGCTGTTGACAGAGCCCCCTCTGGACTGGATGTGTTTCTGTCTCTCACCCACGCACACGCACACAAATCACCGAAACCAAGCAAGTTTTATAATAAGATGTGGCAGCTGTTTTCAGAAAGACTGGCCTTTCCCTGCATGCAGACATGGATAATTTGAAGGCAATGTTTCTGCTTCTGTCTGGGGATAGGTAACCTTGCTGACCCCAAGTATTGAATGAAGTAGAAGGATTATTTGTTGTTTAGTCGATAGGTCGTGTCCAGCTGTTTGCGAACCCATGGCCTGTAGCCTGCCAGGCTCCTCTGTTCATGGGATTTCCCAGGCAAGAATACTGGAGTAGGTTGCCACTTCCTTCTCCAGGGGATCTTCCTGACCCAGGGATCGAACCCATGTCTCTTGCATCTTCAGTATTGGCGGGCAGATTTTTTACCACTGAGCCACCTGGTAAGCCCAGGAGGACTATACCAGTAGCTATAATTCACCATCACCATTTACACAGGACTTGAAATACTTTCTTGAAGCCCTGCAGTAACTTCATAAGGTGATTATTTTTATTTTCACCCCCTGTTGTAGATGAGGAAGTTGAGATTCAGGCATGTTAAGAGGAAAGCTAGGACTTGAATTTGTATCTGTCTCACTCCACAGCTCATGATCTTCCTTCTTTAGCCGTGTGCCTCTTTTCCAGGATCAAGCCCCCTTTTTTGGATATTTCACTTTTTTTCTATCTGTTCATTCAATAGACATTTAGAGAATGCCTACTGTGTTTTGGGGACCATGCTTAGCTTTTTTCTGTATGTAAGAAAGAACCTCACGAGAACTTTAGACAATTTGCCTTTTGCTCTCACCTTTACAGATGAAGAAATTGAACCTCAGAGAATTTGATTGACTTGCCCAAAGTTATTAAGGGCAGAGCCAGGATGGAAACTTGGTCTCTAAATCCTGTGTTCTCTCCAGGATGCCAGAGTGTCTTACTATTTGCTCTGATGCTATCAAATATTTTATTTCTATTTGTATTATATGGAATATAATTTCCCCTTTATTAACTCCCCTCCCCTTTATATAACTTTCCCTTTATTATTTATAACTTCCCCTTATTAATATAAGTATGCATCTTAAATCAACACAGGAAGCTTTCTTGAAAAGTCATTAAAAAGACCATGGGAAAAAATCTCATAACATCCAAAATTTAAAAGTAAAAACACCTCCATATGCATTGCTTGCAACCCCAAGACATGACAAGTCAGTGTTGCAGGGTTTCAGGTCTCCAGAGAGCATCTTATCTTTTCATTTTGGTTGATGGTGAAGTACAAGAGGACAGATCACCCTGACGTTGTGACAGCATGAGCCAAGTTGAAAAATAACAGAGGTGCCCAACATTGGATTAAGAAACCCAGAGAAAAGAAATGAGAAGCACTGTTAGACAATATGCTGCTGCTACTGCTGCTAAGTTGCATCAGTCACATTTGACTCTGTTTGACCTCATAGATGGCAGCCCACCAGGCTCCCCCATCCCTGGGATTCTCCGGGCAAGAACACTGGAGTGGGTTGCCATTTCCTTCTCCAATGCATGAAAGTGAAAAGTGAAAGTGAAGTCGCTAAGTCGTGTTCGACTCTTTGCAACCCCATGGACTGCAGCCTACCAGGCTCCTCCATCCATGGGATTTCCCAGGCAAGAGTACTGAAGTGGGGTGCCATTGCCTTCTCCAGTTAGACAATATAGACCCTGGTAATTTATGAGAAACATGCCCTGGTCTTCCTGGTCTGAGGACATTCATGCTCATTGAAGAGGAGAGTCCTTTTGTTCAGGCCCAGGCAGCTGCTGTAAGTTGACCTATTCTGTGTCCAGGACTAGAAGCAAATGCCGCCCCCACTTCCTCCCTCCCTCCTTCCTACGTTCCTTTCTTCATCTAACAGTGATTGCATTGCCAAATGATCATGCACTTTCCCAAGGCGGAGATACAGAGAAAGTATGAAGCAGACCTGGTGCTTGCCTTTGACATCCTCACAGGCTAGTAAGTGAGGCTGAGCGGAAGGCGAAGCTGCCTACATATTGCCTTGGCCAAAAAGTTCGTTCAGGTTTTTCTGGAAGATGTTATGGAAAACCCGAATGAAGTTTTCGGCCAACCTAGTACCTGAGGAGGAGGGAAAAAGACTTGGTTCAGTCTCTTTACAGCATCCTAGGCAGCAAGGACTTTCTTATTAAAAAGAGCTTCAGAGCCCTTTGCGTGACACCTTCAGCGGGCTGGCCAAGAGGTCCAGAGTGGTTGCAGGCAGATCTGGACACTCCAGCTGCTCATATTCTCATTTGACCAGCATTTGCTGGTTTGTCTTTTACATGCCATGTCCTGAGCAGGCATTGGTGTCCATGGTATATTAAATAGCCATACTTCTTACCCTCTGGAATTTACAGACCTGCTTGAGACAGTGTGATGTAGACTCTTAAGTTTAATTTCAACCATCCAATATACATCTAAATATATAATTTGTTTTTGTTGTTTAGTCACCAAGGCATGTTCAACTCCTTGTGACCCCACAGACTGTAGCCCACCAGGTTCCTCTGTCCATGGGATATCCCGGGCAAGAATACTGGAGTGGGTTGCCATTTGTAAATGGAAAACATTCACTGTGGTAAAGAAGAGAAGAGAGTGCCCTAGGGAAACAAATAAGGGACCTCATTGAGATGGCTGGGGCAGGGGTGAAAAGCTGTTGTTTCGATAAAGGTCTGGGGAGAAAATAGACCCAGCAGAGGGGGAAGCATGTGCAGAGGCCCTGGGACAGACATGAGCCGGAAGTACAAGGAACTGTGATATGGTCACACGTGGGATGTGGATCAGATACCTGATACCTGAGATACTAGCAGCCAGGCTGTATGGGCACGTGAAGTTTCATTTTGTTTTGTATTTTAATTGATCCTAATGGTAGCGGGAGACCATTGTGGAATTTTGAGCTTGAGTGACCTAGTTTGATCTACATACTGGAAAGTTTCTCAAGCTGTAAAACTGGGACTCCGGTTAGGAGGCTGTGTCTGAGGTCTCAACAGAGGCTCAGGCTGGTCTGGGCCAGGATGGAGGGCCTTGGAAATGGAGATAAATGAATCCTTTTGAGTTGTTTACCTGCTCTTAGAGATTATTGGCAGCCCCCAGCTGGTAAGATACTGTCTCCTAAGAGAAAAGATTAAGGCAAGAAGAGAAAAGGGTTTAGGAATGGTCCGTTTTAGGAATGGACAGCCAGGAGCCAACCAGTCCATCCTAAAGGAAATCAGTCCTGAATATTCATTGGAAGGACTGATGCTGAAGCTGAGCTCGAACACTTTGGCCACCTGATGCGTATAGCCACCTCATTGGAAAAGACCCTGATTCTGGGAAAGATCGAGGGAAGAAAGAGAAGGGGACAACAGAAGATGAGATGGTTGGATGGCATCACCGATTCAATGGACGTGAGTTTGAGCAAATTCTGGGAGATAGTGCATGACAGGGAAGCCTGGTGTGCTGCAGTCCATGGGGTCGCAGAGTCAGTCATGACATAGCCAGTGAACAACAACATTTTAGGCATGAGGACAGGCAGCTGAGGAAAAGTGACTGGGAGAAACACTGCGGCGAGGGCCAACAGAAAGAACTTAGATATTTCCAGGCTCCTGCATGTCAGCATTTCAGCCTTCCTCCTCCACCCAGAGTCTCCATGTCACTTTTGGTTTATGCTTCTACCACTTTGGGATTCAGCTAGCAGGAGCCTCCACGAACCTCTTCTTTATCTAAATCATACTTTTAAAGGTAGGAAAACAAAGGCTTAAGAGAAGTCACACGACTTGTCCCAGGTCACACAACCACCAAGGAGCCAAGCCAAAATCGTAACGGCAGTATTCTGTTGACTGAGCCCTGACTCCATGCCAGGCGCTGTACAGGCTGCAGTATCAGTTCCCAAACACCCTGGAAGTTAGAGGACATGCGTTTTCACGTTATAGATAACGAAACCAAAGCTCAGAGATCTGATGCTATTTGCCAAGATCTCATAAGTAGGAAATAGAGCTGGGCTAGCAACCCAGAGCTCATGCTCTTTCTCTTACATTTTAGCAACCAGGTTTCTGGTGTGCGATGACGTCTGTGTGTGTCCTTATACACTCTCATAGTCAGAGAACCATCAAGGTAGCTGGGGTCTTAGAGATCATGGCCTTCGCATCTCCTAGGCTCACAGGGAGCCTGCAGTGGGCTTACTGTCCAAGGCTACAGGGTTCTCATCTGCCTGGTCCTGAAAAATATCCTGATACTGTGCTCACTCTTGCTGAGGGAACCCCACTCCCACCCCCATTCAGGTGGGGTTTCCAGTAGAAAATATTTTAGCAGTGATGGTTTAATTTTTATATAACAGATGATGAATTTTTGTTTCTGAGAGCTCTCCTTTCCCTCATTTGATGAAGGCAGCTGCTCCTCCCCATATTGCCAGCTAGCTTTACCACTACAGAGCAGTGGCCTTAAGAGATTTCTTACACCTGATACCCTTTTCTTTCACTTTTCAGGACGGCTGATAGGTGGGACATGATTCAATGCATGGCCTCCTGTTCTGTGGCACCCTCTGAGAAATAGCCCCCAACCAGGTCAGCTGGACTTGGCATTGGTGTTAGATAGCTGAGGCTGTCACTGTGGCTGGAGAGATGGTGTGGTCCAGAAAAAGGGCAGAGACTTCGGAGTGAAACAGACCTGGGTTTGAGTTCTGACCGCACTATGAGCTGTCGGATGCTGGGTACATCTGAGCCTCACCTGTTGTTAGTAATAAAACCCACTTTAGAGAGTCTGACAGTGACATGAAGGTGGGTGATTCATTCCAAGTTCTCAGCACGTTTTTAAGTGTCTCTTAATTATTCAACATTTGCTGAACCTCAACTTGGTTAAGTGCTGGAGACTCATCAGTGAACAGAACAGAAGCTTTAGCCTCGAAGAGCCTGTAGTCCCCTGGGAGACCTGACCCTCTCATAAATAATTCCAACAGAATGTGGTCTGTGCCCACAGAGAGCTCTGGGCAAGCGCCCATGGGGGCAGAGAGGTGGGCAGCTACCTCTGCCAGGGGTGCAGAAGGAAGTTGGAGGCATAAAGGACCTACTGTGAGAAAAGTGCTTAGAGAGCTGGAAGGCAGTGTACAAATACTCAGTAATTTACCAACTTAGGGCTAGAACCAGAAAGGTATTCTGAAGAGTTACTCAAGAATAATAATAAAGGAGAAATGGTAACTATCTCTGCTTAATGATAGACGTGGTCACTGTAGACCAGGCAGAATAATGACCCCTATTAGCTTTTAGAGATGAGAAGAGAGAGCCTTTGAGCAGTGACTCACAGAACACGAAGCCAGGTCTTCTGAATCCAATCTGGAGACTTCTCCTGGAGCCCAGATGTGGGCACAGGTCCCTGAACAAGGCAGACCCTCACCAGAGAGTCAGTGAGCACCAAGTGGAAGGTCAAAGGTCACAGATACTCCCTGCCACCTAGAGCCTTCTTCTGCGGACATTAACTTCGGAACAGCTTGAAGGAAAGAAGGCACTTTTGCCAGTTCAGGGCACTGCTAGGCACTTGACTGAAGAATGTTCTTTCTGTTGGGGGAAATTCATGCATTTCATGGCTGCTGGATTCAGTAAAAGAAAGTGAAAGTCGCTCAGTCATCGCTGACTCTTTGCAACCCCATGGACTATAGCAACTCTGCAGCCTTTCTGTGCCCGAACTATTGTAGCTCAAAAATGCAAATACGGGTTTCAGAACATTCCAGTGCATTAACTGCTATTTCATTTTTTGAATGATTTT
This sequence comes from Redunca redunca, assembly GCA_006410935.1. NCBI lineage: Eukaryota > Metazoa > Chordata > Mammalia > Artiodactyla > Bovidae > Redunca > Redunca redunca. The sequence continues at coordinate 362,045 of SJYQ01104716.1, read as the reverse complement.
TAAATTTTTGGTTGCACTGCATCTTCGTTGCTGCATGGACTTTCTCTAGTTGCTGCAAGTGGGGGGTACTCTTTCTTGAGATGCTTGGGCTTCTCATTTCTGTGGTCTGTCTTGTTGCGGAGCACAAGCTCTAGGTGTACGGGCTTCAGTAGTTGGGGCTCACGGGCCTAGTTGCGCCTAGACATGCAGAATCTTCCCAGGCCAGGGATCAAACCCATGTCACCTACACTGGCAGGCAGATTCTTACCCTCTGTACCACCAGGGAAGTCTAACCTGTTACTTGCTCTGATAAGTTCTGTCTTCTGATTCAGTAGTGAAAGTGAAGTCGCTCAGTCATGTCCAACTCTTTTCGACCCCATAGACTGTAGCCTACCAGGCTCCTCTAGCCATGGGATTTTCCAAGCAATAGTACTGGAGTGGATTGTCATTTCCTTCTCCAGGGGATCTTCCCAACCCAGGGCTCAGACCCAGGTCTCCCGCATTGTAGACAGACGCTTTACTGTCTGAGCCACCAGGGAAGTCCCTGATTCAGTAGGGAGCCTCTCAAATGTCACATTCTAAATTCAGGTTTTGTCAGTCTTTACAAATTCCTTCCTGCCTCTCTGAAACTACTTGGCAAAATTCATGTTAGCAGCTACTGTTTATTAGCTGCTACTGCTGCTGCTGCTAACTCGCTTTAGTCGTGTCCGACTCTGTGCGACCCCAGAGACGGCCTCCCACCAGGCTCCCCCGTCCCTGGGATTCTCCAGGCAAGAACACTGGAGTGGGTTGCCATTTCCTTCTCCAGTGCATGAAAGTGAAAGTGAAGTCACTCAGTCATGTCTGACTCTTAGTGACCCCATGGACTGCAGCCCACCAGGCTCCTCCATCCATGGGATTTTCCAGGCAAGAGTGCTGGAGTGGGGTGCCATTGCCTTCTCCATTATTCACTGCATAGTATATCAAAGTATCATCCTGGATGTTTTAGATACACTGTTTCAGACCCTTTACAACAGGTATTTGTAAAAAATACAAAGTAGGTATTTTTTCTCCAGAGAAGAATAGGATTCATCATGTTTAGATGACTAGGCAGAAGTTTCATACCCAGTCAGCAAAAGAGCGAGGATTTGAATCCAGGTCTCTCTGGCTGCAGTGCCTACGCTTTTCCTCTTGTTCTTTGCCACTCAGGCCTTTGTTGTGAGAGTGCCTGGTGTATGCACTGGAGGTGGGTAGAGGGCACGGATGGGATGGCGCCTGGATCCTCGAAAATGAGTTCAGGGCCAACCTGGCAAGAACTTTTTAGGCAGGTTTGAAAGTCTGGTTTTTGAAGGCAGTGAGGAGCACAAGATAGTTTGTAAGCAAAGATGTAACTTGATTTGTGCCATGGAGCCATTTCTGTGGTGGTGGTATATACAAATGGGTTACTTTCCCAGGCTAAAGTAGGGAGACCAATTGGAAGACTGTTTCAGTATCCAGTACAGTTAGATGAGAGAGAAGGGCCTGAATTGGGCCAAATGCCTCTGTATTATATAAAAGAAAGAATATATTAAAGGACATTATGGACTAGTTTTCTTGACCACTTTACTGTCAGGGAGAGGCAGGAAGTGTCAGCCTTGGAGAATAGGTACCTAGTGATACCGTGAGTTAAATTAGGAAATAAGAAGGGGGCGTGGGCTTGTTGGGAGAAGGAAGTAGGAAGATGGTCAGTTCACAGTAGATTGGAGCTGCTCATAAAATTTCCAAGCGGGGGTCAGTTTGCAGTTGGCCAGTGGTCAGACGAATAAATAAGCATTGACTTGGGGCAGCCCTGACCCAAAAACAGGGACCCAACAGGTGCCTTGGTGTGGATATGAGAAGGCAGAGGCCTGAGAAGGGAGTTTAGCATGGAACCCCAACACTGAGTGGGTGGGCAGCAGAGACGCAGAGATTTGCCTTCGAGAAAAGTTGGGGAGCTGATGACAGCAAACCGGTCCCTTGGGGGTCACTGGCAACTTCAGTGGGAGCGTTTCCACCCCTGTGCAGGTAGAAGCAGGGTCACCATGAGTTCAGAAGCGAGCGAGCGGTGTGGAAGAGAAACGACCTCTTCTAGACAGAGCGGGGGACGGAGACAGATGGGAGTAACCTGAGGAGGAGGCAGGTTCAAGGCAGGGTTTACACAAGGCGGGGGGAGCCCTGCACGTGTTGTCAGCTGTGGGAAAGGAGCCAGGGGAAGATGAGAGCCCAGGAGAGAAGGGAGATGAGGAAGGAAGGAAGGGGGGCAGGAGGCACGGAGTGGACAGCAGACGCAGGAGGCTCTGTCTGAGGACCGGCGGAGAAGCATAGGGCCATGAAGACGAGACAAGGAGCCCAGGCTGGAAGTGGAGTGGAGTGGAGGGCAGGGCAGGAAGCCCTCTCTGGCCTGCACTGTGTGTGTTCCGTTCCATGCCAACGCAGCCTCCAGGCGACACTACGTCAAATCAGCTCTATTGTATCACAGAGCAGTAAGGAGGGGGGAACGTGACTTTGTGGTTAGAGACTGCATCTGAAGCCAGACAGCTGAAAGCCACACAGTTAGCAGTGTGACCATGAGGAGGATTCATAACCCATCAGTGCCTCAGTTTCCTTATCCGAAAAACGGTGATAATATTAATACCCACTAATGCTCTCAGAAGAAACGGAATTAATATTTGTTAAATACCAAGAACAGGGTGCGCCTCATTATCCGTGCTATACAAGGGTATGCCATTGTTACTGGCAATAATAGTCACTAATAGTTTTCAGTGCTTACAGGGTTCCGGGAGGGAGCTAAGTGTGGTACATGCATTATCTAACTTAAATTTTGTGACAATCCCAGGGAAGCAGGAGAAATTATTTGCTTTACATAGATGAAGAAATAAGGTCCAGAGAAGTTGGCCACAGTCACACGAGGAGGAAGGGCAGGGCAAGGGTTTGAATCTAGAGCGGTCAGACTCCAAATCTACACTCTTTCTGCACAGGCTTCTCTACACTTTCCTTGGGTCCCATTTCCTGCGGCAACAAGTAAGCAGCTGAGGCTCCGCTCTAAGGACACTGCCGCGTGTGTGTTGTTAGGTCTTAGTGTTGATCTGGGCCAAAGAGTTTGCACCTAAGGCTCTCTCCTGAGGGAAGGAGCTCTCTTTTCTTCACAGTCAAGCACAGGTTTAAGTGAATGCAAATCTAACAGAGGTTTGGGAGGGTTTCTTGGTGCTTAAACAGAGCAGAGGACCTCCTGTTGAAATGACAGGCCTGTGAGTGTTATATGAAGGGTTATAAAAAAAAGTGCAGGCCAGAAACCTCTGAACATCTGGTTTCACTTTGAGTAGCTGCTTGTTCATGGCCTTTATCTGAGCGGCATTCGTGTTCAGGGCTAATAGAAGCACGGTTTGTTTCATTCCTGGTTCACATTACATGTCAGCCAAATTTTTTATTTTCGTTTGTGTCATAGGCCAAGGAATCGACGCACGAGTGCGAGGAATAGACGGTATCTTTTAGAAAAGTGAGAAGAAGTCCTCGGCACTAGGATGACATTTTTCACCAATAGAGTTTGCATTTTCTCAACCCTATAAATGCAAGCTATTCCTTAGGAAGCTTTCATTTGGGAAATTGTGCCACTACGTCTCTGTCTTTTAAATGACTGAGGGAGAAAGTGAATCTCTCTGAAGTTTTCATAGGTGCCAGTTAGTACACTAAGCACAGTTTATTTACATTCAGTTCAGTTCAGTCGCTCAGTCGTGTCCGACTCTTTGCGACCCCATGAATCGCAGCACGCCAGGCCTCCCTGTCCATCACCAACTCCCAGAGTTCACTCAGACTTGCGTCCGTCGAGTCAGTGATGCCATCCAGTCATCTCATCCTCTCTCGTCCCCTTCTCCTGCCCCCAATCTCTCCCAGCATCAGAGTCTTTTCCAGGGAGTCAACTCTTCGCATGAGGTGGCCAAAGTACTGGAGCTTCAGCTTTAGCATCATTTCTTAACTCATTTTAATTCCCATAACCCACCTGTCCATTGGACTGCAAGGAGATCCAAGCAGTCAATCCTAAAGGAAATCAATCCTAAATATTAGAAGGACTGATGTTAAAGCTGAAACTCCAATACTTTGGCCACCTGATGTGAAGAACTGGCTCATTGGAAAAGACCCTGATGCTGGGAAGGATTGAAGGTGGGAGGAGAAGGGGATGACAGGATGAGATGGCTGGATGGCATCACCAACTCAATGGACATGAGCTTGAGTAAACTCCGGGAGCTGGTGGTAGACAGGGAAGCCTGGCATACTGCAGCCGATGGGGTCACAAAGAGTTGAACACGACTGAGCAGCTGAACTGAACTGAACCCACCTGTGCCATCAAAGTCATTATCCCCATTTTCCAGATGAGGCAGCAGATTGCATTCAAGGTCACCCAGAATCAGAGCTAAGATTCAGATCCACGTATATCTCATTCACCCTTATTTTGCAAATTTCCAACACTTTTTGAATACACTGTGCTGAGGTTTGCCTTTTGTGTTCAGTAAATGATAAAAACACCCCTGATCACAATACTAGGTCATAATAATATTAAAAAAAGAAAGAGAAAAAAAATACATAGTGTAATAAAGAACATCGATTTCACATCTAAAGTCAGTGCTTCCTGGTTATATATTAGACAAATTCCTTTTAAAGCTAGTAATAAGGGCGTATCTATTAGTTAGTATTATTTTAGAAGTTCTGGCTTAAGTGACATAGCGCATGAAACAGAAGAGACAAAGACAAAGCTATCATTATTTGTAAAGGATGTGTTTGTGTTCCTAGAAAATACAAAAGCATCAGTCAAAAAACTAATAAGAATTCAGAGTTTGTAACTGGGGTACAAAAAGCTTTTCAAAAGTCAATAGATTTCCCATATACTTGCCATAACCAGTTATGAAATATAATGAAAAATGTCCCAGTCAAAAATAAATCAATAAAAATTAAAACATCATCTTAATGAGAATTATATGCGACCTATGTGACAAAAACTGTGAAATTCTATTGAGGGCTATAAAACAGGACATGAATAATTAGGAAATATAACATGTTCCTAGATGAGAAGGTGAACTACTCTAAATATGTCAATTTATAGGCTTAATGAAATGCCAAACAGAATCCTAAAGGGAATTTGGGCAATTTGATTGAAGGGTTTAAGACTTCACCTGGAATAATAAACAGATGAGAGTATGAAAGAGATTTCAAAAAGAATAATGAAAGGGTGCTCATCTTTAGAGATATTAACATGCCGTAAATCTAAAATAAAAGATCTTAAGAGTCGAGCAGATTTGTGAAATAAAATTGCCTGGAAATAGTGCCACTTATATGTAAAATTTTAGTGTGTGAGAAAAAAAACAAAAGAACTGCAAATTAATGGAGAAAGAAATGCTTGGTCAATTAATTTTGTTGGAATAACTTAAAAAAATATCAGTTTCAACCAGAGGCTACCAAGTGGTGTTTAGAGGGACGGACGTGCTCTGTAGACCCAGAAGAGGATTTTGATCCTGCGGTGTTGGCTCAGGATTTAAAATTGGGATGATTTCCAATGAAACTATAGGTTTATGGCTTACCTTGAAAAGTTAGAAGGCCAGAACTCCTGCAGGAACAAGCCTCTGCCCCTCAGATACTGTCTTTCCACCCCAGTCTCCACTTCTCCATCTTTCTCTTCTGCCTCACCTGCGTTACTTCTTTAACTTACCTGCCTGGACCCTGGGAGGAATTTGAGTTTTTACCCTCTGATTCAGACTTCATCTCACACCATATGCCAAAATAAATTCCAGATGGATTAAAGAGGTAAATATTTAAAAGTCAAACTCAAAGAGCGTAAAACCCAATATTTGCATATCTCTGGCTTAAGAAGGACTTTTAAGCTTAAAAAGTCAGTGAAGAAATCACAAAAAAGACTAGCAAATGTTCACATAAAAATGTAAAACTTCCATATGTGTTATAAGACATCAGTATAAGAAGAAAAATAGTAGAATGGGGAAATACTTGCAGTAAAAATGAGAGACCAAGGAAGGGTTAATATATATATTATATTAAGGTGCATATGCTATGAAAAAATTACAACTTCATAGATATATGGCTAAAACTCCTGTAGGAAAGCTTCCAAGAATATATGTTGGATTGTCCAGATAGTTCTCTTGGGTTTTTCCATAATATGGTCGAGAAAAACCCAAATGAACTTTTTGGCCACCCAGTAGTATGCTATCAACATATGTGAAATATTTTTAACCTAATTAGTAATCTAAAAAGGGCAAATTAAATAATTTTGCCATCTTTTTTACCTAATAAATTAGGAAATCCCCCAAGTAAGTTAATACCCAACCCCAAAGGGGCTGCAGTGAAACTGTGCCCACTTATAGTACTACCTGCATGGTAAATCAGTACAACCCTTTGGAAAAGCATATTGACATTTTGTATTAAATCATAAAAATAGTCCTATTTTCAACTTCTGAGAGTCTTTCTTAGAAGACTAGGAAAAAAACGGCTTTCTTTTCTCAGCACTGCTTACAATGTGAAAATTTAGGAGAAAATCCAATGTCTAATAATAAGAAAACATGTAAGAAAATTATACAGTATTCACTTAATATTATTCAGCCATTAAAAATTATCAAGACTATAAAACATGGGGAAATGCTTGTAATTTTCAGTCCCACAAATTAAATATGGAAGTTATGTTTACAAAATGAACACATATATTAATAACAATGCAGTTTGGCTAATCCTGGTAGCTCAGTCTGCCTGCAGTGCAGGAGACCTGGGTTCAATTCCTGGCTTGGGAAGATCCCCTGGAGAAGAAAAAGGCAACCCATTCCAGTATACTTGCCAGGAAAATCCCATGGACGGAGACAGCCTGGCTGGCTACAGCCCATGGAGTTCCAAGAGTCGGACACGACTTAGTGACTAAACCACCACCACAGTTTAGAAGCAGAATTTGGACTTGAACTCAAGTCTTTCAAGTCTGAGACCACAGCTATTGCCACCTGCCTACTTCCTGATGTGGAATCAACAGTTACAGTAACAGTTCAGCCACCCAGTCATGTCCGACTCTGCGACCCCATGGACTGCAGCACACCAGGCCTCCCTGTCCATCACCAACTCCCGGAGTTCACTCAAATTCATGTCCATTGAGTCCGTGATACCTTGCAACCATCTCATCTTCTGTCATCCCCTTCTCCTCCTGCCTTCAGTCTTCCCCAGCATCATGGTCTTTTCAAATGAGTCAGTTCTTCACATCAGAGGGCCAAAGTATTGGAGTTTCAGCTTCAACATCAGTCCTTCCAATGAATATTCAGGACTGATTTCCTTTAGGATGGACTGGTTGGATCTTCTTGCAGTCCAAGGGACTCTCAAGAGTCTTCTCCAACATCTCAGTTCAAAAGCATCAATTCTTCGGCGCTCAGCTTTCTTCACAGTCCAACTCTCACATCCATACATGACCACTGGAAAAACCATAGCCTTGACTAAATGGACTTTTGTTGGCAAAGTAACATCTCTGCTTTTTAATATGCTGTCTGAGTTGGTCATAACTTTTCTCCCAAGGAGTAAGCATCTTTTAATTTCATGGCTGCAATCACCATCTGCAGTGATTTTGGATCCCCCAAAAGTAAAGTGTGCCACTGTTTCCACTGTTTCTCCATCTATTTGCCATGAAGTGATGGGACCATGTGCCACAATCTTAGTTTTCTGAATGTTGAGCTTTAAGCCAACTTTTTCACTCTCCTCTTTTACTTTCATCAAGAGGCTTTTTAGTTCCTCTTCACTTTCTCCTATAAGGGTGGTGTCATCTGCATATCTGAGGTTATTAATATTTCTCCCTGCAATCTTGATCCTATCTTGTGCTTCCTCCAGCCCAGCGTTTCTCATGATGTACTCTGCATAGAAGTTAAATAAGCAGGGTGACAATATACAGCCTTGACATACTCCTTATGCTGAAAGCTCAGCTGCTCTGTACACTGGTGCCGAGTCAAATCTCAGAGGCAGAGTTCTGGGTGAAGTGGAAAAGGACAGCCTTTTTGCTTTGCTTGGCAGAATGGGCCACAGTGGGCTAATGCCCTCAAAACTGAGTCCCCACTTGGGGAAGATAGTAAGAAAACTTATAGTAGTTGTTCAAGAAGGGCGTGATGAGCTCCTGGACATTCTTCTGATGGGCTGGCGGTGAGGTGAGGAGGAGTCAGCATCATCAACCTTCAGGTCTGGGGTCTCCATGCTTGTGGGCAGCCTACCATCGCTGTTAACTTCTCCCACCTGGAGGGGTTTTAGCATCTGCAAAACAGCTCAAGGATACTGTGGTGTGTGTCCATCGATGGACACCCGGGGCCTTGCCCCAAGTCTTCTCTTAAGTCTTTTGTTTCTCCTCAGTCTTGTATCCCTTCCCTTCCCTAATTAACAACTGCTTGAATCTGCCCCTTGGAACTCAGGGAAGGTCGCAAAGGCTGAATGAAGGCTGTTTCCTATAATCAGCGCAATGAGGGCCCCAGAAAGGCTTTGTGCCCTGGAGCCCCAGAGGGCCCTGGGCAGTACCAATGTGACATTTAGAGAGTGTTGATCACAGCGTCTGTCCGGGTAGCCTTTGGAGTCTGGTGCACTTTTAAGCTGAGCCTAATGCGTTATTTGCATTCTTTTGGAGAAGGAAATGGCAACCCACTCCAATGTTCTTGCCTAGAGAATCCCAGGGACGGGGGAGCCTGATGGGCTGCCGTCTCTGGGGTCGCACAGAGTCGGACACGACTAAAGCGACTTAGCAATGCATTATTTCAAAGCAATAGTCGATGGGGCTGTGAAAGAAGAGACTTTTGTCTACATGATAGACTCTAAGACAGAGTTTTCTAAAAGTTTCCTCCTCTCCCTGGTTGATACAAGTGATAAAACTGGCAAATTTGAGCACCAGAAAAAGCACTTGAGTTGAACTAAATCTGGGGCCAGTGTCATTTCTAAGCACTGCAGGTGCTAGGACACGTGTGTCTTCAGGTCTCTATTACACACCTGTGTGTGTATGTAAATATTTTCACTGTTTTCTATTTCTGCTTTTTAAAGAATTAAGTTAAAACTATTAACCGTGAAGGCATCCCAGCCTTCTAAATCAGCTTTGCTTGAAGTGAAAGACAAGACCCCAGGTGGTCCCTCCATCCTGAATGCCTAGAGTTAGAGGATCCTGGAGAGGGTTTAGTGGGATTCACTTCAAGAAAGAAAGTAGATTCTGGAATCCTGAGATTTAGAAACCTGATCCCGCTGTTTTTTCCTCCATCCTCTATACACAAAGCAGACAAGAATTTTCTGTGTAGCAAAGTTTCCTGTGACAGTAATAATCCCTTAAGTCGTGGAGGACTTTTAGCTTACTGAGCATGATGACGTACAGTTTTTCCACCCTTATTTTGATCTTTACAACCCAGTGAGGTAGGATGACACTCAAACTATTGTCCCTGTGTAGTAGAAGCAGCAGCTGAGGTTCAGAAGTTCAGGCTCTTTTAGACTCTTTTCTTGGTCCAAGATCACACAGCCTGTATATGGACAAGCCTGGGTTTGAATCCAGTGCTCCTGTTTGATTGATTGACCCATGCATTCATTTATCCTTGCAAGCATGCATTCATCCAGTATGTCTCTTGCCCACCTTCTATATGCCATGCACTCTGCTTGGGCGGTGCTGACAGCTGTGAACACCGCAGACAGGGAGCTGCCCCGGCAGGTCTCAGGCAGCAGGGAGGAGCTCGCTGATGCACAGTGGGACCTCATGAGTTGTGAAGACCAAGGGTGAGGTCATGGGCAGCACTTGCCCAGGGGAGCGAGCCTAATGCGAGGTGGGGGCAGGGAAGGCTGCTTTTGAGTACACAACATCTAAGCTGAGACCTCAAAGAATCAAACAGGGGGAGAGCAAGGTGAGCGGCAAGTGATGAGAAAGGATGAGGATTTCAGACAGATGCCTGAGGACCACCAGCATTTAGCGGTTGGAGGAAGAGTCAGAACAGGCAAGTGGAGAGGATGGGGTGAGTGAGTAGAGTGGCAGAAATATCAGAAGGTGTACTATCTCCAGAGGGGTAGGAGGAAGAAAGCTTCAGGAAGGAGGGACTAGAATATAATTCAGATGCTGTTGAGAAGGACCTGTGGTTGAGTGTTACACTTAACTCCCTCCTGGTGTCCCACCGTGGTGAGGACAATGGCTTCAAAGAAACAAAGGAACAAACCCCCAAAGACCAAAAAAAAATAGGAGATGGTAGCCTTCAAGAGATGTCAGCAGGCTTTTGGAAAACAGAGAGCAGGCTGAGTTAGCAGCGTGGGGAAAGCTGAATACTGAGCATCTGCTGAGATGTCAGTGAGGAGCAGGGCCCCAGGAAACCTCAGGACCAAGGCACCAGCTGCTGCAGAGGATAGGGGTGAGGCCCGGTGCCAAGCTTGGCTGGACCTGCGTTCATCTGACACGAGCAGCTAGAGCACAAGCAGCGAGACCCTGCGGTTCCCTCCCTCATCTCACACAGTCCATCAGAACACCAACCCAGCGTTGGGGTAAAGACAGTTAAGCCATGCATGGTCCTGAAACCTTACCTCCTGTCCACCTTTTCTCAGGAAGCTTCTAGAAAATGCACTCCACCAAAATAATAAAGAGCAGGACAGGAAGCAAGGGGCTCAGTGAATGAGAGAGAAGTCCCAGAGTGGGGGTGTGTAGCAGGCCTAACACAGACCAGACCACAGCAGGGCACAGGGCTCCAGGAGGGACGTCTCCAGGCAGAAAGAAAACAGTGGACCCAACAGGCTAAGCGGTGTGTTTGACCACATAGGAAACTCTATTTCTGAGTTAAAGAATCTGCCTGCAATGCGGGAGACCTGGGTTCGATCCCTGGGTTGTGAAGATCCCCTAGAGAAGGGCAAGGCTACCCACTCCAGGATTCTGGTCTGGAGAATTCCATGGATTGTATAGTCCATGGGATCAGAAAGAGTCAGACCCAGCTGAGCAACTTTCACTTTAGTTCCTTGCCTAATGTGAACGGAGTCATTAATAAGAACACAGAAAATTAAGAAAGCAAGAAATAATGCTTTTTCCATCAGATTATACTGGACAGAAGTAGTGGGTAACAGAAGTAGGAGATGACATCAAATATAAGTCATAACTAGCTGTATAAGCACAGCATTTAGAAATATTAGAGTAACTAGAAGAAATAGACCAAAGAGTGGAGAGCAGTTGTTTGGAAGGTGGCAAGGAGAGGTGTGGGTGGGGCAGAGGTCTGCTATTAATAGTTTTCATTGTAAGCTTTGTAATATTGACTTTTTAAACTACATATATGCACTGCAGTGGTTTGGGGAAAAAGTGCTGCAGAGTTTAAAACAGAAAGAATTGACAGGTGCCCATCAGAGGTAGCGATGGGAACATCAGCCAAGACCAGCTGGGTTCCTGCTGCACCCCCTCACTCAGCCCAGTCTACCTGGCTGGCTTATTTGAGAGGAAGTTCCACCTCCAGTTTTATTTATAAGTCAGGGTGCATTTATTTCACTCCAGGAAGAGGGTTTGTTCTTTCTAAGCCTTCTTTTTCCAGAGGAATCCAAGGTAAGGGTGCCGTGGTGACAGAAACATGTAGACAATCTAGCAACCTTTCCATATGGTGTGATGGTTGGGAGGATAAGTTTGAGAGGAGAAATACCGACACCAGCCTGCCCTTTAAGTTGCCTGGAGTAAAGCTTCTCTAGGCCTGCAGCTCGGACTGTGGGGCATCTCTCTGGTCCCCGTGACTGGCATCCATCAGCTGACGGCCCTTCAGGGCCTCAGTGTCGCCCATCATCATACGAGTCAGCCCTGCTGCTCCACCTGATCTTGAAAACACCTGCCTTTGAACATGTTCCTCTCTTTCTAAATAATCCCAGAGCCCTTCTCTGCCTGCAGACTGTCTGCCCAGCCCTCGGAGCTGAGCTGCAGGGCTTCCTGAGGGGCCCAGAGGTGTTGCTGCCTCCTCCAATGGCCTTTACACATTTGTCCACTGCAGGCGCTTACCACATGGTCACCCATCTTCTTGGCACCTGGATCAAACAGTGGGGACAGAGGTTGTGCCTCCCTTCTATCTCCTCCAACCACTTGTCAAGCCTTTGCCCTTCTCAGAGCCATGAACTGGGTGCTAGGGCTCCAAAGGAGCTTAGACCCCACCTCAGCGCTCCAAGTTGTGATCGCACTGGAAGAGACGGGTGTGGAGACAATCAACTGCAGTGCAGTTTCACCTGAACCACACAATAGCTTGAACAGCATGAGAAAAGGGGTGCAGAGAGGGGAGTAGTTGAACCACTTAATCTCTAGCAACTGGCACGTAGTACGTTTTCAGTAACTAGTTCTTTGGGAGACCTAACGGTTTTGGGCTCTGCATTCTTGGGCAAGGCATCTCACTTCTCTCAGCCTCCTTTTTCTCATCTGAGAAATTGGGATAATGATACCAATCTCTTACTCGTCTTAGGGTAAGAATTGAATGAGATATTGTTGTTGTTCAGTCGCTCAGTCATGTCCGACTCTGCAACTCCATGGACTGCAGCATGCCAGTATTCCCTGTCCTTCATTATCTCCCAGAGCTTGCTCAAACTCATGTCCATTAAGTCCATGATGCCATCCAACCACTTCATCCTCTGTCGTCCCCTTTTCCTCCTGCCTTCAATCTTTCCCAGCATCAGGGTCTTTTCTAATGAGTTGGTTCTTTGCATCTGGTGGCCAAAGTATTGGAGTTTCAGCTTCAGCATCAGTCCTTCCAATGAATATTCAGGACTAATTTCTTTTAGGACTGACTAGTTAGATCTCCTTGCTGTCTGAGGAACTCTCAGGAGTGTTCTCCAGCACCACAATTCAAAAGCATTAATTCTTCGGCATTCAACCTTCTTTGTGGTTCAGCTCTCACATCCATACATGACTACTGGGAAAAAAACCATAGCTTTGAGTATATGGACCTTTGTCAGTAAAGTGATGTATGTCTCTGCTTTTTAATACTCTGTCTATATTTGTCATAGCTTTTCTTCCAAGGACCAAACATCTTTTAATTTCAGGATTGCAGTCATTATTCACAGTGATTTTGGAGCTCAATAAAATAAATCTGTCACTATTTCCATTTTTTCGCCATCTATTTTTCATGAAGTGATGGGACTGGATGTCATAATCTTCATTTTTTGAATGTTGAGTTTTGAGCCAGCTTTTTCACTCTCCTCTTTCACCTTCATCAGGAGGCTTTTTAGTTCCTCTTCGCTTTCTGGCATTAGGATGGTGTCGTCTTCATAGCTGAGGTTATTGATAATTCTCCCAGCAATCTTGATTCCAGCTTATGATTCATCCAGCCTGGCATTTCACGTGATGTACTCTGCATATGAATTCAATAAGCAAAGTGACAATATACAGCCTTGATGTACTGCTTTCCCTATTTTGAACTAGTCCATTGTTCCATATCCCATTCTAACTGTTGCTTCTTGACCTACATACAGGTTTTTAAGAGGCAGGTAAGGTGTTCTGGTATTTCTATCTCTTGAAGAATTTTCCACAGTTTGTTGTGTTCCATACAGTCAAAGGCTTTAGCATAGTAAATGAAGCAGAAGTAGATGTTTTTCTGGAATTCCCTTGCTTTTTCTATGATCCAACGGATGTTGGTAATTTGACCTCTGGTTCCTCTGCCTTTTTAAAATCCAGCTTGTACATCTGGAAGTTCTTGGTTCACGAATTGTTGAAGCCTGGCTTGAAGGATTTTGAGCATTGCCTTGCTAGCATATGAAATGAACAAAGTTGTGTGGTAATTTGAACATTCTTCAGCATTGCCCTCCTTTGGATTGGAATGAGAACAATAGATAATGTATGCGATTAGGCCATGCCTAGCACATAGTAGGACTCAGTAAAGGATGGTGGTGAGGACTAGTGTTACTATTGTTACTTTATTACGTGTCTAAATTTATTTCTTTATTATTAAAAAGCTGTATCTGTACTTGAAATCTAAGAAGCTTAGATGTAAAAGTGAGAGGCCAAGTCCTCCAGCCCAGGGGTCCCCCACCTCCAGCATCTAATGCCTGACGATCTGAAGTGGAGCTGATATCATCATAATAGAAATGAGGTGCACAATAAATGTAATGCACTTGAAGCCTCCTGAAACCATCCACAGCCCCCTCTCTGGTCCATGGAAAAACTGTCTTCCACAGAACCAGCCCCTGGTGCCAGTTAGGTTGGGGACCGCTGTGCTAGCCCATCTCTGACTCTCAGAGGATGCTCTTGAGAGTGTTCTCTGCTCAATGTCTTTCTCTTCAGCTGCTGTCCTGGCAGTTGAGTGTGAAGGTTGGGATTTCCCCAGGGTCTGGGATGGGAGGCTAATTACAGTCAGCCCTCGTGAATTAAAGCTGCTCTCCCTCAGCCTCCCAAAGCATCAGCTGGCTAGAGCAGCCGCCCCCTCAAAGCAGACTGCTCCGGAGAGGACACGCGCCGGTGTCCCCCTGGCCAGCCGCCAGGAGGGGAGGGCCGAGCGACAGAAGGCTCTGCAGCCAGAGGTGCAGCCTCCACAGGCTCGGGGCTCGGGTTCAGGGGGCTTGTACCCCAGCCCCGGGAGGAGGCGGGAGACTCAGCAGGGAGAGTCTGTACCCTGAGAGGGGGATGATGTTTTGGCTGCTTCTACTCCCTCCTTTGGAAGCCTCTAGACCCAGCCCTCAGCCCCTTCAGGTTAACAGACAGCAGGTGCGGCCCCCACAGCTTCTTGTGTGGATGCGCGTGGACGCACGTGTGTGTATGTCTGTCCACGGGTGTGTCCACACGTCCTGCCTTTGGTCACTAGACTCACACGGAGGCTATAGCAATGGATCAGGCCAGTCTGCAGAACAGGCCTCCTCTGTTGTGGGCACGGCCAGGGTCCTCAGAGTGAGCGAGAGCAGAGGGAAGAAGTGAGGGGTTCCCAGGAAATACCTCTAGGGTTCTAGGGGAGACCAGACCTTTACAACTCATCTTTCACAGAAAGTGGGCGTGCTTTCTGTGGGGTGTGCATCCATACTTTGGAGGTATAAGCTGAAAGGAAGAGAGAGTTCAGCGTGCCCTTCCCCCATGTGGGTGCATCCCATAGGCTGCAGTGCACCACGCAGGTGGGAGAAACCTAACTGTGTCCTAACGCCATCAGCCCGAACTGTGCAGAGGCGATGTTAGCGCAGGGGCTGCTGCTACCCCAAGGTGAGGTCCGGTGCCTCTCGTCCTGTTGGCATAAAGTGCACATACCTGCACGTGCAGCAGGAAGGAGAACTCAATTCAGGTCTGTATGACTATGCCCATTTTTCTGAAAAGGAAACTGGGGCACAGAGAGGCCAAGTGACTCGCTTACAGTCACAGGAGGAAGCAGAGTGGATGAGAATGCCAGGGGTCTCACTCTCAAGTCTGTGCTCGCTCTGTTACAGCACTCAGCCTCTGACTTGGCCTGGACAAAAATGGGTTTGCTTCGTTTGATGTGTTTTAGCTTGGTTATGTTTTACTCACCAATGATGAGACATTTGGGGCTTCCCAGGTGGCATTAGTGGTAGAGAACCTACCTGCAGTGCAGGAAACACAGGAGACACGAGTTCAGTCCCTGGGTGGGGAAGATCCCCTGGAGGAGGGCACGGCAACCCACTCCAGTGTTCTTGCCTGGAGGATTCCATGGACAGAGGAGCCTGGCGGGCTACAGTCCATGGGGTTACAAATAGTTGGACACAACTGAGCAACTCACACACACACACACACACACACACACACACACGCAGAATGATGAGACATTTACTGCCAGCCCCACTCATTGCTTTACAGTGGTTATCTCATTTACCCCCAACCCTACTATGAAATAGGCAAGTAGGAAAACCAGGATTCAGCTGGTGAGAGTGCAGTGGTGAGAGTCAGATCTGGAAATCATACCCAGGTTGTCTGATTATATGGTCTGTGCTCAGTCCTGGGTCAGGGAGCTCCTGAAAAATTATGCCAGAGGTGGGATCCAGCACTGAGGAGCAGAGGGTTTGGAGGCTCAGCCTGGGAGGCAGGGCCCGGCCGACCGCATCTGGGCAGTGCTCACACTCCAGCTCAGTGGACAAGCGGCAGGAACCTGGGACCTGGGAGGAAGGCTGGCCAGCCACAGGGTTGTGGTCTAGTGCTCTGGCATGCAGAGAGCCTAGCACATGGCCTGGCCAGTGTTTCTTTCATTAGGGAAATTGAGCCACTTTCCCTCTACATCAGGCCCAGACAGGGGCTAAAATTTGTGTTATAGCCTAGTATATGTCATGTGCAACTCTTTGCAATCCTGTGGACTGTAGCCCACCAAGCTCCTCTGTCCATGGAATTTCCCAGGTAAGAATACTGGAGAGGGTACCCATTCCCTTCTCCAGGGCATCTTCCTGACCCAGGGATCGAACCTGGGTCTCCCTCGTTGCAGGCAGATTCTTTACCATCTGAGCCACCAGGGAAGTGCATAGCCTAGTGTATCGGTGGCTTAAAATCCTGCTGCTGCCAGAGAATCAGAGGTGGCCAGAAGTTTCCACAAAGTTTCAACAGCAGCAACTATTTCTCATTTCCTTGCAAGACATGTAGCTTTTACTTTTGCCATGGGCAGTTTCTGCCCAGGGGCTGAGGGAGTGATAATATCTAGGTGGCTAGAGCAGCTATAAAATATTTAGCTTGAACATATAATTACATTACCATGATCTCTAATAGGATTTGGTGTCAAGCAGAACTCCAACTTGGCCTCTGGCCCAAAAATATAGACCCAAGTTATTACACTGAGTGTTACCCACTAGATAAATAAGAAAGTAAGACTGTCCCAATCATGGCATGACTGGCCAACATGCATTATATTTATTGTAAAGAAAAATCCACCAGAGTCTGAGAATGTATCCATCTTGTCAATAATCATTTTTTTGTGTTGTGTCCTAGTGGAAGTAATTCTAGCACATAATTCACAGATGCCATCTTGACAGGTCTTGCAGGAAAGAAGAATGGGGGCCCCACAAAGTTTTATTACCAAATGTTCCCCAGACACATGGGTAGTGCTGTTTTGAGGAGTAGAAAGCCCCAATATTGTATCTGGCTGAATGGAATAGGCCCAGAGGAATAGGAATGAAAATGAGGCCACGGGTCTGGGAAAAATTTATAAAAATGAAATTTGAAAATAAATGAAAAAAAAAGAAGAAGAAGAAATCAGCAAGGAAATAAACAAGCCAAGCCCCACAGAAGCCGCCCAGCCTTAGAATTTGAGGCCGAACACACCAGAGGACGTGAAGTCAACCGTACATGGCCTTTTGTCATTTGATATTTGGCAAGTGTTGACAGAACAGCCGCTCTGGACAAGGTGGCGTGCCAGCCACTGGGGACACCGGACAAGAAAGGGGATGGGAAATGGATCCCTTCTCTCCTCTCAAGGAGTTTGTCACTTACTAGAGAAAAGGAGCCAGCCAGCGCTTACAAATAACTAGACTGCGAGGTAGACAGCCGTAGGTGATAAGCAAAAAGTAGATATAAATTGCTGTTTGGATTCATATGAGAGAGAGTGAGATCAGTCTTGCTAGGAGGAATCTGGTCTAGTGGTTTTCCCTGCTTTCTTCAATTTAAGTCTGAATTTGGTAATAAGGAGTTCATAGTCTGAGCCACAGTCAACTCCTGGTCTTGTTTTTGTTGACTGTATAGAGCTTCTCCATCTTTGGCTGCAGAGAATATAATCAATCTGATTTGGGTGTTGACCATCTGGTGATATCCATGTGTAGAGTCTTCTCTTGTGTTGTTGGAAGACGGTGTTTGCTATGACCAGTGCATTATCTTGGCAAAACTCTATTAGTCTTTGCCCTGCTTCATTCCGCAGTCCAATGCCAAATTTGCCTGTTACTCCAGGTGTTTCTTGACTTCCTGCTTTTGCATTCCAGTCCCCTATAATGAAAAGGACATCCTTTTTGGGTGTTAGTTCTAAAAGGTCTTATAGGTCTTCATAGAACCGTTCAACTTCAGCTTCTTCAGCGTTACTGGTTGGGGCATAGACTTGGATTACTGTGATATTGAATGGTTTGCCTTGGAAACAAACAGAGATCATTCTGTCGTTTTTGAGATTGCATCCAAGTATGGATGTGAGAGTTGGACTGTGAAGAAGGCTGAGCGCCAAAGAAATGATGCTTTTGAACTATGGTGTTGGAGAAGACTCTTGAGAGTCCCTCGGACTGTAAGGAGATCCAACCAGACCATTCCGAAGGAGATTATCCCTGGGATTTATTTGGAAGGAATGATGCTAAAGCTGAAGCTCCAGTACTTTGGCCACCTCATGCGAAGAGTTGACTCATTGGAAAAGACTCTGATGCTGGGAGGGATTGGGGGCAGGAGAAGGGGATGACGGAGGATGAGATGGCTGGCTGGCATCACTGACTCGATGGACGTGAGTCTGAGTGAACTCCAAGAGTTGGTGATGGACAGGGAGGCCTGGCGTGCTGTGATTCATAGGGTTGCAAAGAGTTGGACACAACTGAGCGACTGAACTAAACTGAACTGAGGAGGAATCTGAGGAGGCGTCACGAAAGAGGTGGTGTTTAAATGGGGCTTTGAAGGTTAAGTAGGACTTGGACAAGTGGAGGGGGTTGAGTGGAAGGCTTTGCAGGCGAAGTCATCAAGGGGGTGTGGGTTTAGGAGGGGAGCGGGGCAGTTTGGCTGGAGCCCAGAGAGGACATGAGAAGGACCCTTGTAGCAAAGAATTTAGGCTGGGAAGGGAAGCTGGAGCAGTCAACTCTTGGTTCCGAAAACTCAGGCTTTCTCCTCCTCGGTGTTTCCTAAGCCTTAGTTTTCAAGATTATTTTATATTCTTCAGTTCAGTTCAGTCGCTCAGTCATGTCCAACTCTTTGTGACCCCATGAATCACAGCACGCCAGGGCTCCCTGTCCATCACCAACTCCTGGAGTTCACTCAGACTCGCGTCCATCGAGTCAGTGATGCCATCCAGCCATCTCATCCTCGGTCGTCCTCTTCTCCTCCTGCCCCCAATCTCTCCCAGCATCAGAGTCTTTTCCAATCAGTCAACTCTTCACATGAGATGGCCAAAGTACTGGAGCTTCAGCTTTAGCATCATTCCTTCCAAAGAAATCCCAGGGCTGATCTCCTTCAGAATGGACTGGTTGGATCTCCTTGCAGTCCAAGGGACTCTCAAGAGTCTTCTCCAACACCATAGTTCAAAAGCATCAATTCTCTGGCGCTCAGCCTTCTTCACAGTCCAACTCTCACATCCATACATGACCACAGGAAAAACCATAGCCTTGACTAGACGGACCTTAGTTGGCAAAGTAATGTCTCTCCTTTTGAATATACTATCTAGGTTGGTCATAACTTTTCTTCCAAGGAGTACATAGACTCTATTTCAAAAATTGTGTTTTTATTTTAGTCAACTAGAAAAAATATAATTAGGTAACTCGAACTATTATTTCTGGATTTCTTTTTTAAGTAAATTTGTTTCAAAAGATAAATGAGTCTAAAAATACGAAGTGACTCAGAGGACAGCTGGTGTGTGGCTATGGCAGCAACATAAAGGCAGTACCCAAGTGAGTGACGCTTGGAAGTGAGACTCCCGGCTGGGGTCCTGTGTTCAGATGCCTCCGGGGCCCAGGCAGGAGGCAGGGGTGTGGAAGCTGCAGTCTGGGGTTGTGGGCGACCTCAGTATTTGGACCTCTTCTAAATGAGGAGAGAGATCACTGCCATGCTGGAGCTCCCAATTTTTTAAAGAAAAGCCACCATTCAGATTTTTCTGTGAACTCTCCTTTTTGAAAAATTCTGGCAACTAATTCAAATTTTTTAAAACACTGCACAAACAAAAGCGTCCACAGGCCTCTGCGATAGTGACTCTAGATGCCAAGGAACAGGGTCTTTGTCGGGGGCCTGAGAGACTCAATTTCCGGATGACAGCTCGGGCCTCCAGGTATAGGACAGACTGACAGGGAGAAGGCTGGAGGCAGAAGTTCCCTTGGGGGGCTGATGCAGTGATTCAGGCCACAGGTGATGCCAGCCAGAGGTCGGAATTTTCCAAGCAAGACCTGGCCACCATGGACCTTTTAACCTGCAGGTGTCTAGGTCTTCTTTCATAGTTCTGTGCGTTTTCAGAAGTGACTGTCCTGACATGAACAGAGCGGGGGGGGATTGGTTTTCTGCGTGGTTTATAAGCAGCATCAGCCTTGGTGACAAGCCTGGATAAAAGATTGAAGAATAATTAACAGTGCCCCCACCCCCACCTCCTCAGAGCCTTTTTCTGTTCCTCCATTGTCTGTCATCACAGCATAATTCAGCACAAAGTGATGCTCATTAGATGGGACTCTCTAGCCAGCAGCCAAGTTGAGCTTTTAAAAAACTGGGGGGGAAAAAAATCTGATTTCTTAAATAATTTGTTCCAAAGACAGATTTGACGTGAAGTTGGCGTGACGATCAGCAGGTCACTGTGTGGGAGCAGCGAAGATGATTATTCTCCATCAGGCTCTCACCCGACCCCCATCTTGCCCAGGACTGCTTTGCATTTCAAAAGGCCGCCTATTCTTTAAGAGCTATTCAAACACTCCCTCCTGGAGGGCCAAGCCCTCCTCTTTGGAAGTGGTCCACGAGTTCTTTTGCATTCTTGCATAGTTTAGCTCTTTGGGTCCTCTCGGTCTTGTTTTTATAAACCTGTGTGTAAAGTCCCAGTCTTTCTTTGAGATCAGTAGTTCTCAAAGTGGTACCCAGGCCATGGGCATCAACGTCACCTGGGACCCTACCCCAGATCTATTAAATCTGCAACTCTGGAGACAGGGCCCAGCAGTCCATGTTTTAACAAGCCCCTCAGGGAACTAACCTAGGATGAAGTTAGAAAAAACCTGTCTATGGGGTCGCACAGAGTCGGACACGACTGAAGCGACTTAGCAGCAGCAGCAGGGACAAAAGAAAGCAGTATTTCCTGAGCACCTTCTAAGTACCAGGTGTGTGCTTATACACACATACACATAGTGGTTTTATATAATATAGACAGTTGTGTAAGGCAAATGGTTTTCTCCTTCCACAGATAACTAAACTGAGATTCAACAACTTTCTGTAAGTCTCACCCTTAAAAGTCCCAGTTGACATTTAGACTCAGATCTGCCTGACTTCAGTGGCTTGTTTGGAGCCCTTTTCCTTCTCCTTGACAACAAGGACCACTCTTCAGGTCCTCCTGATGGCATCAGCCCAGTGGAATCAATCAGCTTGTTTGAATGAATGAATGATCAGTGAGCAAATGATAGAACCATTATTGTTGTCCAAGTACGATACAATGTGAGTGGTAGGAGTTACATTCTGAGTCTTGAATGCTGGCAGGTATGTTTTGAAACCAGAATTTCAATGAACAAAACCAGAACTCAGTACCATTTGGAATTTACTAGTCCTGCTGGCACCCTTTTTGTCATCCTCACTCGATAACTGAGACCAGAGGCAAAGAGAGTGGGACCGGCATGTTTTCTTATTGAATTGGCAGTTGTGGTGTAGGGAAGAATCCCTCTTTTAGGTGGGAGGAGAAATATAGATTTTATTACTAGCCCTGTCACTTATTAGCTGCATGAACTTGAATGAGTTCTCTGCCTTTGTGTTCTCATCTACAAAATGGGGAATAAAAAACATCACTTTCCCTTCCTGCATACAGAGTTATTGTAAGGCTCAAATAAAATTGTAAGCAACTGTACATAAAAATGCTTTAAAAACATCATGCCTTGCACTTACCAGTTATCATTGAAGCCTGATAACTCTCAGGTAAAGCTCATCATAAAGTCCAAGGTGAATGGATGTGTCAAGGGTATTTTCAGTTGCCAGAAGCAAAAACACTTTCAGGCCACCTCAAGGAAAGGCAGGTGTGGTGGTGAAGTAGCTTCAAAAAGCTTCACATGGCCTGGGACTAAAAGAGGCTCTGAGAAGCGGTGGGGAGGCCAGGCTGCTCCCCAGCCTCGTCCTGCTCCCCAGCCTCGTCCTGCTCTCCCCGGGGGCAGGACAGACTCATGCCTGGCTCTCAACTCCCACTCTGTTTACCTCTCCCAGCTGACAGGCTGGCTTCCTCTGATCACCCAGGACTCCTTCTGATCGTGGGCTCCCCCTTGCCCAGGAAAACCTCCCCAGCCCCTCTCTTCCTATCATGTCTTTTGGCTTCCACTCTCATCACCAGCTGCTGTATTCCCCGGGCAGATTTGATTTCAAATAGTAGAATGGGACTCTGTTCGGCCAGAACCTCTGTGCAGCAGCCCGTGCCTGAGAGCACCGAGCAGCCTATGAAAATGACTCTCCTTGGGTGCCAACCATGGCCAGTCATCTGGTCGACCTCTGCCCACAGCCCAGGCAGGAACTAGGGGCAGAGCATGGCTCCTCAGGAGGAGGCGTGGATGAAGGATGGATAAATCTGTAAAGGAAGGAAATGGATCCACACACGAGGGCATGCACCTCTCCTTGGAAGGTCCTTGTGCTCTTGAACAGCATGGCACTGGGCAGTCTCATCACCACTTGCCATGTGTCTCATTGGCCTCCCTGGCATATGCTCACAGAGCCTGGCAGCAGACTACGCGTGGGCTGAGTTCCCTGGGACAGGCAGCAGAGCCATCTGCAGGCCCTGGCATCTGGGAAGACTGCTGCCAATAGCCCCGGGGGCCAGAGGTGGGAGCTCTTAGCCAGAGGCAGCCAGTGAGGCATCTGCTCTGTGTCCCCATCCCTGGGCCCTCCTTCCTCGGTGACTCACTGGAGATGCCTCTCACATGGTAGATTAAAATGTGAAGCTAGTTATTTGAGGACACAGCAGAGAGGTTTAAAAACATGAGGTCTGCTCTTAAAAGAGCAAACTTCTTTTCCCTCCCTCAGGCCATAAACATCATGATGATGATTTACTTTCTCATCTTTTTCATCTGTTAGTGTAGATGTCTAAATACTGACGATTTGATTTGATTCATTAGATCACAGGATGTTTGACCTAAAAGATCATATAAGTCATCCACTGTGCTGGGTAACTTCCTAAGCCAGAGGAGATGCTCAATAAATGTTTGCTGAATAAATTTAATGAATTTTGTAGATGAAAAGAAAGTTTCTGAGAGTAAAAGGGTCTTGGCTAAGGTTGCCTAAGAAGCTGCCGGCAGGGGTAGGACTAGAACCCAAGTTTCTTTGTCTTTTTTCCTTTTTGGAAGTATAGTTGGTTTACAGTGTTTTGTTAACTTCAGGTGTACAGCCAAGTGATTTAGTTATACATATGTGTGTTTGCATACATACATGTATATATTCTTTTTCAGATTCTTTTTCATTATAGGTTGTTACAAGATACTGAATGCAGTTCTCTGTGCTATACACTAGATCCTTGTTGTTTAGCTGTTTTATGTATAGTAGTTTCTATCTGCTAGTCTCAAACTCCTAATTTATCCCTCCCCATTTACCCTTTGGTAGCCATTAATTTGCTTCCTATGTCTGTGAGTTTATTTCTTTTCTAAAAAATTGTTTGGAGTATAGTTGATTTACAATGTTGTATTAGTTTCTGCTATATAGCGAAGTAAATCAGTGATATACATTATATGTATATGTCCACTCTTTTTTAGATTATTTTCCTACTAGGTCATTACAGAGTATTGAGAAGAGTTCTCTGTGCTATACAGTAGGTCCTTATTGGTTATGTATTTTACATTTAGTGGTGTGTATACGTCAATCACAATCTCCCAATTTATCCTTTCCCGCTCTTCCCCCCTGGTAACCATAAGTTTGTTTCCTACATCTGTGACTCTATTTGTTTTGTAAATAAGCTTACTGGTACCATGTTTTAGATGCCACATGGAAGTGATACCATATAATTGTTTTTCTCTGTCTGACTTGCCTTGTTCTGTGTGGCACTCTCTGCGTCCGTCCATGGTGCTGCACATGGCACTGTTTCCTCCCGTTTTCATGCTGACGAATATTCCATTCTGTATGTGTACCACATCTTCTTTATGCATTCTTCTGTTGATGGACATTTAGGTTGCTTTCATATGTGAGTCTGTTTCTGTTTTGTAAATAAAGAACCCGAGTTTCTTGACCCAATCCATGCATGTTCCCTTACTCCATGACTCATAGCATCATGAAATTTTGGATTTGGAAGATACCATATGGTCTGTCTTAATCTCCCTGCAATATCGCAGTCATGCATTTGCCCCCTCCCTTAGTACATCAGTGACTGAAAATGTGTGACCTTGTAGCTCGCCTAGTCTATTCATTTGGTCATTCAACTAACATTCATTCAACATGTGCTATGAGTCAAGGATGATACTATTTACTGGAGATTCAGAGATAAATAACACATTTACTGGCCTCAAAAGCTTACAATATTTGGGCAGATACATACACAGCAATAGAATACGCCATTAGAATAACCCAATAGAGTAAGTGGCGTTCTTCTCTATTGGTTCTTGTGTTGAACCAACTCCATTTCCCAAGGACTATTGTCCTCACTATACTGATTTACTGAGCATGGCCACACCCATCAGAACAAAACCCAGTTTCCCCCTCAGTCGGTCTCTCCCATCAGGAAGCTTCTGTAAGCCTCTTATCTTTCTCCATCAGAGGGCAGACAGGCTGAAAACCACAATCACAGAGAACTAACCAATCTGATCACATGGACCACAGCCTTGTCTAACTCAAGGAAACTATGAGCCATGCCGTGTAGGGCCACCCAAGATGGATGGGTCATGGTGGAGAGGTCTAACAAAATATGGTCCACTGGAGACGGGGATGGCAAACCACTTCAGTATTCTTGTCTTGAGAACCCCATGAACAGTATGAAAAGGCAAAAAAGATAGGACACTGAAAGATGAACTCCCCAGGTTGGTAGGTGCCCAACATGCTACTGGAGATCAGTGGAGAAATAACTCCAGAAAGAATGAAGAGATGGAGCCAAAGCAAAAACAACACCCAGTTGTGGATGTGACTGGTGATGGAAGCAAGGTCCAATGCTGTAAAGAGCAATATTGCATAGGAACCTGGAAAGTTAGGCCCATGAATCAAGGCAAATTGGAAGTGGTCACACAGGAGATGGCAAGAGTGAACGTCGACATTTTAGGAATCAGTGAGCTAAAAAGGACTGGAATGGGTGAATTTAACTCAGATGACAATTATATCTACTACTGCAGGCAGGGATCCCCCAGAAGAAATGGAGTAGCCATCATGGTCAACAAAAGAGTCTGAAATGCAGTACTTGGATGCAATCTCAAAAATGACAGAATGATCTCTGTTCGTTTCCAAGGCAAACCATTCAATATCACAGTAATCCAAGTCTATGCCCCAACCAGTAATGCTGAAGAAGCCAAAGTTGAATGGTTCTATGAAGACCTACAAGACCTTCTAGAACTAACACCCAAAAAAGATGTCCTTTTCATTATAAGGGACTGGAATGCAAAAGTAGGAAATCAAGAAACACCTAGAGTATCAGGCACATTTGGCCTTGGAGTACACAATGAAGCAGGGCAAAGGCTAATAGAGTTTTGCCAAGAGAACACACTGGTCATAACAAACAGCCTTTTCCAACAACACAAGAGAAGACTCTACACATGGACATCACCAGATGGTCAATACCAAAATCAGATTGATTACATTCTTTGCAGCCAAAGATGGAGAAGCTCTATACAGTCAGTGAAAACAAGACTGGGAGCTGACTGTGGCTCAGATCATGAATTCTTTATTGCCAAATTCAGACTTAAATTGAAGAAAGTAGGGAAAGCCACTAGACCATTCAGGTATGACCTAAGTCAAATCCCTTATGATTATATAGTGGAAGTGAGAAATCGATTCAAGGGATTAGATCTGATAGAGTGCTTGAAGAACTATGGATGGAGGTTTGTGACATTGTACAGAGAACAGGGATCAAGACCATCCCCAAGAAAAAGAAATGTGAAAAAGCAAAATGGTTGTCTGAGGAGGCCTTACAAATAGCTGTGAAAAGAAGAGAAGTGAAAAGCAAAGGAGAAAAGGAAAGATATACCAATTTGAATGCAGAGTTCCAAAGAATAGCAAGGAGAGATAAGAAAATCTTCCTCAGTGATCAGTGCAAAGAAATAAAGGAAAACAATAGAATGGGAAATGCTAGAGATTGCTTCAAGAAAATTAGAGATACCAAGGGAACATTTCATGCAAAGATGGGCACAATGACAGAAATGGTATGGACCTAACAGAAGCAGAAGATATTAAGAGGAGATGGCCATAACACACAGAAGAACTGTACAAAAAAGATCTTCATGACCCAGATAATCACAATGGTGTGATCACTCACCTAGAGCCAGACATCCTGGAGTACGAAGTCAAGTGGGCCTTAGGAAGCATCACTACGAACAAAGCTAGTGGAGGTGATGGAATTCCAGTTGAGCTATTTCAAATCCTACAAGATGATACTGTGAAAGTGCTGCCCTCAATATGCCAGCAAATTTGGAAAACTCAGCAGTAGCCACAGGACTGGAAAAGTCCAGTTTTCATTCCAGCCCCAAAGAATGCTCACACTACCGCACAATTGCACTCATCTCACATGCTAATAAAGTAATGCTCAAAATTCTCCAAGCCAGAATTCAATAGTACGTGAACCATGAACTTCCAGATGTTCAAGCTGGTTCTAGAAAAGGCAGAGGAACCAGAGATCAAATTGCCAACATCCGTTGGATCATTGAAAAAGCAAAAGAGTTCCAGAAAAACATCTATTTCTGCTTTATTGACTATGCCAAAGCCTTTGACTGTGTGGATCATGACAAACTGTGGGAAATTCTGAAAGAGATGGGAATACCAGACCACCTGACCTGCCTCCTGAGAAATCTGTATGTAGGTCAGTAAGCAACAGTTAGAACTGGACATAGAATAGCAGACTGGTTCCAAATAGGGAAAGGAGTACGTCAAGGCTGTATATTGTCACCCTGCTTATTTAACTTCTATGCAAAGTACATCATGAGAAATGCCAGGCTGGATGAAACACAAGCTGGAATCAAGATTTCCAGGAGAAATATCAATAACCTCAGATATGCAGATGATACCACCCTTATGGCAGAAAGTGAAGAGGAACTAAAAAGCCTCTTGATGAAAGTGAAAGAGGAGAGTGAAAAAGTTGGCTTAAAGCTCAACATTCAGAAAACGAAGATCATGGCATCTGGTCCCATCACTTCATGGGAAATAGATGGGGAAACAGCATTAGACTTTATTTGGGGGGGCTCCAAAATCACTGCAGATGGTGATTGCAGCCATGAAATTAAAAGATGCTTACTTCTTGGAAGAAAAGTTATGACCAACCTAGACAACATTTTCAAAAGCAGAGACATTAGTTTGCCAACAAGGTCTGTCTAGTCAAAGCTATGGTTTTTTCAGTAGTCATGTATGGATGTGAAAGTTGGACTGTAAAGAAAGCTGAGCACCGAAGAATTGATGCTTTTGAACTGTGGTGTTGGAGAAGACTCTTGAGAGTCCCTTGGACTGCAAGGAGATCCGACCAGTCCATCCGAAAGGAAATCAGTCCTGAATATTCATTGGAAGGACTGATGCTGAAGCTGAAACTCCAATATTTTGGCCACCTGATGTGAAGAGCTGACTCATTGGAAAAGACCCTGATGCTGGGAATGATCGAAGGCAGGAGAAGGGGACAATAGAGGATGAGGTGGTTGGATGGCATCACTGATCTAATGGACATGAGTTTGTGTCAACTCTTGGAGTTGGTGATGGACAGGGAGGCGTGATGTGCTGCTGCCCATGGGATTGCAAAAAGTCAGACACGATGGAGCAACTGAACTGAACTGATAGTCCTCACATACTGGACCTCTGCCAAGTTATTAAGGCTACAAAACAAAAGGTTAATCCTTATTTCACATAAAAGTGCTTTAGGTATTTTTAAGCAGGATTCATGCTCCCTTAGCCAGCTGAACTACCAATTCCCTCAAGAGTTCTTTTTTGAAATGTGATTTGAAGTTCTCTTAACCCCCTGGCTGCTCTTCAGCAGACATGCTCCAGTTACTGCTCTCTTCAGTGTGCCTTCTAGATACGAACAACTGGGCTCCATATATGGACTGAGGGTGCAATGCAAAGTTGAACTTCTGTCACTCCCTGCATTCTTCTAGGCATTGCAATCTAAAAATTAGACCAAGGAAACAATAGTTGCCTTGGCCACCAGCTGTTCTATTGAGTCTGACTGTTGTGCCATGCCCGTGACCCTGACCTCTTTCCTCCATTTCCCCCTTGCACTCTGTTCAGCTGCTCTATACAACTGACGTTACTGAGGACTCACTTTGGGTGTCACACTCACCAGCCTCTTTGGAGAACTAGACATCTTGCTTGTCTTCAAGGAGCTCACAGTCTCATTGGTGAAATTTTGTTTGCCTCCAAAGAAATAATTAATAAAGAATTAATAAAGAATGTAATCAAGGGAACAATCTTTCCCCTAGACCCCTCCTTGGAGCTGCTAATAATAGCAGTTGGTAGACTTCTAGGTAGGACTGAAAGCAGATCTCCCAGTTCAAATGCCAGCGCAGAACTGGCTTCAAGCCCAGCCTATCAGGAGCTTTGTCAAATGGATGTCATTGCCTTGACCTTGACTGCTGCAGACTGAAGCCTTTGAGTTCCATCATCTGCAAAGAAAGCTGGGACACCTACAGAGAGTGATGCCTCTGAGGCCCATGGAACAGCCTTCCAGCACCTGGCACCTGCCCAGTGCCAGTCTGGAGTGTTCAGGGAGAAAGGTTCACTCAAATATTGGCATGAGCTGGCCTGTGTTTGGGCTTCTGGGAGGCAGCAGGTTTAATTTGCTTTGACAGTGCTTTTCCCCAGGAGGAAATTTATCCAGACACCCTGCCTTCGTCACATTCAGCACTCTGCCTGTCTGCTTTCCTTTTTTCCTATGGGGAGTTTATGTGTGTTTTATGTGTGTATATGTGTTTCCCCCCAAGAATCCACGTTGCCTTCTTTGGATTCATTAGACCAAGTCCGTGTGTTGCTTTGGTTCACAAATAGAAGACATCTGTGACCCTCCCTTAAAACCAAAATACCAACTCTGCCAAGTCCTGGGCCAGCCTCTTTACATGCACAGTGTTACACTATTTGTCCTTCAGACTAACCCCCTGAGGTGGGTGCTATTATTAACCGCATTTCACAGATGGAAACGTGTTTAGAGACAACTTTTCCAAAGGGCTTCTAACTAGCAGGGCACATGCGTACCCAGTAAGTCTCTTCAGTCGTGTCCGACTCTTTACGACCCTAAGGACTGTAGCCCTCCAGGCTCCTCTGTCCATGGGAATCTCCAGGCAAGAATAGTGCAGAAGGTTGCTGTGCCCTCCTCCAGGGGATCTTCCTGACCCAGGGACTGAACCCAGGTCTCTTAACTTCTTCTGCATTGGCAGGTGGGTTCTTTACCACTAGTGCCCCTTGGGAAGCCCAACTAGTATGGTACCAGAGCCCATACTTATGGTCCAGGCCACCTACCATAAACTTTGACTTCAGACAAAACTTGATCACCTACCAGATTCACCCTTGTAGCTCTGTGACTTCAGCTCTCGGTCTCCATCTCAGACTGTGAAATGGTGGCAAAGGTACCAATTTCTCATAATTATAAGGGATAAATTAGAATATATGAGAGGCCTTTCCCCCTTCCATGTGAGAGAATAAGAGGGTCTCTATTAGAGTAACTGTAGAATTAACACTCCACCTGTGCATTCTAGTTTGTTTCCCTCTTTTTTTTTTTTTGGGTTGTCAATAATAAATCCAACCCCTCTTCAGGATCAAAGAGGATGTAATAGATGGAACCTGGAGTATAAATTCTACCAGCTGCAGTCAAGTGATGTATTCAGCCATCCAGCTGGCTGTTCTGGAGTCCATGTTCCCTCCTTCTTGCCTGAAGCATTAGCATCCAAACTCCTAAGGAGAAGAAGGCATCAGAGAGTACACTTCTCTCAGGCAGTAGGTGGACCTTGGCTCTTTAGACAAGTGCTTTCAAAGAGTTGCCAGCATCCACTCTTACAACCTCAGCAGAGACGAGAAGCAGAGGAAGGAGCTGCAGGCGGCAAGGGTGGCCTTCTGTTAGCTGGGACATATCCCAGGTGAACGATGCATGGAGGAGGTGCTGGGCAGGAGGGATAAGTGCTGGGTGAACAGAAGAGCGAGACAGGGATGGCTAGTGGGCTCTGACCTTGTTCACAGCTGGTTCCTTCTGTCTTTGGTGCTGGGTCCAGCCTCAGGCCCCAGTCACCGCAAAGGTCTGCCTGCTCAGAGCAGGGCCTGAAGCGAGCCGATGAAGGAGACAGGCCTCCTCTCCTCGCCATTCCGCCTGTGAAACAGTCGAGCAGGCGGTTAGGCCGCCCAGTAGGCCTCTGACAGGCAGGATGTTCCCCTGTGGTCTCCACTTGTTTTCTACAAAATCAGGCTCTGGGATTTCAAAAGAGAAAAGCAGGACAAGTGGCAACTGAAGGCAGGCTTTCCCAGGCATCAGCCTTAGACTCGGGAGACATACTCACCAACTGTGATCATCTTTCACCTTGGCATGGCGATGCTACTGGATTATCCATGGAAAAGGGAGGTGAACAGACAAAATAAGGCACCACTATGGGCTCACTGAGGCCTCTGTGTTTTCCCGTCTCCTGTGTTTTCTCCAGGAAGGAGCATCATTGTCTTTTTGTCCTTCTGCAAAGGCCCCTTTGTATTTTGAGCAATATTTTGTTCAACATTCAGAGAGCACACCCACTCAGAACACATGTCCAGAGAACAAGCTCAGGGAGCATTTAAACTCTGAATTCCAGAATTGATGGAAGGAGAAACAAGTTCCTGAAAATCACATTTCTAGCAGAACCCACTATTGCGATAGAAAAAGCAAAATCTAGGAGAAAGCTCCCTGTTCTCCAACATACCATTTTACTGAATTATGAAAATCAGTTATGTACAGGCAGCTGAACTTTTAATTCAGATCTGAGCAGACCTAAGGTACACCTTCTGTTACATGAAGGCCGCTGCAGTTTAAACATGAGTAAAGCAGGAAGGGACTGTAGGGGGTAAAACTCACCAGACACTAATTGGAAACACAGCAACATGTTTATGCAATAAAGTTCACACTTCTCCCAAGCCAGTGAGTGTCACTTCTGCACTAGCATTTAGCTTAGAGATATTTGGTCAATGGAGACTCATTATTTGTAGGATTCCAAGTGGACCCCAAGTGGACCCCAAGTAGTTGAAATCCTTCCAAGCAGAAGAAAGACTGTATACATAAACATTTCATCAAGGAGAAATAGCCTCCAAATGTCTCGCTTCTCCTTCCGTGTTGCCATCGTAAAATTACTCCATGTCTCCTAAATTCCTGCCTTCGCTGACACCAACAGCCTGTGGCCAGTTTTGTAGCAAACAAGCTTCTAGTCTGTCAGATTCAGCAACCAACACAATATTCAGTCACAGAAAATACACCTTTTCACGAGGAAGACATTTTGGATTTAACAGGTTTGTATCTTACAGACTTCATAAATCAAAATTTAGAAAGTCTGTTACCCTTACCTGCAACCAACCCTGTTAAAAGCACAGCTGGGAATTATGGCCGCGGTGTTGGGAGACAGATGTTATACCACTGGGTTTGAGCAGACCTGGACCATAGGATTTTAGACCTGTGAGGGCTCTCTGAGATCATGTAGCTGAATTCTTTCGGGGACAACAGCAAACGTTCATTGAGACCCTTCTTTGGAAACCAGGGCAAATGCATAGGTGAATAAACGCAGCTTCTGTCTTCAAGAAGTACACAGTCAACCATGTCGGCTGCCTGGTCCTTCAGTAGGAGTGACAGAAAAAGTCCCAGGAGTAACTTAGCCTGTTTAAGAAATGAGGAAGACTTGTCCAAGGAAGTGACTTTTGAGTTGGATTTGAATAGGAGTAGGAGTCACCCCTCGGGGAGAATGGGAAGAGCAAGCGCAAGGACAGGGACACAGGTGCAGGAAGATCAAGGGACATGACCAAGGTCCCCGAGCCCTTCCATAGCGGAACGAGAGGTGGAAGCAGGCCTGTGGCTTCTCTGTCCTTTGTTCCTTCTGCAAGACTGCAGATGGCACCCACCTCAAAGTGCACCATTAGCCTGAAGTGTAAAGTGAAAACAATCTTGCCTTAAACTTTACTTAAGATTCTTATTTTTATTTATGTTTTTGTTTGTTTGACTGCACGGGGTCTTCATTGCTATGCATGGGCTTCTCGCTCTGTTGACTTCCCTCGTTGCAGAGAACGGGTTCTAGGTTGTGACGTAGGCTCTAGAGAGTGTGAGCTCAGTAGTTGGGGCACACAGGCTTGGTTGCCCCATGGCATGTGGAATCTTTCTGGACCAGGGATCGAACCCATGTCCCCTGCATCGGCAGGTGGATTCTTAACCACTGGACCACCAGGGAAGCCTCTCTTATCTTAAAAAGAACGTTAAAGAGAAAACATCCTAAGTTATCCTTTATAAAAATAGTTTCTAAGACGCCCCTCCTAACATAGAGGCTTTACAAACTTAAAGGCATGTAGAGTCTTCCCACGTGGTGTTAGTAGCACAGAATCTGCCTGCCAATACAGGAGATGCAAGAGACCTGGGTTAGGAGGACCCCAACCCAAATGGAGGAGGAAGTGACAGCCCACTCCACTGTTCATGCCTGGAGAATCCTGTGGACCTACAGTGGGCTACAGTCCCTGGGGTCGCAGAGTCAGACACAAGTGACTAAGCATATTCTTCCAGGCAAAGCCAGTGGAGCGCTGAGATGCTCAGGGCTCTGGCTTGTGAGTCTTGCTCTGCCAGGTCCCAAATGGCTTCCAAACCCTTGAAATGAGAATACAGACTAGATTAGACCCTCTTGTTCTTAACTCTGTGTTGCTGTAATATGCTGTTGATATTATCAGAGGGACAGCAAGTGAAGGAAATTTCCCACTCATTTGCACATTTGAGCCCCTTTTCAGTCATTTCCAAGTTGGTAATGGCAGACAACTGGGAAAAGACCTTTCTGGGAAATGCCCTGTGCCGTGAGCTCCTCAACATCTCCCACCTTCCACCATCAACCCGTACTCAAGACATCCTTCACGCTCATCTCCTCCCAGAAGCCTTCCTCTGCTGGTTTTTGTCCCACATCAGCTGCTGTTGCATTGGTCCTAAGTGATTTCCTGGTGATTTAAGACTTGCTGCCCTTGTCAGGATATCTTTTCTGCACAGAAGCTTATAGAATTTTAGAACAGGAAACAGTCCTGGGCATCATCTCTGCTATCGCCTTCATTTCACATATGAGGAAGATGAGGCCCAGAAATGGTGGGTGGGGAGGAAGTTGCTTTAGGTCACCCAACATGATTCCGGAAAAATGGGCCCCAGAGTCAGGTCTCCCTAGATCCCTTCAAGCTCTGAAAGTCCTAGAATTCACTGCCTTCCAACTGGTCCTTTGTTGTCATCAGGCCTGGCCTCACTGAGTCACAGATCTGCCTCGTTCATTCCTGGTTGTGGCTGAGAAGTTCCTTCAAGGTCCAGATGACGCAGCATCATGGGGGGAAACCAGGCTTGGGGTCCAAAGGCCTAGATTCAGATTCTGCATCCATGAATTAGTATCTCTTGAGGCCTTCAGCAAGTCCCTTCGTCTCTTTATCAGCCTCCTCATGTTGTTGCTGCTGCTGTTCATAAAGTAGGAATATAGATACACTTGAAGATTTGGTGGCAGCAAGATGAAATAAGCTTTGTGGAAACAGGTGGCACAATGAAGCCATTCAAGATACAGTGGCTTCTTCCTTTATGCTGTATCTAGCGTGATGGAGACGGAGAAGGCAGTGGCACCCCACTCCAGCACTCTTGCCTGGAAAATCCCATGGACGGAGGAGCCTGGTGGGCCGCAATCCATGGGGTCGCTAAGAGTCGGACACAACTGAGCGACTTCACTTTCATTTTTCACTTTCATGCATTGGAGAAGGAAATGGCACCCCACTCCAGCACTCTTACCTGGAAAATCCCATGGACGGAGGAGCCTCATGGGCTGCCGTCTATGGGGTCGCACAGAGTCGGACATGACTGAAGCGACTTAGCAGCAGCAGCATGATTGAGAAATGGGCTGATCCAAATAAACAGATTTTCTATATAGCATGTGTACTAACTGGAACTACAAACCACTGATTAGTTTTTTTACTAAAAGCTTCCTGCAGTGAACCCTGTATTTCCTTGACATGTCACACAGATGATACCAAATATACCAGGATGCGTTAGAGAAATGAGCAGCCCTGCAGAAAGTGGGCACTGATTGCAGATGCCAGGGATATGGGAAGGGCAAAGGGGGCGTGAAGGAAAATCCCGATGCTTTTTGAAGGAGCTTGGCTCTTTTCATTTCGGCAAATGGGGGGCAGGAGGCACTGAAGAGTTTTTAGGAGGAGGACAGGCTGAGATCTGTTTCAGAGAGGTGGTTCAGACTGCTGGGTGGTGAATGAATCAGGGTGGGAGGAGGCGGCCAGCCATGAGGCTGTAGTGTTAGCCCCGTGAGAGATGGTGGAGTCTGGACTGAGAGATGGTGAATCAGAGGTGGGAAGAGATCGATTTACAAATCCCCAGTAGCTTTGTGCGGGGGGGCGGGGGGGACTGGATACACAGATTATCAGCCCATTATGAGAAAAATATAAACCACAAAAAAGTGTCAAGACCATAGGTATCGCCCCCTCACGCAGCCTCCAAAGATAACCACTAACGGGTTAAACCGTGCATTTGCTCCCAGTGTTTTTAGCCGAAAAATTTCTCTGCATTGTAGATACAAATTTGATTTATAAAAAATTGGTTTAGGGGCATATTTCCTCAAACACATCTCTTAATGTCAGCTGAGATGTACCTCAGCAAGAGTAAACAGAACATACATTTTTAACTTGATTGACTCCTTTCAGTGACTGCGCCAAAAGCACTGGAATGTGTGGGTCGTGGTTAACCCGAGGCTGCATTCCCGGGCCCTCTGTTTGGGTAAGGACGCCTCTGTTTGCAGCTCTGTTTCTCTTTTCTCCAACAGAGTCGGTGGATAACTGTCCCAGCAACTGCTACGGCAATGGCGACTGCATCTCTGGGACTTGCCACTGCTTCCTGGGCTTCCTGGGCCCTGACTGCGGCCGAGGTGAGAGTCCTGCCCCACCCCCTGGGCCTGCGGGTCCCAATCCTCAGGGCAAGGGCAGAAATCCCGGCCAGTTCCCGCCTCTCACAAGAAGGGATCCCAGGGGCCGGTCCGGCAGAGCCCTGGGGGGGCGGTCTGCAGGCAGAGCCCTGTCCCAGTCGTGTTATCCATGAGGCATGCCCGGGGCGGTCAGGAGGGAAGGGCGGCCACAGGGAACCCCGTGTCCATTGTAGGAGCAAGAGGGGTGGCCACGGGGTCCTTTGCAAAAGTAGATTTCCCCTTGGAGGCCCAATCAGCGTTTGCCAAGCGTCTTTGACGTGCATCTCCAGTGAATTTGGTTTATCTCTGGCCTTGGGGAGGGCCTGAGCCGTTGCTCGGTTGCTTTCTTATTACAACGCAAGCAGGGTATTGGCAGAGACCACCGAGGGGAGGGACTGGAAGGCGAGACTTGTCTTCACGGCACCCTAATGCTGCCTCCTCTTCAGGCATGTACGATGCTAATGGTAACCCCTGTGGGGAGCATTTGAAGGCTGCCTGTGATTTGCCTGAGCATTCAGGTGTCGTTTCTGTCCTGGAAGAATTAACAAGAAAAATGCTACAGGATGATTGATGGTCCTGAGAATTTGGCACTCCTTTTGGGGAAAGGAAAAGTCCTCTTCCTTTGGTTTCTCCATCTCCACCTCTTGCCTCATCCCACCGGTGTTTGCTTAGCGCCCTTTAGGACTTGGTCCTGTGCTGGACACCGAGGTTGCAACACTGAGCAAGACTCAAGCCCAGGACCTCTCAGTCAGGGAGAGTGTCAGAGAAACAGATGACGACAAAGCAGTCCGTGGCAGGTGAAGCAGGCTAGAGCAAGTTAGATGCAGAAACATCTGTCAGCGTGGAAGGGTCCTAGCTTGGGTGCAATGAGGAATAGGAAAGGCTCTCCAGGTGAAGTGACATTGGAACGGAGACCAGATCCTTGAGTTTGTTCATCAGCGGAAGGCAGAGACGGCTTTCCAAGCTGAGGACACAGCGCCCTCCAAATGCATGCCGTGATGCTGCTCTGGGGCTTCTGCTTATCCTTCCTAACATGAAACAGCATAGACTCAGGCTGACGCAGCAGAGCCAGCAGCCCTGAGGAAGCATAGTGATTACCTGCTGAGTGCTTTAAAAAGGAAGGAGGCCAGGTGGGAGCCGGGGGAAGGTGGTGCAGAGAGAAAATGAGGCATCCCTCCTAACAAGAATTACTGTCTCATCCCATATGCACTTGAGTCGTGTGTAAAGAAGCCTTATTGTATCTCGGAAGGCTGTCGGTACTTAGAGCACAATGCAACGTAATTTATTTTTATATAGTGTCCTTCATACAGATGATCACAAAACCTTTTACGCTAAGTGGCAGAGTAGTAAGATAATACTTTAAAGAGCCACATTGGGCTCAGCTATTCCCTTATTGGAGCAGTGGCGTGTGGGGCTTGAGTGGAGGCCGGAAAGACAGGAAAAGCTGGAGAGTGGCTGAGTTAAAGACCCAAAATGGTCCAGCACGTGAGGACGGAGGAAGCGAAAGGCAGCGCTACTAGGAGGAGAGTGCTGTTGGAGGGGTGTGGGGCGAGCAGCAGGCCAAGCTGTCTTTTGCAGCCAGCCCAAGGAACAGATTAAAGCCTCCTGTCTAAGGAGCCTGGCGACCACCCTGCAGCCACCAGTAATGAGGGAGACAGGAGGAAGCAACGTTCAGTGGCCCCCAGCTGTGTTCTTTAGGCCCTGCACTCTATACTTTAACCCACAGTTCCAGACATGTTTTAACTGGAATGAAATAAAGCAAGAGAAGCAGATAGGTGGACACATATGGGAATTATGGCAAAGTACTTGAAGCCCGGGGGGGAAAGGGACAGACAGAGTATACCGGGGCGCACATCCACGCCAGGCTCCCGGCGCTGTCTCCGCAGCCTCCTGCCCCGTGCTCTGCAGCGGGAACGGCCAGTACATGAAGGGCCGGTGCCTGTGCCACAGCGGCTGGAAGGGCGCCGAGTGTGACGTGCCCACCAACCAGTGCATCGACGTGGCCTGCAGCCACCATGGCACCTGCATCATGGGCACCTGCATCTGCAACCCCGGCTACAAGGGCGAGAACTGCGAGGAAGGTAGGACCCCAGGTGGGGTGGGGGGCAGCTCAGCTCCTCCCCGTGAGACAGAGATGGCAGGCGGGCCTCCCCGGGAGCAGAGGGAGCCTCCAGAGCAGGCCTGCGACCGCCACCCCCGCCCCGAGCCAGGACGTCACTGGCAGCAGTCACTAACCTAAATGGGAAGGAGAGGTCCCGCTCAGGGAGGGGAAGAGAAGCGTGTGTATTGAGCACCAACCGTATGCAAGGTTCTGGGCCAGAAGCCCAGTGTCATTTAACTTCCAGCACTAGTAGGTGCTGAAAGTGAAAGCTCAGTTGTATCCAACTCTTTGCGACCCCATGGACTGTATCGCCCACCAGGCTCCTCTGTCCATGGAATTCTCCAGGCAAGAATATTAGAGTAGGTTGCCACTCCCTTCTTCAGGGAACCTTCCCGACCTAGGGATTGAACCCAGGTCTCTTGCATTGCAGGCAAATTCTTTTATCATTTGAGCCACCTAGGTGCTAGTGGTTAAAAAAAAAAGAAAAACCTGCCTACCAATGCAGGAGACATAAAAGACACAGGTTTGATCCCTGGGTTGGGAAGATGCCCTGAAAGAGGGCATGCCGACCCACACCAGTATTCTTGCCTGGAGAATCCAATGGGCAGAGGAGCCTGGCGGGCTACAGTCCATGGGGTCGCAGAGTTGAACACACATGACTGAATGACTGGGCATGCACACACACGCCTACTAGGGAGGGGTAATCATCTCGATTTTATAGTTGAGGAAACTGAGACTCAGGGAGACAAATGACCTGCCCAAGGTCCCGCGGCTGGTGGATGGCAGAGCCGGGTTTGGACCCAGTCTTTCTAGCTCCACAGTCTGAGGTCTTTCTCCTCCCCTTTAAGCATCTCTGCGCTCCATTTCTGAATATGAGTCTCTTGTAGACCTCCAAAGATTGCCTTCCGTTGTCGCACCGCTCTGCATGTGTGTATGTCTGTGTGTGTGGTCTTGTTTGTAGCTCCTAGGTATTCATAAGCGTGTCTCCCTCCTTCATAAAGTAAATACACAGCCATACAGAACGAGGTTTAAAAGTGAACTGCTAACTCAACAGTGATGTGAGCTGTTCCCCAGGAAACCTAACCAGGTGCGGTAAGCCGAACTGGTCTATCTCGCAAATGAGAACCCTGAGGCCCAGGGAAGGGCATCGACACGCCCATGATCTTAGCCCTACCTGATGGCAGGGCCAGAATTCAGCGCAGGTCTTCTCACGTCAAACCCTGTGCTCTTTCCTCCTGACCACGTGGGATTTCCCGATGAGAGCAGGGGTCTTATCACGAGCAATAGAGCGTAGCCGTCAGGAGTGCACACTCTGGCGTTAGATGTGAGTTTGAGTCCTGGTTCTGCCACACTCGCTAGCCTCAGACTCCTCATCTGTAAAATGGGAATTCCTTTTCACAGAAGCTCATTGTGAGGACTGGGTTACATGACTCACATGAAGCACAGAGCTCAGTGTCTGACATACAGGAAATGCCCCCTGAACGTCAGCTCTCATATCGGTAGCAGCTTTCTGGAGACAGCTGAAGCTTGTCTCCTGTTTCACTCCACTCACTGTATCCAAGGCCTTTTGAAATGGACGGACCTTGAAACCGATGGGCGATGCTAATGGTCATAACCTCCCACTGTTTACTGTCTAGGGCCCTGGCACTTTCTCCAGTGGGTGC
This sequence comes from Redunca redunca, assembly GCA_006410935.1. NCBI lineage: Eukaryota > Metazoa > Chordata > Mammalia > Artiodactyla > Bovidae > Redunca > Redunca redunca. The sequence goes on along the minus strand of SJYQ01104716.1, from coordinate 323,258 downwards.
AAGAGGCTCCAGGGAGAGCTAGTCTTCTAATCTACCAGGGATGTAATAAGTAGTCCCCTCTCAAAGCATCATTTCCCCTAAAATGAGAGAACATAATGGGCCCATGTTAAAAGAATGGGGAGCGGGAAGGGATTAGTGTCTGGAAAGCATCCGTCTCCTCTGAGAGACGGGCTGTCTGCACTCCCCAAGTGTGACTGGAGGTCCTGATTCAGAACTATTAACTTTGATGCGGATTACCTCGGGCTGTCTGAGCTCAACCAGGGGCCCAGTTCCCTTGAACAAAGGCGTTGGCTTTCTCATCCTGATGTCGCTGACCTTCATCTGCTTCCCCTTTTCATTTCATCCCTTGAGCCGAAGACGCTGTAAAGGAAAGAGAAACAAAGAGGAGATCCCTCCTGAAACGGTGGGGCTGTCCCAACCTGAGTCCCACTGTGTCGTGTGGGTCAAGGAGGAGAAGTTGTCCTTCTCCTGATCAGCCTGCCTTCTCCTGATCAGCCTGTCCCAGGCAGCGCCCTGGAGGGCCAGGTCACTTACAGAGAGAGAGAAGTTGTTTAGCAATTTGATTTACATTACTGTTTGAAAAGAAGTGTTTTCACTCCTGGTCTCTGTTCCGAGAAGGGCCATCTGGTCCTGATTCCTCTTATTTCTGTTTCTCTACTGAAGCATCCTTGCAGACTCCTTGTGTTTTGAGTGGGGGTTTCCTGGGCCTTCGTCCGATCCCCCGATCCCCTGTCTGCTCTAACAGGTTTCACTGTGTTTATAAAACATCAGCTAACAAGCTGACTTCTTTCGCTCTCTCCTTCTTTCTTTTGAAGTTTTATCGTCCCATATTTTTTTAAAAAAAAAAGCCTGAACTGCACCGACAGGACGCTTAGAGGGAGCTGGGGGAAGGACAGAGGGGCCCGACCTCGACATTTTACCATGAAAAGTGAGCCGCTGTGTTTTGGGTCCTGAAGTGCCTCGGGGAGCTTGTGTGGTCACCGAAGCATGGAACATTTGGGGAGAAGAGCTGTGTTTGTGGCTTGGCCACGCAGGCCCCATCATCTCATTAGTAGGCCAAGCATCTGCCAGAAATTTTGGCTTGAATAGCAAGCTCTGCAGAGGGAAAAACAAAATATGACTGCTTGGCTCCTCTTCTAAGAAGAAACTAAGTTACACTGTCTTCTGCCCAGAACCGAGCCCACCTCCCTGCCAGCTTCTCCCGCATTTCTTCATCTCCCCGACCCCCAAGCCTGCTGATCTTCCCATGTTACACACAGCATCCTACCAAATAAATAGTATTGGGGAAACAATCCCAGTGTGATGGGAAGAGACCATTTTAATGCCATCCTGGGGTTCCTGCTTCCCTAGAGGCCCCAGACAGAGCACACAGATGCACAGTCAACGTGGGACTTTCAGCAGAGGGTCACTGTGGCAGAGATAACCACCCTGGCTTTGGGCCCATGTTCTGGCAGGAACCTCAGTCAGTTCAGCCAAGGTTTCCTGGAGCCACCATGCCCCCAAGGCGCAGGCCTCCTTAGAACTCCTTTGCGCTGTTCCACACTTGCTTTGCCAAGCTGACCTCAGGAAGCAATGATTAATTGATGATGAATTGCCTGGAGGTAGCCCTTCAACAGTTCTTTCTGCTCTTTCTTCCCTGCCTGGACTAGCTTCTGAGAACTTCGGATTCACTTTGCTGGTTCCTGGGTCCCCATCAGACTTATCATGTCTTAGAAACAGGACCGTGACGCCAAGGGCCTCTTGCTGAACTTGGCACCCTCTCGGCTTGCTCCACTAACAGTGCAGATTTATAGATTCGACCTCAAGGGTGCCTCAGAGACAGCTTCAACCCCACGCTGGGGTCCGGGCACTCACAGAACGGGAAATACCTTTACAGGTCTTAGGATAGGAACTGCTGAGTCATTTCCCGTCAAACTGGAAAATTCTCTGGGTCTGGGGAATTATCCTAGCAGCCTAATGGGCCAGAATAATCCTTCTGAGGTCCTGGGATCTGAGGCAGGTCATGAAAATTTATCACTGCTATTATTTTTATCATTTTTAATTAACAGAAACTCCAGCAGGTCATGTGTAAACCATTATTAAGTGGTGTCCAGAGACTGCAGGAGAGGGATTCTTTGCCTTCCTGTGGCTTTATTAATTCTCCACTTTGCCCCTTTCTTTCATTGTTTTGTTTTCTTTTGATTTCTATTTTTAACCATTTTGTGTGCTTATGTCTGTACTCATGTGTTACATGTATTTTAGAACCAGTAAGGTTGCAAAGGAAATAGCAAGAGATTTATACCAGGAAAGAATGCTTCAAATTAAATTCCTCCACTTAACCACTGTATAATCTTGGACAAGTTATTTAACCTCTCTGTGCTTCAGTTTCCTCATCTGTGAAATGAGGGTAACAGTGGTATCTACCTCAAAAGGTTTTTGTTAGGGTTAAATCAGACAATGTATATAAAAGGTTTAATAGCAAAATATAGCATAGAAGAGAGACTCAACACTAATTATTATTGTTACTGTTGCTATTATCATTGCTATGTTTTTAATCCAGTGGTTGCTCCAGACCTTTGATCTTATTACATACCACTCAAGTAGCTACATTGAATGGCTTTAAAAACCCAGTGAAAGAGCTTTCTTAATAAGCTAGCCCTCAAAATGAACAACCTGTTCCCAGAATGGTGCTCTGCATCAAGTCTCTGCCAGTGTGTGTCTGTGACTCTAATATACTCCAGCTAAGTTCCCGACTCTTGTGGAAAAGTCAGGTGCATTGGGTTATAAAATTTAACTTGATAGATGAAGTAAAAGCACATCTGAATTGTAAATGAGTGCTAACCACAATCTGCCCAAGTCATGCTACTGAATGTCCTGGTAGAGTGGACAGGTAACTTCTTTGAAACAGTTTACAGTTTATACTGTCTTTCAAAGCCTCAGTATCATTTGGTCTTCATAGCAACCTGAGAGGTAGGTAATTTTACCAAGCCTGCTTTATACATGGAAGCCCAAAGCAGATATGTGACACAGCCATAGTCATAGACCCATTTCAGTTTGTCTTGTGACCTTTGACCTTAGAACCTCAGAGGTCAAAGGCTACATTATTTCCTCTGCAGCATATGGCTTCCTCAAGAGCCCCTGTAAGGAAGAATCTGACTACATTCACAGAAGTAGCTCCATCAACACTCTTAACAACAGCTGCACAATGAGCCCCACCCTGCCCCGGGACCTCACTCTCCCCTTCCACTCTCAAGACAGATAGAATCCCCTCCCTCCCTCTAGGGCACTGGTGATCTAACAGCTCTTCGGCTGACTAGAGAACACGGACCAGCTGTTTGCCGATTCTGTCTCATCTCTACTTCTTTTTGCACTTTTCGCGTGCACTGGAGCCACATGCTAAGTTAGCCCCTAATACACTGCTTCTCCTTTTTTCTGTGAAATGCTTTGCGGAGGATTAATGGTCTCTGGTAACTCTGTGTAACTCCGCAACTAAAGCTTTGGTTTAGAAAAATTAGTCCCCGGGGGCAGGGCTATCATTGGATTCAGAATCAGACAGACCCTGTCTTCAGATTCCGCTCTGGAAGTCCTGGTATAAATCATTTACCTCACTGAGAAGACGGAACCTGATGAAGTTTATGAAGCATTTCCTAGCACACTAGCAAAGAGCAGGTAACTCACAATGTTCTCCTCCCTGCTTCCGGGGTGGGGAGGTCTCTGGAGACCGCTTAGGCCTTGGACCCTAAGAGCCCTGTGGGGAGTTGCTTGGTGTGAGCTACAGCTTCATAGTTCACCACCCCCCGGCCCCGACTTGAGGAGAAGCTAAACACAGCCACTGTATGTAATGTTGAATAATCATGGAATGTTTGCCTGGATGCACTTCCAGACAAATACGTGTGTGGGAAGTGAGGCTTGAAAGTTTGTCTCAATCACCAGAATCTGGGGAAGATGATAAAATCTAAGGGAATTTAAATGCAAAATAAATTCTCATTTAAATTAAGGAATTTCTTTATTTTAGTCCCACATTCAAAGAAATAAAACTGCATCGTAATGTGGCAAACACAAATAGTTTGTTCTCTGATGATGTTTCAGTGCCTCCCTTGTGTTTGCTGGTATTCTAGGAGGTGGAGCTACAGAAGGGAACGAAACAAAGTCTTTCTCTCCATTGTTGCAGTTGTTAGGGACATGTGTCTTCCTCTCTGCACCCTCAAACCAAGAGGTAGCACCATGTGTCCACATTTTACAGGCATGGGAATTGAGACTCGGGAGATAAACAGTTGACCACTGGGTGGAGTCAAGAACCCAGGTCTACTGTTGCTAGAGTCATCTGCTTCACTGTTATCAAGTGTTATCAACACTTCCATGGATATCTGGGTCCTTCTCCTCGATCGTGTGAAGCTGCTCCAGTGCAAAGCATAGCAGTTTGTTTAAAGAAGCCTCCAGCCTGGTTGGTCCAGTACTCACTTGTGCTCTTTCCCCACGTGTCACAGTGGACTGCATGGACCCCACGTGTTCAGGCCGAGGTGTCTGCGTGAGAGGCGAGTGCCACTGCTCTGTGGGCTGGGGAGGCACCAACTGCGAGACGCCCAGGGCCACCTGCCTGGACCAGTGTTCGGGCCACGGAACCTTCCTCCCAGACACCGGGCTTTGCAGCTGTGACCCAAGCTGGACTGGACACGACTGTTCTATCGGTAAGTGTAGGGAGAATAAGGGAGCAGCATGGATGGAGGGGGAGGAGGTTTCCACTGTGACCTGTGCACCTTTCCATCCTGTTCAGGGCCCTGACCCTGACCTTTGTCATGCAGCAGGTGATTACCCAAATCCCTGAATGTCTTCCTCTGAACTCCAGCCTCAACACCTCTACTCTTAGGTGAACAGAGGATTCATCCATCATATCTTCACACCATTCCTTTCATAGTGATGGCCTTGAAAGTCAAAGCGTCTCCCCTTAACCATGTTACTAACAGTAGATGTGATTCACTGACTTCTCACCTTCGCATTACAGTGGCCATCCTAGAGGCAAGGCCACAGGGAGCAGTGTACCTCCCTGAGTCCTGCAGCGATGGGCCTTTGGTTCCACCTCTTCCCCAGGATGAAGTCCAGATTCAATATAATATTTAGGGCACTCAGTGATGTGGCCCCCACCTGCCTTTCTGGTCAGATCCTCTACAAGATGAGAAGTTCCAGGAGGATAGCAAACATCTCTTATCCCTACATCCCCACAATTCAGCCCTTGGCCCACAGCAGCTGCCTGATAAACACTGACGAATGAATGAATGACAAACACATGATTGAGTGTACTCTTTGTTGTGGTATTTGGTTCACTCCAGAGTTTACACACGCAAAGTTTAAGGGATAATATGTTAGCACCCTCTGTTTCAGTTCAGTTCAGTCACTCAGTCGTGTCCGACTCTTTGCGACCCCATGAATCACAGCACACCAGACCTCCCTGTCCATCACCAACTCCCAGAGTTCACTCAAACTCATGTCCATCGAGTCGGTGATGCCATCCAGCCATCTCATCCTCTGTTAGTCCCTTTTCCTCCTGTCCCCAATCCCTCCCAGCATCAGAGTACTTTCCGATGAGTCAGCTCTTCGCATGAGGTGGCCAAAGTATTGGAGTTGCAGCTTTAGCATCAGTCCTTCCAAAGAACACCCAGGGCTGATCTCCTTCAGAATGGACTGGTTGGATCTCCTTGCAGTCCAAGGGACTCTCAAGAGTCTTCTCCAACACCGCAGTTCAAAAGCATCAATTCTTCAGCACTCAGCTTTCTTCACAGTCCAACTCTCTCATCCATACATGACCACTGGAAAAACCACAGCCTTGACTAGACGGACCTTTGTTGCCAAAGTAATGTCTCTGCTTTTGAATCTGCTATCTAGGTTGGTCATAACTTTTCTTCCAAGGAGTAAGTGTCTTTTAATTTCATGGCTGCAATCACCATCTGCAGTGATTTTGGAGCCCCCAAAAATAAAGTCTGACACTGTTTCCACTGTTTCCCCATCTATTTCC